>CAOKZL010000846.1:600000-956737 GCA_948472985.1 Iguana delicatissima | reverse complement strand
TAAGGGGGCGTTCTACCGTGCAATGGCCCTGCACGGTGGCCAACTCCCCACACACAAACGCCCCCCATACTACGATACCATGATGGTATTGTGGATGGTGGTGGGGTCCCCTTCTTGGGTGAATCCAACTGCGAGAGGAGAATGTGAGTAATGTTTGCACCCATCCCTCCTGCAAGCAAAACTCTCTAAGAAGCAGTGGTGTGCCATTAATGGTGGCCTGCCCCTTCCCTCCGCACCCAGGACAGACTTTTCATACAAAATGTGGAACTATCACAGGCGGAACCAGGCTCGAGGAGCACCATGCTGAGGAGCACCGCAAGGGGAGCACGGCGAGGGCAAGAAGCAGTGATGCGCCCGACCCCTCTGCTACACCAGTCGGGGGAGAGGAGAGAGGAGGTGACCCATCGCTACAGTAACCTCTACAACCATTCCCACAGTTAATGAACCCCACCCTGTTTTTGTAATTTCACATAATATATTATTTAAATACATATTTATTAAGAAGGCAGGCAAAAGTCTCTTGAGTGTGACCACATTTTTTATTTTCTCCCGGGAACCTAGCAGCCCCATTTCTGCAAGCAAAGGCATTATAGATATGTTGTGATCGATAACCCAACTTGATAATTCCTCCTCTCTGCCGGGAATTCTTCGTCTGAAAATTCAACGCCTATATTTCTTCTACCCCTTATAGTGAGGGAGGACAGCATGGCCTGGGGTGCCTGGCATTTTCAATGTTTGTCAATGGTCCCAGCATGCATGGCCGGTCCCATCGCCTCTGTAGCCGCTGCAGGGTCAAGGACGTGGTTAGTCAGCCCCAAAGTCCAGGAAAGTAGTCTATACATGGAGGACAGAACACACTAACATTCAACCGCCACCGCGCTATTGCCCCACTGCCCCTGTTACTGCCATGCGCTGGGCATTTCATGCCCTCCCTTTTTTAAAAGTACTCATTTCACCACCATTTTCCATTTTATGGGTGGAAAGGCTGGTAGTGGTCATGCATACTTTGAAATTCCTACTTCAACGTGGATATTCAGTTCGTTTCCAGCTGAACTGTTATTTCTTACATTCGCAAGGCATGGTAATAATTACAGTTACTGCGGGCATACTACAGAAGCAATAGTAAGTAAAGTAACAATTGCACTCCCTGCAGCAACAGCCCCCGGCCCGCTTCCCCCCCAGCTCCGCGCATTGTCCCACAGTGCTTTTCCCGAGCGGAAGCACTATTAATGATCAGAAATTGAACGGAGAGGCTTCTCGAGGGGGCCCTGGTCAGCATCCACGCTCCCCCTGGCCATGTGGCCTCACGGCTGGGGAGCGAAGCCCCCCAGTCCCTGCTGCGCCTCCCCCGGCTCCCTCATGCAGCGGCCTGTCCTGCAGTTTTGCTGTGACGCGGGGAAAAGCCATAGCCATGGGCCCCCCAAACGCTACTCCCCAGCCTCCTAAAGTGGCAGAAGCCCAATGCGCACATACAGTAATCTTAAAATCAAGGAAAAACCCCATTCTTCGGATCAATAGCACATACCAGAAAGCTTTTCCCCTTTTCTGGCTGCAGAAAGCCGCTTTCGAGACTCCAAAAAAAATGGCGCCATCCTGCTCTCTGTGGGGCGGACCAACCGCTGAAGCTGTCCATGCCCACAACCCGCCCTCCAATTACATCATGCATGAATCAGCACGTTTCACAAATGTTGTACCACGGTATGAGGGGGAAAAGACCACCTTTTCCCTGTTTTTTAAAAAGCCCGCGCGCTGACTGTTGGCGACTTAACCGGGCGGATTAAGGTGTGGAGCTTGCCAATTATGTACGAGCAAGCGCACTCGAAAGTGTGGGCGCTGTCCGTCAGAGCTCACGCTAACACATTTTATTTACCCTGTGTGGAAATGGTCTTACTTGCCATCTGCCTACTCAGCTGGCAATGTTCATGGGCAGGTGCATGTCAGTAGCAAGAGCACCTGCCTGCTTGGTTCATTTGTATGGAGAAAGCAAGCAGACAGAGTCACTGCTGGCACTACAGTCATTGGATTTGGGAACTCGCAGAAGGTCAAAATTAAAAAAAAAAAAGCCATGGAATGTGGGGAAAGAGCAAGGGGGAGACACTTCCCTTCCCTCTAAGACATAAATCACAGATTCTCAGATAATAGCACATTCCAGTTTTTCGAAGATGAAGGAACTGAGAGCCTTATCACACCAAGGTGTCATACCGCCAGAGTAATGTGTTATTCTTAGTTTAGGATCAGTCCTATCGCAGGATTTTGTTGTTCACTAGCAGCTATTGCATTGTAATCCATTTGAAATGTGCCCTTTCTCATACTGTAAATAATCCCTTAATGTGGAGACAACAACAAGGCCTTGCTTTTTCTTCTATCAAATTGGAATGGCAGCTTCTCCCTCCCCCTAGTCTGCCAAAGCACCTTGCCACTTTATGCACAGCTCTGGCCTTACATAAAAAATCACCTTTGGGTAACCAACATAAGGGTAAAAATATGCTATAATCTTTATTAAAACAACAAAAGAATAAAATATTGGGTTTCTAAGTATGTCCAAGTTCAAGCAGATCTTCAGAATGCATTGCTAGCTACGCTCTCCCAGCCCACCAAAAAATAATGCAGATGTCCAAAGAACAGGCTTGGTATAGTTAATATTATCTGCATTCCTCTAATGTCCTCTGGACTTTGCAAGAAGTTTGTACCTAAATAAAAATGTGTTTCAACTAATTTCCTTTTCCACTTCAATGGAATCCAAAGCAGGACTCTGTTAATGGTTTATTCTCTCTGGAGCAAAGTATTGCTTTTCTGAGTAGCAAAGGAGACCCTTAAAGATCAGATGCTCCTGCAGCTCTGTGATAAGATCTTCTCTTCCAGGTGTCACTGAGGAAAATGATATTTCCATGAAAGCTGGAGAGTAGGGTTTGGGGTGTTTTGTTTTTAACATGCAGGGTGGACACAAAATATGCAATTGTAAAAAATGTGCAGTTTGAAAATGGATAATATGTGGTTAGGAAAATGAGAGTGCACATTAACTTTTATTAAACAATTCAGAGTGTTTATCAGTGTTTATCAGCCTATCTTGGTGAAAATAGGAGAAGCTCAGTTTTGGAAACATACCAATTTTGGTAGTATAGATCTTATGAGGCAGCACTGAGTTGAGATTTACAGAATGCATGTACTCTTAGATTGTCTTGTTAGTTAATGAACAGATTAATTATCATAGTAGATTAAAAACTATTGATTCCTATGGAGAAACCATCACTGTAAGCAAGAATCAAGTCATGCTTTATGTTTGTCTGGCTTCTTTTCTTTTCTCTTAACTTGGGCAAATCTGTGTGGCTGGAATATCTACTTTAAAAATACGAGGGCTTGGTGTATGTTTTATTTCTGCATGTCTGTACCCATCCTCTACTACTTTAGAAATAAGTAAATGGTTCATTTGCAACTACTCAGACAAACTGGAGTCTGCAAATGAACAGCAGTAAGTTTTCATCTTTTCAGGATTGCCCAGTTCCATATGTGTGGTGGAAAGGTATTGTAAGTAACCGTGGACTTAAAAAAGACTGAAAAGAGCTGTTGACTAATTAGTTGCTGAAGCGCATACAAAATATGCAGTTTCACTTCACATTCCAGTCTTGCTTGATTTGAGGAACTGCATGTGTTCCCGTGTAACGTACTGTTGTGTTACTGTCTGTCTGTCTGTCCATCTCTCAGCCTTCCCTCCAGGTGCTTCCCAAATACAGCATCATTACAGGTACCTGGCCAGCAACCATTTCCTAGCCAGCCATGCTGATCCTGACTTGCCCTTCCAAGCTGCAGTTGCTGGAGGGTGTGCTGAGAAGGAGCCTGCCTCAGGCACTTCCGGTAAGATTCATTCACTCCCCTGCCTAGGGTTCATTGCCAGCTTTTCCTGTAAAGTTAACAAGAAACTATTTTCCTCATATTCCTATTTACAGTTGCCCTTCAATATCTGAAGATTCTGTATCCACAGATTCAACTAAACACAGCTTGAAGATATTCAAATAACTAACTACATAAATAAAATGCCAAAAAGCAAACTTTGATTTTGCTGTTTTATGTAAGGGACACCATTTTACTACACTATTGTACATAATGGGATTTGAGCATCCACAAATTTTGTTATCCATGTGGGGTCCTGCAACTAAACCCTTGAAGATATAGAGGGCCCATTGTATTCATTAGGGAAAGCTTCACTTGTTTGCTTCTCTGTAGCACTGAAAGTAAAGGGATCCTGTCAGAAAAACATTTCTAGTTCGGATTCAGGCTCAGGGGTGATACAAAATAGGACCAGAGGAATGGAAGAGGGATGGAAGCCTCTCCTTTGTAGTTACCTCTTGCTCCAGAGAATCTCAGGCCATTTCCACACTACACTGTTACAGTGCTATTATTCCACTTTCAACATCCTGTGGAATCCTGGGGCTTGTAGTTTAGGCAGGGGCATTTAGAATTCTCATCCAGAGAGCTCTTTGGCCTCAATAAACTAATTCCACAGAAAGTTCAAAATGGAATAATAGCAGTATAACACTGTAGTGAGGAAATGGCCTCCATATCAACCTCAGCATGTGTCTGTCTGTGATACACATTTTCCAATACAGTCACTGTAGCATTTGGCAACTGTCCAGTCAACTCAGCAAGGATGATTTCCAGCAGCCAAGCAGGGTTTTAATCAAAAGGTAATGACTCATTTGCATTGCTTCCTGACAGAAAAGCAGACAAAAACATCAACAACTTTCCCTTCACTTTGCGTCTTCAGCAAGGTGGTGATGGTGCTTTTGACAGTGTATTTGATTTGACTACAGTTTTTGATGGCATATAAGACTCACTCTTTTCCCAAAAATTTACTGTCTGAAAATGGGGTGCGTCTTATATACCAGTGTGTCTTATATGTCAGCAAATAGTATTTGCCAGCATATAAATGGCATGTGTCTTATACGCTGGTGTGTCTTATACGCTGGTGTATCTTATATACTGGCAAATATGGTAACTGCGACAATTAGTGATTGTGTCATTTATAATTGCCAAGTTAAGAGAACAGCAATCATGTAACTGTAACATTCCCACCATTTTTTTTTCATGGATCAGTTCAGCCTTTGGCTCAAAAAAAAACCAAGAAGACAAGACCAAATGGATCATTGGACATTATTTTTAAAGTGTTTAAAATGTAAAGTTTTGTAATGGTTAACACTTATGGTAAAATGTCAACATTAGTTTGAAAATGTATTTGTTTACTGTAACAGCAATAAATTGTAATATATACAGTTCATTTGTTGCATTAGCCATTAATAAGGAAGGCTTGTGGCTCCCATGTCTGTGAAGCTATGAATCCTCTATGGGCTTTAATCTAGACTTTAAAGGAGCTATCAAAGGTCTTGAACCTTATCCGTAACATAGGTTCTGCCTCTTGGATGGCTCCTATAAAGTTATTAGTAAAGTCTGGAACAGATTCATCATTCCTCTAGGATGCGGGAACCATCAGCCATCACTGCTTACTAAAAAATAAAACAGTAGAAAAAAATATAAAAATCAAAATGACTACCGAAAAATGACTCACAAAAGAATTAAAATGTTTAAAAATGAAACATTAATGATTATGTGTCCTGTTAACACAATTATCATTTAGTGATTAAAAGACCAGGTCTTAAAATCATGGTTAAAAATTAAACCAATTGAGGCAATACAATAATTTTCACCAAAATCTGGGCTGGTAATTATTTCCAAACTCTCATTACTTTTCAAAGTAACATTGTACATTACTTTAAAAGTAAAGTAAAAGACCAATCAATGGCCCCTGGAAGAAATCAAGTCTGAACTCTCCCTAGAAGCTAAGATGACTAAACTGAGACTGTCATACTTTGGACATATCATAACAAGAGATGACTCACTAGAAAAGTCAATAATGCCTCGGAAGATAGAAGCCTGTAGGAAAAAAGGACTGCATTACAGATGAATAGACTCAATCAAGAAAGTTACAGCTCTGAGTCTGCAAGACCTGAGCAGGGCAATTGCTGACAGGGTGACTTGGACGTATCTCAGCCACCATAAATCAAGTCAACTTGATGGCAGTTAGCAACAACAACCACCAGTCTCAGTTTATCTTGGCTTCTAGGAAGAGTTCAGGCTTGAATTGCTCTGTTATTGTTGTGGCTTTCACGTCCAACTTACATTGACTCCAAGGCGAAACTCTTTGAAGCTGAGATTATGTGATGCACCCAAGGTCACCCTGTGGGTTTCTGTGGCTGAGAGGGAAATCAAACCCTGATTTCCAGGGTCATAGTACAATCCTCAAACCACTACACCATCCTGGCTCTCAGATTTACTCTAGGACTCATTTATTTGTATTTTTGGCAATCCAAGGTATCTGCAGAACTCTCCTCCAGCACCACATGTCAAATGAATTGATTTTCTTCCTGTCAGCTTTCTTCTTTGTCCAGCTTTCACAACCATCCATGGAAATTGGAAATATGATGACATGGACAATCCTAACTTTTGTATTCATTGATACATCTTTACACTTCAGGATCTTGTCTATTTCCTTCACAGCTGCCCTTCCAAATCCTAGCCTTATTTTGATTGCTGTTGTGGCACATCCATTGCTTTAAGAGCAATCTACACAATCAAAGACTTTGCTATAATCTATAAAGTATAGCTGATATTCTTCTGAACTTTTTTGGTGTGCTCCATTATCCAACATATGCTTGCAATATGATCACTGTTGCCTTTTCCTTTCCTGAACCCAGTTTCAACATCTGGCACTTCTCACTCCATATGTGGTAAAAGTCTATGTCATAGAATTTTGAGCATAACTTTTTTTGCATCGGAAATTAATGCTACAGTCCTGTGGTTACTATAATCTCTGGTGTCCTGTTTCTTGGGGACAGGAATGTATGTTGAACATTTCTAATCTGTGATCCATGGTTTTATTTTCCATACTCAAGTAGATTTTAGTTAGAACTAGAGTAGATTCTGTCTCTGGTCTCTGTAGCTTGAAGCAGCTCCGGTGGTATACCATCTGTTCCTGGTGATTCATTTCTCCCAAGTGCTCTGAGTACAATTTCCATTTCACTCTCTAAAATTGTAGGTTAATTTACAAATGATTCTTTCTTGAATGAATCCTTTATGCTTTCATCTATTTTATATAGTTCTTCAGTGTATTGTTTCCATCATCTTTTTATATCTGCCTGGTCATGTAATATATTTCTCTGCTGTTCATAGATTCAATTGTTAGTTTAAATTTGATTTCTCGGATCTTGTGGAAGAGGTCTTTTTTCCTCCTCTTCTATTACTTTGCATTGATTATTATTGTAGCCCTCTTTTCCCCTGTGTTCATGTCATTGAAAAGTTGCATTCAAGGTTCTGACTATTTCTGTCACCTTTACTTTTGCTTTTCCTATGTCCTTAACTGCTTGAAGAATTTCATTGGACATCCATTGAGGCTTCTCTTTCTTTTTGCTTGCAGTTAGTGTCTTTTTGCACTCTGGCTCCCTAGACTTTTTACATTATCTCTATATTCTTTTTTATAGTATCTTTACATTCTTTGAGGATGTTCTTCAGGTTGTATTTTGGCACGATGGTTTGTTTGGTGTTCTTTTTTAGCTTTACTCTGATATTTGATATCAGCAAATCATAACCTGTCCCACGATCTGGTCTGGGTTTTGTTTTTGCAGAGAAAATGGAGCTACATCATCTTTTGCTTCCAATTATGCAGCCTGTTTGATTTCTATACTGGCCATCAGTTGATATCTATGTATACAGTCATCTCTTTCATTGCTTGAAGAATGTGGCCTCACAAAATTCAGTCAGCTGCTCTCCTGCTTCATTTTGGATCTTAGGCCAAATTTTCCTACAATCTTTGATTCCGTTCTGTTTCCTGCTTTTGTATTCCAATCGTCTATGATTAGCAAGAAGTCCAGTTATTGGTGGTGATAATAGTCATGGTCATGGCGGTCATCATCGTGGTAGTCGTGGTGGTCATGGCAGTCATGGTGGGTGGTGTTCAGTATTATCCTCACAGATTTGTAACCTAGAGTTGCGGATCTGTAATTGGTTTGCCTTCAGTAAGACGATGTAGTCTAAATGGAAACCTACTTAAATACCACCGTAGTCCACCTTAAGAGATAGCTGCTGGATCAGGTGAAGAAGGCCTATTCAACTTCCAGTCAGGGTGCAAGAGGGATGAGATTCCACCATCCTCCCACCAGTGGAAATCACAGAATCATAGAACTGGAAAAGACCATTGAATCCAACCCCCTGCCATGCAGGAACACACAGTCAAAGCACCCCCAGCAAATGGCCATCCAGCCTCTGTTGAAAAACTTCCAAAGAAGGTGACTCCATCATGCTCTGAGGCAGCATATTCCATTGTCGAATGGCTATTACTGTCAGGAAGTTCTTCCTGGTGTTTAGGTGAAATCTCTTTTCCTGTCATTTGAATCCATTGCTCCGTGTCCTACTCTCCAGAGCAGCAGAAAACAAGCTTTTTCCATCTTCAACATGACATCCCTTCAAATATTTAAACACGCTTATCATGTCATCTCTTTTCACCAGGTTAAACATACATAGCTCCCTAAGCCACTCCTCATAGTGCATGGTTTCCAGACCTTTCAGCATTTTGATTGCCCTCCTCTGGACATGTTCCAGTTTGTCAATATCCATCTTGAATTGTGGTGCCCAGAACTGGACACAGTATTCCAGGTGAGATCTAACCAAATCAGAATAAAGTGGTATTATTATTTCCCTTGATCTCAACACTATGTTCCTATTGATGCAGCCCAGAATTGCATTTGCTTTTTAGCTAATGCATCACACTAATGGCTCATGTTCTGCCTGTGGTCGATTAAGACTCCTAGATCCCTTTCACACATATTCTTTTCATGCCAGATATTACCCATCCTATATCTGTGCATTTCATTGTTTCTTCCTAAGTGCAGTACCCCATATTTCTCCCTGTTAAAATTCATTTTGTTAGCTTTGGCCCAGCTCTTTAATCTGTCAAGGTCACTTTGAATTCTGATCCTATTAGCTATCCCTCCTAATTTGGTATCATCTGAAAATTTGATGAGCATGCTCTCTATTCCATCATCCAAGTCATTGATTTAAAATGCTTAATAGCACTGGGCCCAGGACAGAACCCTGTGGTACCCCACTAGTTATTTCTCTCCAGGATGAAGGGTGAGCACCCTTTGTATTTGGCCAGTCAGTTACTAATCCACCTAACAGTAGCTTTGTCTAACCCACATTTTACTACCTTGTTTGCAAAAATATCATGGGAGACCTTATCAAAGACCTTACTGAAATCAAGATACAGTACGTCCACAGCATTCCCTTCATCCAGCAAGCTTGTAACTCTTATCAAAAAGAGAAAGAGAGAGAGAGAGTGAGAGAGAGAGATCAGATTAGTCTGGCATGACTTGTTTTTGAGACCTATATTGACTTTTAGTGATCATGACATTCCTTTCTAAGGGCTTACAGACTGTCTGTTTATTGATCTCCTCTAGGATCTTTCCTGGTATTAATGCCAGGCTGACTGGGTGGTAATTGTTTGGGTCCTCTTTTTCTCCCTTTTTTGGGAGAACATGGAAGATGGGGAGAACATTTGCCCTCTTCCAGTCTGCTGGGACTTCTCTTGATCTGCAAGAACTCTAAAGGATTATTGCCAGTGGTTCTGAAATTACTTCTGCCAGTTCTTTTAATACCCTTGGATGTAGTTCATCTGGCCCTGGTGCCTTGAATTCATTTAGAGTGGCCAGGTATTCCTGTACTACCTCTTTACCTATTCTGTGCTACATTTCCCCCAGTACATCATCTGTTCCATTTTCTCTGGGTTGAACACTGTTTTTCTTTCAGAAGACCAAGACAAAGAAGACATTAAGTAGTTCTGCCTTTCGTCTGTCCTCTGTTACCACTTCTCCATCTTCTCCTCACAGTGGGCCTACCATGTCCATATTTTTCCTTTTCTTACAAACATAACCAAAAAAGCCCTTTTTATTGTTTTTAACCTCTTTAGCAAACTTGAGCTCATTCTGTGCTTTAGCTTTTCTACAAATTATTAAGTACAGATTATTAGATGTGCTGAAAAATTAATATTATTACCTTTTTCAAAAAGTAAAATATTCATAATATCACTATCCAAAAAGTAACATGGTACAGATAACACTGAGAGCCAGCATGGTGTAGTAATTTGACCATTAGACAATGGGCCTTTCTGCATTACACTGTTATAGTGCTATTATTCCACTTTTAACATCCTGTGGAATTCTGGGGTTTGTAGTTTACTGAGGCCAAAGAGCTCTCTGGCTGAGAATTCTAAATCCCACTCCTTAAACTGCAAACCCCAGCATCCCATAGGATGTTGAAAGAGGAATAATAGCACTATAGCAGCATAGCGCAGAAAGGCCCTTATGATTCTGACAACCAGGGTTCAAATCCTTGCTCAGCCATGGGGAACCACTGAGTGGCCTTGGACAAGTCCCAATCTCTCAGCTCAGGGGAAGGCAAAGGCAAACCCCCTATAAACAAATCTTGCCAAGAAAACCCCATGATATGGTTGCCATAAGTCGGAAATGACTGGAAGGCACATAACAGCAAACAACAACAGATAACATTACTTATAATGTGTTACTTCCAAATCCTGGAGCAAACTAAGGCCATCTGCTTGCAGAATTCTCTTTGTAGCAGATGCCTAGGGGAAGCCCACAATCGGGATTGAGAAATACCTTCCTGTCTGCATCTTTACTCAGAGGCATACTGAGTAAAGTTTGTAAGTAATAGTTATAGACAACTAGTTACTTGTAATCATTTCCATTCCCTAATATGGGCTTCACCCACTTATCTGATAAGCTAGGGACTGGAGCACTGGCAAAAGATGGAATTGGTTGAAAAGAGGAATATTAGAAGCTGCATTGCATCACAACTCTGGGAGAAAACCAGGTAAACAAATGAACAATCCTCCAGAAACAATTTTATCCTCATGAATTTCCCAAACTGATGGACATTGTGGCATCTTCTGGCAGCAGACTCCACCATGCACTGTGTGAGAAGGATGTCTGTCCTGAATGAATAACCCTGGTTTCCAGCATTACAACGCAAAGAAAAACTTACAATCCCCAGACATAACTTTCTCACAGGTGAATCACTCTAAGCCTGTGATCATTTTTGTTGCCTTGAATATCATTTTTAAAGTGTTGTGCTCAGCTTGTGCTCTGTGTCAGCCTAATCCCATGTTTCTTTGGCAGGTCTATGGGGAAGTGATGCACATCAACCGTGGAAACCCAGCTCAGCATGAAGTAATGGTAGACTCTTGGCCTAAGTTTAAAACTGTCCTCACCCGCCCACAGAAGGAGGTAGGACATGAAATCTGAGTACAGTATTGATTGAGTCCTCCCATACAGCCAGTTCCATGCCATGGTGGCTAGCTGAAACAATAATAGAACTGAAGGTAAAATACCTAAATGAAGTCCTTCTCCAAACTGTTAAAGCAACCTAGTCAGATTATTTGCAACGCTCCATAGGTGCCAAAATCAGCTCCCTGAGGTAGAGCCTTAGCTTGGAATTAACCAGTATCATCCATCAAGTCTCACTTTAGGTGTTTTTGCTCTCCATCCCAAGTGTCCTTCCACCTCCACCAAAATTCCCAGGTTTCATTAATGTATCTACCCTTTTCCTCTCTAACAATGTTGGTTTCATTTTATATGTGGATATTGTCCTCCAGTGGAGCCCATTACTTTACACACAACCCATTCACACACCCCTACCTTTGGAACTCCTTACCAGCTCTGGTAAATGATTGCATCACTCATCGCCCTCTCTGCCAAAGGCAACCACCAAAGTGCCTTCAGCGGTTCAGGATTGACTTCATTGTCTGTATATTTCCATTGCTCTTCAACACTAATCTGATTCATCTTTCTCATCCAGAGCCCAACCTCACTTCTTGAATCCTGTCTGTAGCTGTAATTTCCTGATGCAGCTTTATGCTATGCCCTGCAGGTGGTGAAAGACAAATTGGATTATTATGCCAATTTGCACGCTGCTTTCTATTTGGACAAGGATGCCTGTCGAGCATTCTTGGAAAATGGGGACACCATTGACTGGGGTAGGGCTTTTCATCTGCAAGGTGAGTTCCCACAAGAATAAAGAGGTGAACAACCAATTGCTCCTGTGACAGTGATGCGACACATAATATAAACTAGACACTGCCAACATGTTTCCAGCCCTATTAGGTACTCACTTGTCTGCTTGGCCCACGCAGTTTCAGAGTGTGGAAGAATGAGAAGCTGCAAGCAACATGTAGACCACTCATTGGACCAGTTCCAATTGTGTCACCTGTTTTTCACACAGGAACCCCAAAACAGGCTTTATGAAATCATCAAAAATATAACAAAAACCAGATGCATCCATCTGGACCCAAATTGTTATCTGTCATTGAGGCGTCAAAACCCATCTACTTTTTGTTCAAGCCAGTCAGTGAGCATCTAGAAAAATCTTGTAGGCCAGAGCAGTCAATCCAGGAAGGAAGGTACCAGGATGGTGCTAGGTCGCATTAGTGCCACTGAAAGGTGTACGTTTTTAAAAGATGTATTTGTTTCTGTTAAATAATTTCAGAATGTGAGTTGCTCTCTTACCTTTGGTGAGCAGACCTACACAGTTCTTTAAACTTTGTAAGGGAATGGCTTTGCCTCAAGGCCATTTTATACAATGTGTGTTCTTCCTTTTTGAGCTTTCTGTCAAGTTCTAAGTGGGTGGGTCTTTTTAGTCTTCTGCACAAACCCACATATTTTGGGGGTAGAATGGGATCAGCTCTAGTATGAGCCATAGTGATCTGCAGAAGGGATATTGTGTGATCACTGCCTAGTTCCATAATTTCCATGTGGCACTGAATCTGCTGTCATATCCATACACACCCTGTAGGAGCTGGAGATGGCTCTGTAAATTCACCATGGAAGATAAATAATGAAAGGAGCACCATCAGACTCAGCAGGGGTCTTTAAATTCCATGCGCATTAGATGTATAAGAAGGCAAACACAGACATGTATTTTTTGTCCAAACAGAGCTTGCCTCAGCTAACTTTCTTGAGCTCCATAAAGACTCCCCTGGGGAAATTCTGAGTGTCCATTTTCCCAGATGAACAATGTCTTCTGTATACTCTTTATATTTATATCCTAAGGATCAGAAAGCCTCTGCACATGGAGAGATTATTAAGAAATACCACTCTCATTTAGATTATTGCTATGCGTAACTTTGTTTTGTTTTATAATTATGCTTTCACTGGCCATGCAAATGCTGTGGTTCAAAAGTCAGACTCCTTCCACTCAACTGTGTAACCTCTTGTTCACACAGGTCTGCAAGATGGGCTTTATGAAATCACCAAAGATATAGCAAAGACCAGGCATGTCCATTTGAAGACGTACAGTTGCCTGCCACTGATGCACCCAGAACCCTCTACTCTTTCTCAGAGCCGGTCAGTGAGTTTTATCCCCACCCTAACCCTGGCTGCTATGATTGTATGTGCAGTGGGACTGCGGATTTTGGATGAATAAACCTGACAAACCTGTAACTGATTTAGATTCTCAGCACAGTCACTGGAGTAGGCAGCATGTTTCTTCCTCCTGATTCCACATCTTGGGTATTATCCCTCTAGATATGTCAAACGCCCAAGCCCATTTCAGCTATTCAGGTTGTAGATAGACTAAACACGCAGCAAAACCTTCTTTGAGAACTTCAAGCCCAATCCACCTCCAACGAAAATGGGGAGGAGAATCCTGCTCCTTCTGCATCCATGCATGTATTGCAAAGCCTGACCATATGCGCCTGGGGGATTCTGGACATTTTAGTAAAAGCAGTGGAACTTTTCCAGGGTCTGATTCATTGCACACATGTCATAAGTAACAGAAAGGGGAAATAAGGGTCTCTTTATTAACAAAATGCAGAGATTCCCTATCATAGGTCCTTGAACATCCTTTACAGAGCCTGGGCATCACATTGGCCATTTCCACACTAGCCTCTTATAGTGCTGTTATTCCACTTTTAACATCCTATGCAAACCTCAGGATTCCATAGGATGTTGAAAGTGGAATAATAGCACTATAACAGGCTAATGTGGATATGGTCATTTTCAACCACCTCCAAATAGACATCATCCTGCAAGGCTTCCTTTCTCAAGTGGACACTCTGAGGCTGCTAAAGCCTGTCATATTTGTAACTTTTATTGCTACATTCCTAACCCCTGATTAAGTTCAAACATTGAGGGTGCTGTCCACACTCTGGCAGAAGGCGGAGCACACACAACGAGAGAAGATCTGGACAAGAGAGATTAGTATAAGAGACACCTCTCCCCACCACCACCACTATCAGAAGCATTAATTCTGTATAAAACAGGTATGCCCTTCCTGAATATTTCAGAACACTTCCACTGATAACAACAGCAGCTATCACAGCCTGCTCCTAGATGTTTGGACTGTGGTGTTTAGCATTAAATCTCTGTTTCATTTTTTTAAATCTGGCAAAACAATTTTTAAATTATTGATTGAAAATGTAATGGAATCCACAAGAATTATAAGAAACACATGCTAAGATGGCCTCACTTGTGGCAGCCACATCCTGCCCACTTGTATGGACAAAACATAGCTGGATGAATCATGCAATATTCTGATAGTGTGGACAGTTAGGGTTGTTTCCAGGCAAAGCTTTTACTGTGCAATTGGACCACCTCATTTGTGCAATTGCACTGCCTCATTCATGGTAGTTTAAAGAAGATCATAGAATCATAGAATTGGAAGAGAGTTGGAAGAGATCCCAGAGACCATCCAGTCCAACCCCCTGCCACGCAGGAACGCACATCAAACCATACCCAACAGATGGCCATCCAGCCTCTGCTTAAAAACCTCCAAAGGAGGAAACTCAACCACACTTCGAGGCAGCATATTCCACTGCCAGACAGCTCTGACTGCCAGGAAGTTCTTCCTGAGGTTCAGGTGGAATCTCCTTTCCAGACATTATTGTCTTCAATTTGTACCCAGTAATCCAGACATTATTGTCTTCAATTTGTACCCTTCCCATTGTTTTCTATTGTTTCTTCCTTGTTTCTTACTAGGAGTTCTTTCTCTCAATTAGTATCAAAGGCATGACAAGATTCCATTGCATACTGTTCCAGACTAACATGGCTATATCTTTGAATTATAGAAATATGCCTGTTAAGAAAAAAAAAGGTAGAATATCTGTAAAACAGTTTAAATTGAGAGTAGCAAGAGTCTTTGTTCTATATGTGAAGCACCCTCTCCTGCAGTGTTGCAACAGATGGGCAATACAGTCATTCCTCCACATTTGCTGGGGTTAGGAGTGCAGGATTGCCACGAACGTGGGAAAAACACAAGTACCTATAGGCCCCCAATCCATATTTCACACAACCAAAAAAGTACAGTATGATCCACAGATTCAATCCACCATGGATGCAAATGTACAATATCCCATACATACGAATCCACAGCAGAAGCATGTCAGCTACCCAGTTCTGCCTTTGAGGTGGTAGCGTTCCTTTGCAAGGCAGAAGCAGATGGCTAGTGGGGCTTGCCACCCCTTCCGTTGTTGCCCTATGCCATTTTTAACAGGGGCTTACAAGCCTTGCCTCACATTCACAGTCCCTCTCAGTCTTGTGGGCCTTGCAGATAGACTGTGAACACAAGGGAAGACCTTTAAGTCCCTATTAAAAATGGCATAGGGCAGCAGTGGAGGCGACAGCAAATAATCCATCAATAATCAAATCTGCAAATGTTAAATCTGCAGATGTGGCAGTTCAACAGTAATTAGATAGTGTTTTCATGTGGAAACAGTCTTTCTAAAGCTCTGTTTGAATCTGTGAGCCCGCCTCTTTCCTTGTAGGTAGCTCCTATAATTCTGTAATTCTTACAGTTAAAGCCTATGTTTCTCTTGTTTTCTGTAAAGAAGGAAATTATGAGAAATAGATCTACACCAAACCAGTAGAGGAAATGTTATCATTACATTCACTGTACAAAACACTCTAGGGTCCTGCCCCACAAGATGTGCAAGAGAAGTAACAGTTCATTTCTCGTTCAATAATAGAAAGTGGAAGATCTGCAGGTCATTCACATCAGAGCTTTCTCTCAAAAGTTCCTTCTTACTTGTGGAGTATGATCTGTTGAGTGTAACTGAAAAGGCTGCCTCTGCATCAGCCCACAGTGAATTTTCAAAACCTTTTCCTTGCTCACTCATCCCTACTTGCCTTTGTATTTCAGGTTCAAAAGTGACCTCCTCCACTTTGGCACCCTCAACCCATCTCACGCAACTACACTCAATGACGCTTGGGAATATGGGGGCAATGATTGGAGCCTGCGCTATCTTGAAAGTTTGGTCAGATGCTTCCCTAGTGCTTGCCTCCTAGATAAGGAAGGCCAGTTGGCTGCCTGGTCCCTTAGTGATTCCTTCGCTTGCATAACACATGGCTACACCCTTCCTCAGTATCGGGGACAGGGCTGGATGGGACACATCCTGCAGAATTTAGGGGGAAAGATGCATGCTCGTGGCTTTCCTCTGTATGTTGGGGTTCTGTCAGAAAATGAGCCTTCCAAACGAACTCTGCAGAACCAGGGATTCCATATTCTTCCTGAGACATATTACATGCTTATTGTGACAACAGACCTCAACTTCAAGAATTAGTGGAGAGGAATAATTTCTCTAGAAAGTGTGAGTAACCATTTTTGTAACTATTTACAAGAAAGAGGTGTTAGGGTGGAGTGATAAGAGTCAAAGGCTTGCCCTGGCCAAATGTAAGGTTAAATTGAAAGCAGGGGGTATTTTTAAAGACCCATATGTTGTTAATTTTTATGCCTCAAAATAACCAAAACTGAGCTTGGAAAAGTTATTTGTAGATTACAAATTCCTCTAGAATTTGTCCTCTAGACAGCATCAGTACCAGTTGGTTATGGGAAATGTAGTCCAAGAAAATGACTATTTCTAAGTCTGAAGCAAAGATACAGATACTCCTGAAGAATGTCGCCCAAAAGCAGAGCTTGGGAATATGATTATATTATGTTGTGGTTGTGAATTCGTGGAAGATTCTTTCACTTCTCTTATAGTGTAACTTACTTCTAGATACTTTTATTGTTCCAAGTATATGGCCTCACTAAATGGTGGAGGAGGAATATCATGGGATTCCAATGCCAGCTCATACATTGCTGTGCTGTAAATGTTGAAGCAATGACAAGATAGGCAGGAGATGAATGTATTTTGCACCACAGACCAGGAGCTTGTAGCATTTAGGTGAATATAAAGGATTTTAAAGTTCTCTGTTTTAGTTACTGAGACCCAGTATGGTGTAGAGTTTGAGTTTTGGGCTAGGACACTGGAAGACTGGGGGTTCAAATCCCCACTTGGCCTTGGAAACCCACCGGGTAACCTTGGGTAACTCATGCTCTCTCAGCCTCAGAGGAAGGCAAGGGCAAACCCCCTCTGAACAAATTCTGCCAAGAAAAATCTGTAATAGGTTCGCCTTCAGGTCATCATAAGTTAGAAATGATTTGAAGGCACACAATATGTCCAGAGGAGAGCAACCAAACCAATGCTTTCAAACGTCAGGAAAGATTCCATCTAAACATTATGAAGAACTTCCTGTCAGTCAGAGCAGTTCAACAGTGGAATGCACTGCCTAGGAGTGTGGTGGAGTCTCCTTCTTTGGAGGTTTTTAAACAGAGGTTGTTGGATGGCCATCTGTATTTTGATGATGTACTCTTGCATGGCATGGGGTTGGACTTGATGGCTCTTCTGGTCTTTTCCATCTTTATAATTCTTTGATTCTAAGAACAGTAACAACAGCAACAGCAACAATTTTATTTACTTTTGAGAATTGGGAAGGCAAAGAGTTTTGTTTTAAAATACACTGACTGTAATGGAGGCTAATTACTTTTTGTCATTAGAAGTGTAACTAATTGCGTTTTTAAAGTAACTCTCTTAGGTCAGTGAAAAAGGCAAGTATGAGAGAGGAGGTTTTCTTCTGCCTTTTAAAAATGGCATAGGTCTACTTCCACCCTATCCCCACAATGGTTGAAATGAAATATCTGGATGCCTTTGCAATGGTTCTCTTTTATGATAAATTGTGGTTTTTATATTTATACAGCAGATGCCACCTTGTGAGGATTAATTCTAAAAGGCAACTTATAAACAAGTGAAATAAATGTGTACAACATTGCTTGAGCATATGTTGTTTTTGCAGTATCATGTAGTGATTGTTCCAAGGCATAGTAGAAAAAAGATGAATGAGAAAAGAAGATATTTTAAAAAATCTTTGAAGTGAAGTTTAGTAGATGCCTGTCTGTGTAGGGTGGCTATCTGAACAAAATATCACTGAAAAACAGGGAAAAAATTGGCCCTGAATTGCATAAAAGATGTATTTGTTTGTATAGAATAGATCCTGATTTATAACATTCAGGGATGGACCACTTTGTGCCTGTGGGCTGCTTATGTTCTCCCCCTGCACCATCTGCAGCCTACAAAATCCTTCACCCACCCGTCCAACAGCAGCTTTTGAAACAAAAATATGTCTCCTCAACTCTTTTTCTAGAGTGGGGTAGACTGAAGCCAGGTAGCAAGTGTGCTTGCTCAGGCCTAAATCCAACTGCTATTTCCCACCAGAGAAGATCCACTGAATCAATGGAACTTACATAAATTTTATCACACATAGTTTCCCTTGATTCAACGGGCCTGCAGTTGTACTTTGGAATAAGAATTGAGTGTAGGCTCTTGTCTACTGTCCAGGTGCTCACTGTCTGTGATCAAGGTCCTTTATTCACAACCAGGGCTATTCCTTTGCTGCAAGTCCCCTCTCCCACCTCACACACACCTGTCCATCTACTCAAGCTGACCTAATTGGCAGGTGAATCTTATTCCACAGTCAATGAGGACACAGGTTTTTCCACCACGTTTGTGGATAACATGCTAGCTTTAGGGTTCAGGACAGGTGGCCTGGAACACAAATTGTCCTTCTTCAACACAGAAAAAAAAGATGTGAGAGAACTGCTTCTGATACTGCTCGGTCTATACCACCCAGTATCGCCTCACTCTTCTCGTGGTTATTTATCTTTAAACTGGTCTTGAACTAAGAACCCAAGGAACAGAGGACTGTCATTTGTGAAGTCAGACATATGACCACCCTGTGTCCATACCTGTCCTTTCCCTTCAGGGTTTTAGCATCCCCAAGACAGGTTTTCCATGCTCTGTTCATCATTCAGCACAACATACTTCATCATTTGGAGATCCCCACAAGAATGTCTCTAACATTGTTGGTTTTATAAAATAAGATCTTGTTAAAAAAAAAAAACAGCATTGGAGACACTCTGATGAGGCATGAATTCAAGAAGCAAAAACAAAATCACATAATATTCTGAGGAGTGCAACTACACCCCGAGAACACCAGCCCTGTGATTACTGTGGCTACTGCAGGTACACTTCCAACATGACAGAATTTGCCTGTTGTCCACTTGCTCTTCTTTTTTTATGGCTGTTAGTTGTGATTTCTCAGATTTGCACTATGGCTCTTTCTCAGGTTTTTTCAAACTAGACTGTGGTTTACAGAAGCGGTCCTATGGTGTGAAGCGTACATTTACTCCGTTTTGATTTTTTTTTTAAAAAAAAAAAAGTGAAACAGCTTTTTTTAAAAGTGAAATATGGTGTTTCACTGATATACTATAGCAATATAACTGTAAAAATAATTTCAAAAAAAAAAAGAAAGAAGGAAAATGGATGGGAACATAATGTTTGTGGAATGTCACTTGAGAGTGGGAATAAAATGTTGCAGCTGGCGCTGGCAGTTCCCAGAAAATAGCCCAAAACAGTAGAAACCAGGGACAGAAAAAAATCCCCCTCAAAAATAAAAAATGGTCAAAAATATGTTTTTCCTGTGTTAGGAAACCCTTATGAGAAGAATCCTGGACTGTCAAAAATCTTTACAGTTCAAGACTCCAGAGTTCAGCTCAGAATCTGCATGTGGATTTTTTGTGTGCAAAAAAACCAGCATTTTCCATACAGGAAACAGCATTTTCTGAGCAGAAAATAATATCTCTGTGCAGAAATATTATTTTCTGCATAGAAATTCTAAAGTTCAGGACTTATCCTGCCCAAAACTCAGACTGTGCAGAAAATGCTGTTCTCTGTGCAAAACCTCCATGTATGAATTTTGCAAAGAATAAACCCTGAATTTTGAATAGTCTTTGAAAACTCCTATTTTTTTACTTCCTCTCAACAGAACAAACTTGCAAAAATTACTTGCTGCTTCCTTGAAGAATGAACTTAGCAAAGAATTATATCCCCAAACTTTGTTTGTACATATGAACCACCACCACCACCCAGAGAACTCCTAGAACAAAGACACAACTTTCTGATACATTTGTCCAATCTGGAGGAGCTTTATTTAAACAGAAAAAGATATATTTTGTACCATTTGACCATTTGCAATAGCAACTTTGTTAGTTATGCCATACAATGCAAATGTCAGTAGGTTTAGCTAGTCTCCTCTGTGTATGCCCTCTAAAAGGTGCAGAGAATGCATCAAGCTTTTTGGCTAATAAAGGCCATTTTCTAGCATCTTAAGACATGTCTCCCTTTTCCCTTTTCCCTCATGGATTTTAGTATCAGATGATCTCCAGCTTCTGTTCTTTTCCCATATAAAACCAGTTAAACAAAGTTTGGGAGTAACAAACTATAAGCAATGTGGTTACATTTCCAAATGAGTGCAGTGAGTAGGAACAAAATCTTAGTGGGCAATATTTTCTAATTACTTTTGAAAGTTACTTGTAAAGGCCATTTTGGATATTTTAGAGGCATTTTGACAGAAGTCTGTCAGGTTTTATGGCATTCTCTTCTCAGTCCTAAAGGTCTCCTACCGGAAAGTCATGTAAAATAGCCACAAAAGAAAAAACAACAACACAAGGAACACATAGAGTAACAGAAGTTACTTTTTAAACACTGCAATGTTTATACACTACTTTTTAAACACTACAGTATTAACAAACATCAGGAAGAAATTACTTTAAAGAAAAGTAATAAGTAATTTTTCAATTTCTGTACCCAGCTCATGCAACTGGAATGACAGCAATGGGGGGAAAAGAGAAAGTTTTCTTTCAGAGCATCCTATTACTTTCTGTAAATATTTGCTACTCCAAGGGGTTTTGTTTTGTTTAAAGAAGTCCACATTTAAAAAAAAACTAAGGAAGAAGATAGATTTATTTCTTCATTCATTCATTCATTCATTCCAAGGCAGTTTCTGTTGAGATGGGGTGGTGGGAAGCAGACTTGCAAGTTACAATTCTCTTCATCATCTGTTTAAAGCTTGCACAATCCTCTGTCAATGGAAGTTAAAATCCAATAAAAAAAACCTGCCTCTTGTATAGTGGATTCTTTAGGATCCTTAAATCAACAGCTGCCTGTGCCATGACTGATTTTTTTTTTTAATTCTAGTGCATGCTACTACAAATAAGTAGGACGGAGCTAACAGATTCACTCATAGGAGGAGCAGGGATCAATGCAAAAAGAACAACAAAGTAAACTTTGACAAATTTGCCAGAGATCTGAGAGACTGATTCTTCTATATCCTCAGAAATGCAGTCAATAGAGAAAGAAAGTATGAAGGATTTTCTTTGGATGATGCAAATTACTGTCTCTAGCCACCAGGTGTCACTTTTACCCCCATGAAATACGGCCATGCTTTAAGGCTTTAAATTTTAACTGGTCCATGAAAATGACTGCAAAAGCTTGAGGTTAACCCTTTCATTAGTTTTCATCAACACACATGGAAGAAACTTGGAAATTCAGACAAGAGTCATATCATCATAACTCTAGGGTAAATCTCCTTAGCAACGGAGATGTGGCAGTCACAGTAAAGAACTAAGGCTGCAGTTCTACACTTTCCTTGTAGTTAGTCTCACAAAATTAATTCTACAGGAGGTCAAGTTAAGAGTTGTAAATAGAATTGCACTTTTAGGACCCTCTCCCCAACACCTGGCTCTGAATTAAAACCTCCTTATGGGTGGCAGTAGCAATAGGAGGGGGATCTGGAGCATTGCTTCTCTTCTGGTTATGGAAGAACTTGGGCAACTGCTGTATTTTGCTGCCCTTTCTTCAGTCTTCCGCCTTTTTAATAGGATGGCTGGGGAATCATTTTTGGCCCGCTGATTCCCAGGACATTGGGGTCCACATACCAGCAGCAGACAGAGCCAGAACCCAAAGCAAATACCCACATACCCCAAGTGGCTGAGCCCCTTTTTGGCATTCTACCCTCCCACACACACTTTCACACACATTCCAACAGATATGCTCTCTCACACACCACCCATATACCATATGCTTCACTTGCTCCTTTCTCAGCCAATCCATGGAGCTTAGATGTGAAAAAAGACATCTCTGAGTCTCCCCTTCAGATGATCTGGGGAGGGGATTTTCATCCTCATTGTGGCATGCTGAGGCAGGCAGGTTTAAGCCTCCCATCCAGTCTGATATGACAGACATGAAAATTATCCATCTCTATCTGTTCTGTGTTGATCAATTCTGGTCAGAGAAGGAACAGAGAGGGCTTCCAGTGGAGTCGCTGCTGGCTCACAGAACACAATCCCAAAGATGGTAGCTAAGTTGAGAACTGGGTCCACAGCCAGTTTTCCTTTTCTGATGGGAAATCTGAGGGGAAAGCAAAACACTAGCCCATTAGCAGTGGCCATTTGCCATTGTAATGTAGTGATTTGAGTGCTGGACTAGGACTTTGGTCAACCATGGCCTTCAGCCATTCAGCCACAGAAATTCCCTGCTGACTTTGGGCAACTCACACTCTCTGAGCCTTAAGGAAAGGCAATGACAAACCTCCTCTGAATAACCCTTGCCAAGAAACCCCTATAAGTTGGAGGCAACTTGAAGGCACATAACAACAATAAAATCACTTAAATTACCATACCTACATAATATAGAATCATGAGATTTGCAATTTCATGGAGCATGAGAGGTGTCTAAGAGAACATTGCAAATACCTCACAAAATTCCAAGTCCAGGATTCCATTGAATGGACTCTTAGCAATTCAAGGAGCACAGAAAAACCAAAACTATGCATATGAAAGAGACACAGGCCATTTCCTCACCACACTGTTATAGTGCTATTATTCCACTGTCAACATCCTATGGAATCCTGGGGTCTGCAGTTTAGGAAGGAGCATTTAGACTTCTCAGCAAGAGTGCTCTTTGACCTCAGTAAACTACAAACCCCAGAATTCCACAGGATGTTGAAAGTGGAATAATAGCACTATGACACTAGCGCAGAAATGGCCGCGGACATGGCCTTGTAGAGCAGCTCTTTGAGGCAATGATTCAGTCCAGAGCCAGTTTGACTCATGACTATGGATTCTCAGGTCACAGGACCTGGCCCCTCTTCTCCAGTTCTCATTGTGAGGGGGAGGCATCTTAGGGGAAAAACATTGCCTTGAAGTGTGTGTGTGTTCTTCATTATTTAGACTTTGCAGTTTTTATTTGAACAGTATACTTTATGTAATCATGGCTGTTTAATTTGCCATGCTTATTGACAACATCAGGGCCCATGTCCTGTGATGTCACAACGGGTCATCACTAAGTCTCAGGTTCTGTCCTTGAAATCTTACCTGGTAACTCTACCAATGATTCTAAACCACAGCTTCTCTCAGACCAGAACGTGGACACATGGCTACTAGCTGGGGTAGCTATATATACCATCTCCAGTACCAGACACAGCACGCTTCTGCATCAGTTGCTAGGGAAGACAAAAAGAAGGATGCAGCTGCAGCTTCTTCTGGTAGGCTTTTCATAGGCAACCTTCTCTGCTGTGAAGAAACCTCTGCCATGGCCTTTTCTGCTTTGGTGCCCTGGTTATTGGATGCCTTCCCTTTAGAGGCCCAACTGGTGCCAACATGGGCTTCATTTTGGTACCAAGTTAAAAAATGGCTTTTCATTCAAGCCTCTGGAAGTCTAATCCATTGTTTTAATGGTTATAGCTTGTTTTCATTTGCCATGTAGTTGAACATGCTTTGAGATCATAATTTGTTAAATTGTTTAAAATTATTTGAAGTGATTTTATTTTAACTAGTTTGATTATCGATGGTTCTATGGACCACAATAAACTAAAATAATTAACTACAGGAATAGTTTGAAGTTATACCAGGTGACATATAAACACTTAAATAAATGAAAAATAAATCACTGGTTGGCTGTTATGTGAATAGAATGCTGGACTAGATAAGTCCTTCCATTTGAGTGAGCAGGGCTCTTTGTAATTGACTTTCCCACCTCTTCTCCTTTCTCTGCAAGGTGAAGATTTGGGGCAGAGAGGAGCTTCACCTGAGTGTTTTGTCTGCATGATGCAGAGGACTGCCAAGTTTTCAAAATGGAAAATGCAAATTCAAGGGTGCCTGATTCTGAGTGGAAATGATATGTTGCACCCCTGCACTGTTTTTTTCAGTTTTCCTCTTAAAACTACTATTTGCCCTACTGTTTTGTCCATACCCTCCAGTATTTCACAGATGAAAACTGGAATATGTGTAGCCAAGCCATACCAGAGTGTGGTCAAGATGGCAAATGTTATTAATGAGAAAGAACACACAAGCTAAGAGAGGCTGCAGTGTTTTTATTTTGCCTGGGCCTGCTGGGAAGAACAGGACTCCCCTCCCTCTTTTCTTTCACCCCTGCTGAGTTAATTGAATGCAAACTACCTTTGCAAACTCGGGGCCTTTTCACACTATACTGCTATAATGATTATTACACTTTCAACATCCCTTGGAATTCTGGGGTTTGTAGTTTACTGAGGCCAAAGAGCTCTCTGGCTGAGAATTTCTAATGTCCCTCCTAAACTGAAAACCCCAGCATTCCATAGCACGTTGAAAGTGTAATAATCTGTTAATATATAAAGGTCAAACTTTATATAGTTTGTTTATCTGGGTCAGGCTATAAGACCTCATATGATTGGCTGCCTGTGAAGATTCTATGGAATCCTGAGGTTTGCAGTTTAGGAAGGGCCCTTTAGAATTCTCAGCTAGAGAATAGGCCAGTTGCTGTGGAGATGAGGCCTAACAGCAAAGAGGAGGGCACTATTCCCTCAGGAACTCAACCTCTGTATGTTAATAACTCTGAATATAGATTGGATTGGGGAATATGGAAAAAAGTTACAGGTACTGGACAAGACAGTTTGGGGAATTAGAGCACAGGAGCTCAAATCTGTGTATTTCAACTGCATCTAATTCCTAAAGTAAGGTAAAGCAATTCCTAAGATATTTCCAATAAGTATTACCTATGGGAAAATAAAATCCCAGGTAACACTGGGTATATACGCTAGTAGCACTATAACAGTATAGTGCAGAAAGGCCCACAGTTTTCAGCAGTTGAAATAAAGGAGGACAAATGGGGAAAGCAGGAAGAGAAGAAAGAAACTGGAACATTTTAAGAGCAGCTGAAGAAGTGAGACAATAGAAGATTAATCAGGACTATCTCTGCCAAATTAGGACAGTTGGAGCGTATGTTTGTTTAGTTGCACCCTTACTCTCAAGATTCAACTGATACTGGGGGAATTCCCTAAGTCAGTGTTTAAGCAATCTGAGGTGGAGGACCGCTTAAGGCAGAGCTTTCCAAATTGTGTGTCACGACATGTTAGTGTGTCGGCTGCAGTGTGTAGGTGTGTCGCACAAATGTAATGGGTGGAGGAGCTGCCTCTCCCACTGCGGCAGCTAGCCAAGCCTGGGTGAAGGGGCTGCCTCTTCTGCTGCCACCGCCCCAGGCCCAGGAAGACTCTGGCAAGGGCAGCAGTGGCCAGGCCTGGGTGGAGGGGCTGCCTCCACTTACTGAATTACTTACTGAGTAACTGTGTCACAAAATGATACGTATCTAAAAAGTGTGTCACAACATGAAAAGTTTGGAAAGGTCTGGCTTAAGGGTTTTGTTATGAAAATGAGTCAGGGACTAAAACTGTGTTTGTACACACTAGCTATGACTCTTTCCCTTTTTTCCCCCTCTGGGAACACTCAGGGGACTGGGAGCTATTGCTTACAGACTGAGACTGTTCCATAGACTACCATTTTGACTAGTACTGCCCTAGATTTCACATTTCATCCCATATTTCACAGAGTACAGCAGGTAGTTCAGAATGAGGAAAATGCAGCTGGTGGGCCATTTATACTTCCATGGTTATTTCTGAGGCTGCCAGCACACTCCCATTTGTTATTTCTTTTTGGAAGAAAATGTCCCTCATGTCCCCTGATTGAGTGGAGGCAATTCTGAGACACACACCCCACTGCCATTTCAAGCCTTAGAGAAACCTTTTGACAACAAAAAGCCAACAAGGCCTCACCTAGGACTAAAATGATCCCCTGCGCGTATGTGGCTTCTGGTTGTCTGTCAGCTTAGGGTGACTCCATGAATTTCATCAGGTTTTCTTAGGCAAGGAATAAAGGAATACTCAGAGGTGGTTTTACAAGTTCCTTCTTCTGAAATATAGCCTACAATACCTGGTATTAGTTGGTGGTCTCTCATCCAAGTACTAACCAAGGATGACCCTGCCTAGCTTTCCAGATCAAATAGGATCTGGTGCTGCTAGGGTATTTAGGTCCTATAATGGTTGGGCAGGGACAAAAAATATGGGGAAATTATTTCTCTTGGGAATGCATGGGCCATTTGAGAGCATTAAAAAAAAGGACTGGGAATGTGGGTCGGTACAATGAGAGGAGTACAATCCCCCCATGTTTCATGTGGCCATCAACACTAGAAATTGCCCACACTGGTTCAGATCCATTAATAACGTCTTTTACAGAGCCTCCTTTTTTCCCCTTGTGGTCCTGAAAACTATTTTTTTAAAAACCCAGACACATATTGATAAATAAAGTACAGGGGATATGTTCTGTTACAATATATGTGTGCCATTAAAGTTGCAGTGGGGAGTTTATTTACAGGGGTGTTGCACTGCATTGCAGTCTTTCTGGCAGGTGACTGAAGACAAGAGGTGACAATGGAGGAATGGCAGTTTCCTAGCCTCCTTCATGTTTTCCCCAGGCCCTGGAAATGCCCACCCTGGACTTTGTCTCATATTGTGAAACAGAACTGAGTCAGTTACTTTCCAGGATAAGAGACTCCATGAGACAAAAGCAGACAGTAGGAGGTGCCAACACCAGCCCCTGCCCCAGACTCACCCTTGGAAAGAAGGAATCTGCTTGACCGTGAATCATCAACCTCCATGCTTTCTGCCATCCCACAAGGAGCAAACAAGGGCCTGAGAAAAGGGGGCTCTGAGCAAGTTAGGTCAGGGATCATTGCACTCACTCAGCTCACCCCTAGTTCACCCTCAACTTTTCTCCAGCCTTCTTTTTATCCTTATGGTCTACAGTGACTAATGCAGTCCAGTAGGCTCAGCTCCAGTCATGGGTCTCATTTTATGGAACTGTGCTGGGGGCCTTGACCTGCCTTATAAACCAATTATCCACATCCCTAGTCCTTGACTCATAAAAAGAGGCATGCAATCCATTGGTTTCAGGGAAGAATTACAAACCACATTTCTTATACCCACTGATGCCCCTCAGCCTCCTTCTTAACCTAGCTCTTGACTCGACTGGCATGTGGATGTTATTCAGCAAGACTTTCTTCTTCTAATCTGTATATATTATTGTTAGCTGTAGTTATCTTGTTTGCATGCTCTTCGATACCAGTTGGTGCCATGGACCCAGTTTGTACTTCATGCTGGAATGCATCTTCCAACTGTAGCTGGCAGAATGCCAGCATTCTTGCTTTCATAGTACTGGACCTAACAGACTTGCTATTATATACTGAGAACAGTAGCACTGGGAAGCTGGATTTGAAGATCACAGATATGTTTGTACAGATACATTCTTTAATAAGCATGCTAAGCACCAGATACCCTGAATCTGGGAAGTTAATGCCCCCTTGTCTCTCTCAATCCTCCTTTGTGGAAAATGACCTGCTCAGCTAAGGTAAAACCACTGTAGCTAACTGACAAAATTTTAGAACAAACTAGGATTGCAGCATTTGTATTGCAACATACCTACTCCAAAATGATACTGCATGTATCCTCAGGCCATCTTTGAAGCGATCTCTCTCTCACTATCTGAAGTGGGTGAGTGTCTAAATGAGGAGCAGGCCTTATTGGTTGTGACACCCCATTGGTAAAATGCTTACCCAGAGATCCTTACCTGGAAACAGATTTGTTATCTTTCTGGTACCAGATAAAGATCTTTACATTTTTTTTTCTTCACATATTGGATATTCAGTTGTGAGGAAACTGCTTTAACCATTATTTGTTTCCTGCTGGCAAATAATCCTGCAAAATTTTTACATTTTCCTTTGTTTTCTATTAGATTTATGTAAGTCCTTCTAGAAATGGTATTACATGTTAAGACAAGGTATGTGTTTTATTACATGAATGAATCAATGAACAAATTTATTCTTCACATTTTTTGGCAAGTTGTTCCTTTGTTTCTAACTGGACATAGCAAATTGGATTCTATTGGTGAAGCAAAGACAAGCATAGATGTGAAACTTAACTGATTTCTCAAGTATGATATTGTTCAACTGAAATCTGTATTTTCAGACAATATCTCCCTGTATGAGTCTGCTGGATTTTTAAGATCTTTTGGTTCCACCACTATCACAGGCATATTTGGTGAGAAGGAGAAAGCCTTTCCAGAAGCTGCTTCCAGCTTATGGATCTTCCGCCCACAGGAGGCTTATTCGGTCCCATCTCTTATTTACTTTGCATGGTGCTGTGGTTTGAACATTGGACTGTAACTCCGGGGAGACCAGGGTTCAAACCTCCACTCAGCCATAGAAACCCATTAGGTGACCTTGGGCAAGTCACACTTTCTCATCTTCAGAGGAAGGCAAAGGCAAGCCCTCTCTCCCCAAATCTTGCCAAGAAAACCCTGTGAGAGGTTTGCTTAGGGTTTCCATAAGTCTGAAACAAGCTGAAGGCACAAAACAGCAGTAATTGCTTTCTTTTCCCTGGCAGGCAGAAAACTTTTTATTTTGATAGGACTTTGGCATTCCATTTATGTGACAAAAAGAGCTTTTAATGGGATGGTGTTTTTAATCTGTTTATTAGTCATATTTATCTGTTTTATCTTGTTTTACTGTGTTTTAATGGTGTATTGCTTTAATCTTTTTTTTTGTTCCTAAACTGACATTTAATTGTTTTTTAACTTTTGTATGCATTTTTTAAAACTGTATTGTGTTTTTCAAACCCTTGGAAATCACTTTGGATCTTGTATAAGGAGAAAGGCAAAATATAAATTGAATAAAATAGTTTTCAGTCAAGCTTCAAATTTCAAGAAGTTATTACAATCTACCTTTTTAAGTGGCAAAACTTGACTTTTTAATAGTGGATCCTTTTCTTCCAACAAAACATTTAAAGTTTTGCTTCAAAAAGCAAGTTTAAGGAAGAAACCACCGATGTTAACTTCTTGTTTTTTAAAACACAATTGGTGTTTTGGTGTTCCAGTAAGCAAATTCAAGTTTTGATTTTCGTCATTTTAGCTGTATTTAGGTTACCTCTTTTATTGTTTATGGGTTACCTACCAGCTTTAGATCCCTAGAAGAAGTACTAATCATATTTGAGGGGCAGGGAGGTACACTGTTTACATAATTATTTAGCTGTATGAACCAAAAGTAATGAGAGTGTTTATACATAAGGCAAAAAGGGGGCATGTGAATGCTCTCCCATATCACCCACCTGCATGTCCATGTTCCAGACCTCATATAACTATTTCTCAGAGGTACCAACACTTTTGGCCAGTTCACTGGTTCTACCTTCAGCAACTATTGTCATAAATAAATATGGGCAGATAACTATAATAGGTATGCACGCTCTTAGCTTTTTATTTTGTTTTTAAAATGTGACAGCTTGTCTTGTGCTATGACACTGGTAGTTATTAAGTGGCATTAAACCCCTCATAAGCTTTATTTTAAAATGTGTTTGTGTATATGTCCTCACAATTTAATCATACCTAATAAAGGCCGTGTTGAAAGTCTTGTCTGCTACACTAAAAAATTTTGACACTGTGTACATATGTGCATGTAAGGACACATACATTCCATTCCATGTGTATGTGAGGACACACAGAGAGAAGTTAAATGAACATTTGGAAGAGTAAGGATGTGTGACAGTCATGCCCTCCACTGCCAATGCATGCCATCACCACCACTGCCACAAAAAACTGGCATGTAACTGTGCCAGGATTCCTCTTCATATGGATGAGTTCAATGCACCTCATGTTGTACACCCATGGAGCTGCTTTCCATATCTGCTAAAACAGTTGTTCTTAACCTAGAATCCAAGGACCCATGGGGGTCTGCATAGCCCTCACAGGGGTTCAAGCCCTGCTGGCTGCTTTGTACCAACACCAGTAGCAGCCACAGAGACACAGAAGTCAGGGGGCAGGTGCCAAAACTGGCTCCCCTGTTTGCAAACAAGGAAACAGTGTGGGTATATGAACATGGCTGCTACCACATCCCATTCCCCAGGGGCACAGCAGCAGGGGGTGTGAGTGCCAAGGAATATTGTAGCAGGCATGTGTGTGTGCCCAAACTGCTCCTTCATTTGCAAATGAGGGAACAGTTTTGGCACCTGCACCTCCCCACTGCCATATCCCTGATAAAACAGACATGGTTTGAATCCCCATTCAGCCATGGAAACTCACTGGGTGACTTCAGGCAATTTACATTCTCTCAGCTTCAGATAAAGGCAATGAGAAAACCCCCATGATACAATCGGTCACCTTAGGGTCAGCATAAGTCGATTTAAGAGGAAAGACATGATGGCTAGAAAGAACCTCCTCCTGTCAGCAGCACTTTTGTTGTTGTGTGCTTTCAAATAACTTCTGCATCCCTAAGATGAACCCATCACAGGATTTTTTTGGCCATGATTTGTTCAAAGAGGGCTGCCTTTGCCTTCTTCTGAAGCTAAGAGAATGTGACTTGCCCAAAGTCACCTGCTGTCTGAGCAGGGATTTGAATCCTAGTCTCCAGAAGCCTTTAATTAATAAATAAATAAATAAATAAATAAATAAATAAATATTTGAAAATGTAAGTAAATATTTGAATATATAAATCTAAATTTAAATATTTAAATCTTGAGTCTTGGAGGTCCCTAGAAACAAATTTACAGGGGGTCTCCAGTAAAGAAAAGGTTAAAAACCACTGCGTATGTCCATAGGCATGCAGCTACAATGCATATTCAGAGCAGGGTCAACCATGGGACTCTGCAACCCAATCACCTCTTCTTTCATCTTGTGTTCTTGGAGGAGAAGCTATATCATCCAAGCTCTCCTCCCCAAGCCAGTAGTCACTATCACCACAACTTGTGGCAGTGGATTCTCAGCAATTTCATGAAATTATACTCATTATACTGTGCTATTGTGTTACTATGAAGATTTATACTGGTCACTTATATATCCTGGGGCAAACAGGCCCCTAGAAAAATTGGGAAGTTCCTAATTTAAGAGTGAAGGGCGGTTGCTGGAGGGGAGGAGAACATTCTGTTTGGCACTGGTCTCTTGGGAGCTTCTAGATCTTTTCTCAAATGTAGCTCTTCTGGGCATCCACATTCCTTCCAAGTCATAGCACTGGGTTCATAGTATGATTTTATGAAATAAGGACATTACTGTTTCCTGTATTACCATCTATAGTAGCTGTTTTCTGTATTCATTTCATGGGCAGTTTCATTTTTCCCAGAGTGCACACCACTCACATGATCTTTCCATCCGTGTGCGTGTGAACCCTTCTTTAGATAGTCCCACTACGAAGTAAAGTGAATCTGCCCTCTTCAGACAGGTGAGACTCATTCACACTACACAATTACAGTGTTTTTATTCCACTTTAAGTGTCATGGTTCTGCCATGTTTAACTGTCGTGGTTCCATGAAGCATTAGAGCTCTCTGGCTGAGACTTCTAAATGCCCCTCCCTCAACTGCCAGTCGTAGGACTCCATAAAACAGAACCACGGAAGTTAAAGTGGGACGATAGCACTGTACTTCTGCAATGTGAATGGGCCTGTAGTTTTGAGCGTCATGAGGAGGACGCATATTGTTAGTTGATTGTTATAATTTCACTGCTGGGAAGAAGAAGAGCCATTTGTGGGAGTTTCTGCCTTAAGTGCAAAATAACTTGACCACCTTTGTGTCAAGAGTTTAGGAAGAACACCATTTGTTCTTCTCACTCAAACAGCAAAAATTCTTGAACTGTTCATGAGGACCAGCCATATTAATTACAGAAACCGATTGATAGATCTAATTGTCCATGGATTTGTCTAATCTTGTTTTATAGCTACTTGACCACTGAACAGAACTTCTATGTTCAGGTGTCGTATTATGTGCCTCCATTGTCCTTAATATGCAATGGACTTTAACTCCCATAGTCTTGGTCTGCTGTGTGAATATGACAGGAATCATAGTCATAGTCCAACACATCTGACACGTACTGACAGGTGCAGAAGGCTCTATTACAGTGGTTCTCAACCTGTGGGTCCCCAGATGTTCGTGGACTTCAGCTCCCAGAAGCCCCAGCCACTATAGTCAATGCTCAGGGCTTCTGGGAGCTGAAGTCCACGAACATCTGGGGACCCACAGGTTGAGAACCCCTGCTCTATTAGATGGTCACCAATTCAATTCTGGTCTTTTACATTCCCGTATTCTGCTCATGCAAGCCCCTAAGCCCCAAAGGTAGACCCAGTCTTCTACAATGTAGGGGCTATGTTTTCATGTCCAGCACAGGATGAATGAAAGGCTAGCATGAGTGAAAACGCAGATACTTCTTCCACAAACTTCTTCATATTCTTTTAGTTTAGTGCTATGCATGTATGGCCAAACCAAGATAAATGAACATTCCTCTACTGACATGTCATTAAAGGGGAAAGTGTTAATGTCTGTATGTAATCTATGTCCAAGGAAGAGACAGGAAGGAATGGTGTCACCATGCTGTTGTTCTTTTTTTCCTGTAGCTGGAAGGACTCCTATGTATCCCTGGAGGAATGACCTTTGGAGGAAGTACAGCCATCTAGGACCAGATACAGGTAAGAAAATAAAACAATGTGAAAGAGGAGAGAGTTGCATGAGAAAGACTGCCTTAGTGAGGGCCAGAGCTCTCTAAGGGCTTATAAACAATATTTTTTTTAAAAAGTCTCCTGCCCCAAGAAGCAGGTGACAAGGAAGAATTCTTCTCATGACTCTAGGGAGAAAGAAGGGGTTGCAGGAAACCTGGAAGCAGGACAGACGCAGGGTCTTTGTCTTGCAAGGGCAGATTTAAAAAGGGAGATGCAGGGGGAAGTGTCTGGTGGTGAGTACTATAACCCAGTTTCATTGGCTGTCAGAAATGATGAACTCTGTGCGCGCACGTGTGTGTGTGTGTGTGTGTGTGTGTGTGCGTGTGTAAGAGGTAGATAGGAGAGTGGCCAAAAGGTCAGTCTCTGTTCTCTCCTTTTATAACACTTTAGTGATCTCAATACAGCTGGAAAGGGTGAAAGCAGTCAACCTGGATGCAAAGACCCGCCAGTTATCCATCTCCAGGGACAGAAGCTGGCTTCTTACTGTCTAGCATAAGACACGTTTTAAGAGGTGAGGCATGGGAGGCCTGCTAGTTACAGCATGGATGTGGGGAGCGGGATGCATGGAGCAAGGATTCCTCGACTGTATTACTGGCTCTGGACTCAAAATAAAGTCTAATATAATCAGAGCAAGAGGGATGAAGCTGGAAACTAGAACATGCGCAGTCTGTTCCCTCCTCGGGTTATTAGTTCCTCTGAATATTATGATCATGGTGATGATTTTAAAGACAGCTGCTGAGCAGTTTCTCCTCTTATGGTCTCTGGCTTCTCATTGCTTAGTTTTGCAGCCTGTTTCAGGAATAGCTGTGTTCTGACTGGTTGCCACTGTCCCCATAGTCTTGATGCTTGGGGAAGAAGAGCTTACTGAACCAGCTGCAGGGTGTTAGGGGTGCTCTGCACAGTTACCTTAGACCCCTCACAGGAATTCTGAGAAAGGAAACAACACATACACACACTCTGAGAGTGAGAGAGAGAGAAGGGGGGGATCAGTATGTGCCATAATTTAGCTGGAATGGGCTGAGGGCAAAAGGCGGTATCAGGTGTGTCTCTGACCTAATGTAACAAAGACTTATTGAGAGGTTTTAATTTTCTTTATAAAGCTGTGCTGAATCATAAAAAGGATCAGTCCTTGTCTGCTTTTTCCTCTTCACCATGTTCCATTCCTTTTGGTTCCCTTCTGTGCAAGATACCTGGAAGTCCGTGGTGGGCTTTTGTGGTCCATGAACTATTCTGCTCTCCCTAGGTCTTGCAAAGAAACTAGGAAGAGAAATAGTGGCTCAATGGTGGATTCGCTTTTCAGGTTAGCATTATCTGTGTACTTATAAACGGAGTGACCACTTATACACAGCTAGGTAAGGAAAGAAGAGAAAGGGAAAGAAAATGGAAATACATCAATACAAAGAGGGTATAGATTATCAATAAAACTGCTTGTTGCTAATGTATGCATCTGTATACAAACTTAGAAATAATTACAGGCATACCTTAGTTGCAAAAGCCTTTGACAAAGAAACTCCATTTTATGAACTCTTCATACACCTACACAGTCTCTAATTTCCTTCTTATCATCTGCCTAGCTGCAACTTTTTTAGCAGCATCTGCATGGGAAGTATGGTGAAGGATGGCTAGGGAAGCACACTTTTTTGTGTCAGGTTGCAGCAGCCTGTTTGCAGTAAACAATGCAATAAAGTTTGAGCCAGGAAAGAATGAGATTGTGTTCTAGCTGATCTGTAGCTGCATGGGTCTGTCAACACCAGACAAGGTAAACATCAGCTGCCTTCAGAATCCTTTACTGAGCATGCACAAACAGCAAAAAAGAGAGAAGAGGGGAAAGTAATAAGCCAACCTTATCAGATACTCCCAGCAAGTTCAAAGCATAGATCTATACACTTGGCCATCAAAACTGAAACTAAGAAAAGTAGAGGCTGACACAAGAAAAAATCATCCCTGGATGCACTTTGGAAGAAGCTAGTTCAGAATAAAAAGTCTGCTAAAACGTATTGAACTGCTTTTCTTTTTTCTAGTGGAAAAAGCTATACCTATTCTTTCCATGTTATTTCTACCTCTAGTGCTAAATTTTCTATTTAAAAAAGTAATGTACAGGACACATCTAGTTCATTAACTGAAGAATACCTGTATTAGAAACAGAACACAGCTGAAGAACAAGCATGCTATGTTGGTTTGCACATTGGACAAAGATTGTGAAAGGCCAGGGTTGAAATTCCCACTCAGCCATGGAAACCCACACTCTCTCAGCCTCAGAGAAAGGTAATGGCAAATCCTCTCTGAACAAATCTTGCCAAGAAAACCCCTTGCCTTAGGGTTGCCGTATGGTGGAAATGCCTTGACAGCACACCGTGACAACTAGATTATAACTCACCACATTGAGGAAGACGGTAACCTGGGTAACCTGTGTGCCTATTCATTCTGCTGTCTCAGTACTAATGGCTGATGGTAACTTCAAAGTAACTCCCGTTCTTTCATACGGCTCCTTACCTCTAAACCACTGGTTCTTAACCTGGGATTTAGGGACCCCTGGACTCCACAGAGCCCTTACAGGAAGTCTGCAAAGCCCTGTTGCTGGACGCCACCAGCAGCAATAGGGATGTGGCAATGTGGGGGGATTATGAGTGCTGAAACTGCTCCTTTGTTTGCAAATGAGAGAGCAGTTTGGGCACACAAACACATACCCCCACTGCCGCATCCCTCACCAAAAAGACATGGCAGCAGGTATGTGTGTGTGCCCAAACTATGACTCTGGAGACCACCAGGGTTTGAATCCCCATTCAGCCATGGAAACCTACTGGGTGACCTCAGGCAGGTCACATTCTCTCAGCCTCAGAGGAAGGCAAAGGCGCGAAATTTTGCCAAAACAACCTTCATGATAGTTTCACCTTTGAGTTGCCATAAGTCAGTTTTCGAAGGGGAGAGACATGATGCCCTGAAAGAACCTCACCCTGTCAATGGCATTTTGTTGTTGTGTGCTTTCAAGTCTCTTCTGAGTTATGGCAGCCTCAAAGTAAACCTATCATGGGATTTTTTGGCAAGATTTATTCAAAAGGGGTTTGCCTTTGCTTTCCTCTGAGGCTGAGAGAATGTGACTTGTCTGAGGTCACCCAATGGTTTTCCATGGCTGGGTGGGGATTCAAACTCTGGTGGTCTCCAGAGTCATAGTTTGGACACATACATGCCTGAAGTCACCCAGTGTCTGAATGGGGATTTGAATCCTAATCTCCAGAAACTTTTAATAAACAAACAAACAAACATTGAATATTTAAATCTAAATTTAAATATTTAAATCTTGAGTTAAGCCTTGGGGTCCCCAGCAACAAATTATATTTACAGGGGATCTCTGGTCTTTAGGATAAGATTAAGAACCACTGCTCTAAACTTTGAGTCTAGATCAGTGGTTCTCAACTTGTGGGTCCCCAGATGTTTTCAGACTTCAGCTCCCAGAAGCCCTGAGCATTGACCATAGTGGCTGGGGCTTCTGGGAGCTGAAGTCCAAAAACATCTGGGGACGCACAGGTTGAGAACCACTGGTCTAGATGTCATCAATTAGAAGACTGTCTTCTGTAAAATAGGACTGATGGCCACTCTGTAGAACCTTGTATTTTCAGTGTACCTCATTCCCCTCACCAATCCCCCATGGGATAAGGAAATAATGAATTACTATACACTGCACCCTCAACTTTTGTGATGGTTCAGGGTACAGAATCCTCGCAAAAGTGAAAAAAAACACCACATGACCCCACTCACCCATTTCCTTCCAGGGCTCCTCCTCCCATTCCCTTGCCTTTTGCCTGGGCATGTGCCCCATCCTTCCAGATACCTGGGCAAAAGGCAAACAAATTGGAGGGGAAGAATGGGGAGAAGCATATGTGCACCTTCCTTCTCAGCACATGGGGCTCCTTCCCCCTTCACTTGCCTTTTGCCTGGGCATGAAGAAGGAAGTCTCCCCCCCCACCACCATTTTTCCCCTTCCATTCTCTTGTCTTTTTACAGGCATGCTGCCTTCCTTCATTGTGCCTAGGTAAAAGGCAAGCAAATGAAAGGGGGCAGCCCTGAGTGTGGAGAAAGTATGCATATGCCTCCCCACTCCAATTCCCTTGAGTTTTTCCTGGGTGCATGCACCTTCCTTCCACGTGCTTGGGCAAACGGCAGGGGAATGGGAGGGGGCAGCTGTGTGCATGGGAAAGGCACGTGCTTGCCCCCATTTCCCCCCTCTCATTCTCTTATATATTTCCTGGGTGCCCATGCCTTCTTACCATATGCTCAGGCAAAAGGCAAGCAAATGGGAGGGAGAGAATGGGGGAGGCATATGTGCATCTTCCTTCTCAGGTCAGGGGGTTTCCCCCCCTCCCATTCACTTGCCTTTTGCCTGGGCACAAAGAAGGAAGGCATGGGAAAGGTAAGCAGGCATCTCCCAAATAATCAAATTCATGAAGGTCAAATCTGCAAATGTGAAGGGAGGACTGTATCTTAGAGATTACTGATGCTAGGTTGGTCTGGAGTATTCCAGGAACTGTGTTCAGAATAGCAAACTTTCCCAAGTTCAGACTAAATGGGAGACAATATCTATTTGTGCTACTCTATTCTGAACCTGATATATAGTCAGTTGCCTCTGGAGAATTTCCTCTGCTACTGTCTCCTGAGGACAGGGCAACAGCTTAGCAGATCTGTTTGGGAGAGCTGAGCCAGGATAAGATTGTCATCTTTTTATGGGCAGAGGCTCTATGCCTTTAGCAGCTCCAACTATTGCAATCGGGAAGTAATTCTCCACCCTGCCACATCATTATAGTTCATCCTGGAGTTGGAATGATGGTGGTGGAAATCACCTGTTGAATTCTGCTGTAGCACAGTTGCTAAAAGTGCAGAGCCCATGGCCATATGGCTGTATAAAAGACAGCACTCCTAAACTGGAGGGAAAGGACCTATTTTGATGAGTGCATGGAAGGTAATCTACCTCAGTAAGCTATGGTAAGATGTAATGAGTTTCATGGGTGGAAGGAAGACAGAACATCAGTATAAACATAACAGCGATGATGTATTAAATAAATGGAAAGTACCAATGGATCCATGTGATACTGCTTCCCTTCTGTTCTAAACACTGGTATCCTTTTATTTATATATTTTCTGTCCCACTTTCTAACCCCATCCTCTGCACACCAAGTACATCTGCTTATCACTCCTGCCTGCAACAAAATGCATGCCCCTTTCAGCTAAACAACCACTGACATATCTAATCAACTTACTCTTTTTTACTGGCTGTTTTTACAGGGCTGGCTATTCAGAGGTCCTTGGAGATGCCACTACTGCTGGGCTATGCCCAGTTATCTCCCTTAGCAGTTTTATTTGAACATGTAAAGGGGTGGAGGATGGAGAATATGACACAAGGGAAAGTTACCCTGCCCATAACAGCACCTTTTGCAAAGGAGGTGCAGGGCAAATTATCTGGGACTGGCTCACTTTGAAGCAGAGGCACAGGTGCTGGAAGCTCCAAGATGAGGGACTCAAGAGTGTATTTGTACTACAGTGTTACTGCAGTTTGATACTACTTTATCTGTCATGATTCCACCTTGATAAGATTCTGATTTGTTGTTTGGTGAGGTATCTAGAAATCTGTGCTGTAGTGTAGTGGAGCAGGTGGACTAGATCTCTCTTGTAGGCTAAAATATGCACACTTGACCAACCGACAAATTCCAGGATCCCATAGGATGGGTAACTGCATGCTTCTGAAAGGTAGTCTCCTTACTGATAAATCACTTGGAGGGATTTCCTTTTTATTTTTTTGTATATTTTCAAATTTTAGCAACAATATAGAAAGGTTGTACACCAAGACATATGCAGATAAGTTCTTAATACAAAGAACTGTAAAACGTATTGATCTTTAATGTGTTCTGTTTACCTCTCTTCTTGGTTTTTTTTAATCACGTTGATGGAATTCCTTGAACACAACAGCGAGTGAGTCCTGTAGCACCATAAAAATAAACACCTTAACAATATAACAATATAAGCTTTTGTGGATGAAATCTGCTTCATTAAACACATGAAACAGATTCTAGTCCACTGGAGCATATGCTATCATTATCATCAGTGTATTAGTCCTTTGGTTGCCAAAAGACTGCAGCTGGTATCCTGTTCATTAGTTAGGAGATCATGAGCTGGACTGATGATCTCTTAGCTGCTGGAGTTTCATGTTTACGGTTCTTAATAATCAAATGGGACCCCAAAACCCCACCTTATCAGTCTGATAGCACCCCAACAGAAGGGTTGCCAAGGCACTGCAGATTGGGGCAGTAGGAAATGAAGTCTGCAGCATTCCTCTAATTATGGGGTACACTGAGACCCCAAGGGGTCTTTCTAGCTGTCTGTTCTTGACACACACCCCTGAGCAGGAGGGCACTGCAGATGTCAGTTCCTTATACCCCAACCTGCCAGCACCTTGGCTGGAGTGCAACCAGGCTGAAAAGTTTTTGGGGAATGTCGTCATCAGATGTACTTATGATGATGGAGGTCATATTTCTGTCTGACAGCAGAGGATCTCAGCTTTTGTTGCAACAGCCTAATCTTAGGCTACCTCTCTGGAAATTCCTTGAGGAGAGTATACACAGAGAGAGAGAGAGAGTTTGGTTGCCTGGCATAACAAAAGAGCTTCCCAGAATGATGCCCTGAAGGGATTAAAATAAAGCCAACGCAGCTTCTGGAGAAAGCCTTTTATTCGTTAATACAAGAATAGAAATTCTGCAATAAATACAATCTAATAAATAACATCTGAAAATAAATAAATATTAATACAGACAAACTGAGAGTAACACAACCTGACAGTGAGGAGGAGGAGGAGGAGTGGGCAGAGTGGAGTAGGAAGATAAGAGAGGAAGGATGGGGTCACTTGGGGGAGACTCCTCCCTTTCCTCCCCTGCTGGTGACAGTGTAAACTGCGCAGCCGCACCAGGCCCACCTGCCACAGCATTGCGGGGAGAGGTACAGGCAGGCGGTAACCCCTGTTGGGGCTGGCTTGGATGATGGCCCCACTACCACGTAATGTTGTAGCTCTTGGCTTCAATGAACATGGCATGAACGAACAGCTGGAAGGGGGAGGTTTTTTACTTGGCCACTGGGGTTGTGATTGGAATTGTGGGGATAGGGGGCAGGGTAAGGAGGGAGAAGAAAAAAATCTGACGAAAACCACCACCACTGCCTGCATTTAATCATGCCCCTTTATGTTTCGTGCCTCATGTTACCACCTCCTGTTGAGAGGCCTTCCTGGTTAAGATTGCCCCTAGAGTTTATGGCCTATGTGGAAGGCCAGCCTAGGCATCGTCTTGAACAAGCTGGCGTTCCCACAAAACTGCCTGATCAGTAAAGCATTTTCTAAGTTCCTAATTGGCATAGCCCTTTAAAGAGAGAGAGAGAGAGAGAGAATGCAGGAACCCAGGCTCTGAGAGAGAGTGAGAGAGCACACACAATTTACAGAGAGCAGTGTCAGAGGTGGAGGCTGCCAGATGTTAGCTGCCCTGCAGCCAGGGCTTTATTGCTCATCACTGAAGTGGGAGGAGGGAATAAGGTTCTTCCTCTACCTCTGAAGAAATTAATGGCCCCCTCTGGGAAGAGTATAAGGAAATATAGGATACACAGAAGGAGGATGGTAGAAAGAACAAAAGGAAAAGGGTTAGTGGAATGGGTTTGCTCACCTAAAGGCACAGCTTTCTAACAGAGAGCAGTGCAGCACCATGAGGGTGTGGGAATGGAGGGAAGGATACAATTTTGAAAACGGTTGAAAGTGAGTGCGCATGTGTGCGTGTGTGTGTGAGAGTGAGTGATGGGTGGGGAGGACGCTGTATGGATTCAGAGGCTTTGGAAACCTCTAGGCCTTGAGCGACAGTTATGACAACAGTGGATGAGGTGAAGAAAGAGTGATGATGGGCAAGGGTCAGATGTCCCTGCTCTCGAGGTGCAGCATAACAGCAGAAGGGGGCACCCTCTTGCGCAGCCTGTTGAAGTCCTTGGCTGAGCGCCACAGCCAGGTCTGCAGCTCTTTAAGCAGCCAGAAGTCATCCATCTTGCGCAGGAAGTTAGGAGGAACAGGCTTAGGAGAAACAGGCGGTGGCTCTGGTGTGGGAAGCGAGTAGCCCAGTGATGCCATGATGCCACCAATAGAGCCCAGCAGCCCTTGCAGGCTGGCACGGAAATGGGATAGGCTGTGGTGCAAAGTTGGCATGGCAGCCGGAGTGGCTCCATCCATGGTCCTCAGGTGGCGCAGCAGATGGCTGTACGCCTGGTAATTGGCCGCTAGCCGTGCGTTGTCATTTAGGCTGTGCCACTCCTGAATGTCCACGGTGGCACTTGGCACAGCTTTTGCCCCGATTATCCGGGGAGGGTCAAAGTCCGGCTCATTGAAAGGCGGCCCTAAGTAGTTGAGCTGGGGAGGAAAGACAAGAGAACATCATTCACCACTTGTGCAGGGGCTGCCCATTCTCACATACAGTTTTCAGCACATCCCTTTCTTTCCACAAGCTCATCTTCCACCTCCCACTCAGTTACACAGTGAAGTACATGATGGTAAGGGAGCAAAAAGCCATATTAATACCTTAGAGATACACACACTGCTGGGCATGAGTGCATACTGACATACTTGATTAGCAGAAACAGCTGCACCCAGCCTATAAGCTTGATATACATGCAGGGGTGCACACATGCACCCACGTACTGGCATGCCCATGCATAGGCAAGTGCAGGCCTGTCCATGTGCGTTCATAGATCTCCATGGATCCACTGACATGCTAGGATCTCCTTGTTACCTGATGACAACCCCTTCATGGCTACTTGTGCCTTCATTTAGACAGGTGTCAACTGAGAGATCCTTGCTTCCCCCTGAACATTCTCATACACATACGCACACTTTATTAACACCCGCCTGCCCTGAGGAGCTACGTTCTTGGGATTTCCCACCCCCCTGCCAGCACTGATGCCCTGCAGAACAGCAGGATTGCCCAGGCAGCAGGGTGAGCGGGTGGGGTGAAGCACAGAGCGGAAGGGAGGTGTGTCAAAGCCTGCGGGTGTGTGAACAATCTGACAAGCTCAGGAGACAAATTAATTTCCTCTGTGTCGCCTGGGGACAAGTAGAGATGGTTCTCCTCTTAGCAACAAATGTGCGCCAGCAGAAACCAACTCACAGGGCAGGCTGGGACATGGCCAACACCATGAGACCAGCAAGGGAGGAGGGGATGAGGGAGAAGGGAGATTTCATGTCTCTAATACAGAAGGAGATGGACTTTGCAGGGCAGCAGGAGCGAGCAAGGAAGGGAAGGTGGTGGAAGGGAACCAGATGTTGAAGCATGCAGAGAAGGGATGTGATATTTCAGCAATTAAGCTCCATCAGCCAAAGGATTCTCTTACCCATTTTTGCCTTGGGGGGACTTTTTTTACAGAGGGGATACCTCAGACAATCCAGGGCCCTTGCTCAAACATTCCTAGTTTCTATTTATCTGCAGGGTCAGCACAAGACTTTTTGCTGGCCAAAGTAGAGCAACAAATGGTGTTTCTCCCTCATTTCCAAGTCAAAGATATGTAGTACCCCAGAACAGTCATCATGTACTTGGGCACATGATGCAAAAAATCCCATAAATCTTTCTCCCTATTTATGGCATTAAAAACAAAAACAAAATAATAAACAGTAATTTGTTGCCCTTTCAACATGCTCAGCATCTGCTGTGTGAGCCAGCTGTCTCACTTTGTCTAACAGCCCAACCCCATTTGTTGCAGAGCTGTAGCCATATTACTGTTGCCCCACAAACTGTCAAGTAATACATTTCCCATCCCACTGCAAGATCACAAGGATTTCAAAATGATTACTCAGGTTCTTTTCCTTTGCTTTTGGATCTGGGGCTTAAGGCATAGTTTACAGCCGCAGTTAAGCTCCATCTGGGCAAAAGAGGAAGGAGTCTTAAAGAAGAGTCTGTCTAATCTAAAACCTCCTTCAGTATCAGTACTGAATACTTAATGTGGATCGCCAGGCAGTTTCTGGCTATGAGAGCTAAGCTTACGTGGAATAAGGAAACGGGAGTGTGGGAGAAGAAAGCGAAGAAGAAATAGCATGGATAGCTGTGAATAACAAGGTAGGACGACACAAAGGATTTTGTCTTAGGTCTATTCTACACTACACTGTTACAGTGCTGCTATTCCACTTTCAACATCCTGTAGAATTCTGGGGTTTGTAGTTTGTAGTTAGCATTTAGATTTCTCAGCCAGAGAGCTCTTTGGCCTCAGTAAACTACAAACCCCAGAATTCCACAGTATGTTGAAAGTGGAATAATAGCACTATAACAGTGTAATGCAGAAATGACCATAATGTTACTTTCTTGGTATGGGAGCAAAGTTTGGCGAAGTCACCTTTTCTGGATTACAACTCCAAGAATTCTGGAAATTACAGACCATAAGGTAACTTTTCCAAACTCTACACAGGAGTTGTATTCACTATACCAGTGTGCGCAGGACTCACGAATACCTTGTTCTAAAAGGATGGATGGATGGATGGATGGATGGATGGGCAGGCGGGCAGGCAGGCGGGCAGGCAGGCAGGAGAATTCTGTATGTGTCTCCCAGATGCATGTACTAAAATGGCCATTTTCACAAGGGGGTAAAACCCCGTGGTGCGACGACTGGAGACGGAGGTTGTTCACATCGTGGGAAGAGCTAGCACAGTTGGAAAAAGTGAGGCGCCACACCTCCAACCGCTCTAGCGCAGCCCCAGGAGTGGCGCTGCGAGTTTTTTAAAAACCACCTTCCCAGGTGTTTTTTATCAAACTCCCCCACACTAATCCGTGGCAGCTCCTGATGAGAATCTGCAGAGACGCGGTAGCGTATCTCTGCAGATCTGCCCAGGGGCGGGCTTCCAGCTGGTGCGCTGCCCTGATTGGCGGAGCGCCGCCAGAAGCCGCCGGCCGCCATTTTGGGCGCCGCCAAGCACCGCCAAAATTCAGCGGCATGTGAAGCGGCGGAACCGCGTTCCCCGCAGGGACGGAGCAAAACGCAAGCAGGTGAGCTCCGCCCCTGCGTGTGCTGCCCCGTTTCAGCCCCCCCACGTGAGAAAAGGGCCAATGTCTTACACAAAATTTCTTTTGAACATTGGGCTAGAAATGAATGGGGCAAGACATGCATGGAACTAGAAACTGGGCTAGAAATGTGCCATATTTAAAAAAAAATATATGAAAACTGAAGACTAAGGTGAGAATTCTTGAGAATGTGTTCAGTCCTGCACTGCATGTTTCCATGAGGGAGAATGGACACCACCCTGTTTGTAAAGCTGGTCCTCCAGACAGTAGCTGTCATAATCTTGAAGCTAGAAGCAGAGTGCTGGGAGTATAGGAAACGTTATAGGAAAAGGCAGTTGTTTCTCCTTTGCCCCTACCCCCCATTGTGGGCATGCTCACGGTCATAGTGGCTGTACAGACTGCATCCCTTTCCCCACATCCCACAATCATCCTTGTCAGATCCTCAGAAAAACAAGGAAGGAGTTTTTCAGGCTGAAAGCACTGTGGCACATACTGATACACTATAGGGATTCAATGTACTTGAACAACAATCCCTTAAGTAAGATGTGCAGATGCTACACTAATGTCCTTTAGCTATGTGAAGATGATATATTTCCTTTTTTTCCCTCCTGGCTGCCTAAATACCCTCTTCATACCCACAGCTCACATTGCTACATAGGGGAGCAGCTTTGTTTCAGTAGAAATATCTTGGCATCCCACAAGGATCAAACAGCAAGGCAGCAGAATCAACTGGTTTCCTTCCTAGTGAGATACAAAGCCCCTGTGGCTATGTAGCAGTGTGCATGTGTACACATGTGTGTGTATTTTCCCTTCTGCTGAACCGCTCAATTGCAAGTCATTATGCATCAGCAAATGCTAACCTGCTTAGAGGAAAACAGTAGGTAAGGAGACAGCCATCCGGAAAGACAGAAGGCGATGGGATTAGACTAAAATAACAAATCCTAATGGCTGTGTGTGCTATGGTGGAAAGAGACTATGCTTTCTAAAGTTTAAGGTGACAAGGGCCTATGAGAGTAAGGAAGGCTCAGTTTCCAGCACTGGATAATAGCTGCCTCCTTGAAACACCAAAAAATCTCTGCCTGTCACTCATTGCCTCAGCTCCTCCACTGGAGGAGTGACAATAAAGGCCATTACTACAGTCCCTATCACCCCTCCATAAATTGATTATTTATTATATTTATATGCCACCTTTCTCCTGGAGTGGGACTCAAGGTGGCTTCCAAAAAACTTAAAAACATTAATAAAACATTTGAATTGTTTTAAAACATTAGGAAAAAATATAAAAATATAAAACACCTACAAGAACATTTAAAACATCTTGATAAATTAAAAGCCCACCTGTTTACATATTAAAAGCCTGCTTAAGTAAGACTTTGTGGGTGGGGGAGAGAATGGCACCTTTGAAACCTCCAGGGAATGTGATTTTCTTCTTTTTTTTTTTAAACTCCAAAAGCTATTTTTTAAAAAAACCCAAAAACCTAGAAGCGACCTTCCATTCACTTCTGATTTCCTAAGGAGGGGCTGATGCAGCCCATGGAGGGGCTAGAGAACTGGAAATGAGACTCTAGCCCCGCAAGACTGTGTGTACTTGCTGTGCTACTTCCATCACTAATAACCTTCTCCCTCTAAGATGGGGCAAGTTGCTAGCAAAATTCAGGTTAACTTCCTTTATACAACAGACGGCTGACAGATCTCTTTGCCCCCCTCCAAAAAAACTGCAAGCTTAATCTTTTGATGACCTAAAGGAATTGAAATACATTCTTAAAATGCATATATCCAGTGGGTAGGACTGCACTGTGCAACAGAGCCTCAAATCTTCCACAGCATTATGACAATGCAATGGCATTTTAAGGAAACTGAGGTTCCTTCCATAGGATTTTACCCTATCTGGCCTCATCTGAGACTGAAGATGGATGTACTATTCTAACAGAAAAGGCTTGATAAAATGCTTTTTGATACCCTGTGTGCAATTGTCCCTTGCAAACTTTGGAAAGCAAGGGTTCCACAAGTTTCTAGCATGTTTAGCGATCAGCTGTAGTGAGTGCCTATTGGCTAGTACTGATGTCATCCATTATGTTCCTCTTCCTTCTCTGTTCCAGCACAAACCTTTATTGTATGCTTTCCCATTCTGTTTGCTAAACTGAACTAAACTTACTAAACTAACAGCATGAATTACTAAAATATCAACATTTGACAGAGGACAGTCATCATTTGACAAAGTTATCTTTTCTGTAATGTAGCTCCCAGTTGTTATGCTACCCGGGGGATTATGAGAACTGCAGTACAAAAAAAAAAAACCCACTTGCCAGTCACCAAGGAAGGCAGCCCAGTCAATGTACAGCATATAGTTGTCACCCTGATTATTATGTTGCTTCACCACAGCCTTTAATTTCCAAAATATTTTAGCACCAAGGCAGGAAAGGAAGAAAGGAAAAAAGTAACTGTGACTACCATCTTACCTCTAAGATCTCTCTCTTTCTCTGTTTCACACAACACATACACTTTCTCCTGAAGAACTAACACATAATGAATGTGGACACAATATGGTTGCATACTCAATATACATTTAGGGCCTTATCACACAGCACTGTTATAGCACTATTATTCCACTTTAGCTGCTATGGCAATGTCACATGGGATCATGGGATTTGCAATTTGGGGAGAGGAGAGGTATTTAGAATTCTCAGCCAGAGAGCTCCAAACTACAAACCCCAGAATTCCAAAGGGTGCAGCTAGGGCAGTTAAAGTGGAAAAATAGCACTATAACAGTATAGTGTGATAAGGACTAAAGTCCCAAATCAGTCCCTATTTATCATAATCTAGAGCTGGAGCTTTGAACCTATGGTCTATATACTGTTTGCTGCACTATTCTGATTTCTGATTTTTTACTTGATATGTTCTTTTAATCTTCCTTTTAATTGTCTTGACAGTTTAATTAGATGTTAACGTTTTGTGTGTTTTTACTGCTGTGTGCTTTTACCTGTAACTCTTCTAATTTTTTCCAGTGCTGAGAGGAAGAAAGGTAGAAAATGAATTAAATTTAAAAAGAAAGAGTGTATAATTATCAAGTATATCCTGGCAGTTCATAAGATGACACTACAGTTTGCTGTATGATGGGCTGTACTCCGTTTTCTAGATCACACAGACTTCAGCTTCTCCATGTGTATTTTTAAAAAGAAGGGTTCTTTTTAACCCTGATATCACTTATATGTTCTTACATTTTCCAGTGCCCAGATATCACTTATATGTTCTTACATTTTCCAGTGCCCAGATCAAACGAATCCCTTATTTCTATTCTTGAGATTGCTTTTGGTTGCTTAGTGCCAGGAAACCCTGCCAACGGACAGGGCTTGGAATGCCAGGTAGGCCAGGGAGCAGGGATACCATGCAGATGGATGAGGGGCTGCCCCAAGTCTCTGCTCTCTGCACAGCCGGGCGTTTCCCTGGCGAGTTCTGACAGACGAGGCCTCACCTCACCCCAGCAGGAGATGCACAACAGATTGTAAACAGGGAGACTCCACTGGTGCCTGAAGGCAGGGAGGGGGAAGCACATCAGATACTCTGCCAAGTGAGGGCCGTGGTTGTGCAGGGAGAGCAGTACTTCGCTGTTCACCAGGCATAAGGAAATTTCAGATGTAAAGGAGGGTGTTACAACTAGTTGGAAGTCACAGAGTGCCTTCCTCCCAAAATCTCTTCCCTAAATCTTGAGCAGGGTCAGGTTCTGTCACCTTTTGATACTCTCACCTTCCCACTGAACTTCTGGGATTCCAGATCTACATATGTGATTGTGTCTGAGATGTGAGGAGTACAGAGAGGAACACAGTCTGGCCTCACCTTACTACACAGGCATTGAAGCAGAGAGAGGCAGTGAGGCACAGTTCATAGGGGGAAGGAGGCATGAGAAGCAGCCTGGGCAGGCTAGGGAAGAGGAGAGAGCACAAGAGAAGAGGTTGAGGAGGGGAAGAGCAGGGCATGAGGGCAAGGGAAGGGAGTTTTTCTACTATGTTACTCAACTCAGTAATCTCCGACTCTCTCAAGGCGTCTACACTCACATAAGTGGCCGCAAGCGTGTGCAGCTGATGTTCCAGATAGCGAGTGAGGTCGTACATCTGCTGGATGGAGTGTCTGGTGGTCCCTTGGTCCGTGCTGTTCAGTGCAGGCACAACAGGCAGGTTCCAGAGTGTGGCACACAGGAAGGCAAGGATCCCCCACGAATCTCCTGCAGGGAGCACACTTGTAAGGAGCTGTGGGCGAAGGGAGCACTGTGACAGGGGGAGCAAAGCCTACATCGCCCAACCCCATCCCACCCTCTCCCAGGACTGCTCAAAGCCCTCTGCTTCTGAAACCCTGACCCATCCTTCATTTGAGATATTGACTGATATATATATATTCTTCAAAACCCATGATAAATAACCCATGAGCCAGGGACTGTATGACTCACTGCCCCAGGAACAAATGAGTCACCGAACTGAGAGAAGCACAGGGTATTCTGACACTGCCTTACCTTTGGTAACTGCTACAGCAAAAGAAAATGCGCCAATTATACAAATACTTTATCAAAGAGTCATTTGCCCTGCCAGGGCAGTGCCCTGTTCTCATCATGCAATTCTTCCTAACGACTACTGTCTCATCAAAGAGTTTCCTATTTGCTTATGAATCCATCCATCCCATTATCTGATCCTACTTACATATGCAATTAGAAACAAGCAATATCAATAGCAGCTTCTCTCCCAATGTAAACAGCAGCATCACAGGGGCAGGTATTTTTGTCTGGACAGAAACAGGTAGACTTCCTCTCTTGGCTTCCTCCCCACCCACTACCACACAGTTCCATGCTGTTTCTCCCATTTCAGAGCTGCTATTTGCTTTTTCTTGTTTTTCTTTTTTTTTATTTAAAGTACATGTTAACTGTTCTGACAAGTTTGGCCACAAGATGCAATGGAAACTAGAGACAGAGACCACGATGGTTCTAGCAATAAAGGCCTCTTGTATAATATCTGCTTTGGCTCAGTTACTCCCTAGACACACACACTGTATGCACAAACACATCTACATATGCCCACACAGGGTGCGATACTGCTAATATGTCATACTGCAGTTGCACAGTTCCGGGAAAGGCTGTTGTGCAGGGAAGTACTATATATCTGCTTGCATAGTGCCCCCACCCAAAGTACTTAAGCTGGTGTAACTGGAAGTTGTTGTCGTTGTCGTTGTGTGCCTTCAAGTCTTTTCTGACGTTTGGTGACCCTAAAGTGAACCTATCACAGGATTTTCTGGGACTGAGAGTGTGTGATGCACTCAAGGTCACCTAGTGGATTTCCATGGCCAAGTGGGAAATCAAACCCTGGTCTCCAAGGTTGTAGTCCAACACTCAAATCACTACACTGTGCTGTCTCTCTACTCTACACCTGTGTTATGTGCCCAAGAGGATTCTAGCCTTCATCTTTAACTGTCCCTTTTTAAATAGATACTGTAATTATTACTATGACAGTCGGTGTGATGTAATGGTTTGAATGTTGGATTTGGACTCCAGGAGACAAGGATTCGAATCCCCACTCAGCCATGGACACCCATTGGTGACCTAGGACATGTCACACTCTCAGCCTCAGAGGAGGGCAATGGCAAACCTCCTCTGCATAAATCTTGTCATGAAAATCCTAGGATAGTGTTGGCCATAAATTGGAGCTAATGTGAAGCCACATAGCAGCAACAACAGCAATTCTTGAGGATGATTGGAGCATATACTAAAGCTCTTCTGGCACATATTCATTTTTCCCCCACTAGAACAGTACTAGAACTCAGAGAGAGGAAATGGATTTCATGAGCTTATTAGTTTGACCTGAATTTTGACATTGTACGACACTTTAGCATTTTGAGAGTGAGATGTTGGGTTACAAGAGGAATGCACGGCCATCATGAGCACAAAGAAATGGTTGAATATGCTTGAATTACGCAGAAACTGCATGTACAATGAAAAAAATAAATATTTTCGAATGTATTTGGTAGAAATTCCACAAAGATCTTTATTCTACTAGCTCTCAGTGTATTTATTTTCCTCTGCCAGATGCTGTGAAGCATCTATGTGTACCTTTCTGATTTCAGCAGGCCAAGGCTGGGAACCTGGTCATGCTTGCATAGCCGCCACGAAAGCCTGCCCCGTTACTCATGCCAATGCCTCCCACTTGTGATGATTCACCCATGAAGCACACAGCCCGGCCCTGGCCACTCGCGCTTCATTAAAGACTATCCCGCGGCATTTTCCTGTGCACACCACGCCCAAGCCCAGCCTAGCCCGACTGATTCCATCCTGCTTCAGTGCTTCCGCTGTTCTTCTTTCCACCAGAGACAGGGCCCACCCTTTCCCTCTCCTACACACTTGACAAAATTCATCAGATTTTCCTCTTTTCTATAGATTCATATCTTCCAAATGTCGCAATTTGACAGACGATCTCGATTGATCCTCTGTTGTCCCACTTTTCTTTTTTAATTATTATTTATTAAATATATAAAACCAACACAACCACACCACGTACAACATACAATATCTACAAAAGTGTTGTCTAACTTTTCCAGTTGCTTTTAAAATGTCCCAGTTTCTCTCTTCTCCTCCCTTTTGTCTTAAAATTGCTTCAGTTGCTGTAAACTAAGTTCAAAGGACAAAAGCAGTTTGCACTCAACTCAGCAGGACAGGAAAAGGGGAGAGGAGGAGGCAGAATTTTGCCATTTCCAGTAATCTCAGCAAAAGCAAACTGCTGCAGCCTCACCTAGTTTTGTGTGCTCTTCCTCATTAATAACTTTTGCCATCAGGACCACATTCTGATGTTGCTTGGCCAAGTATGTCCCAGTTTTCGTCTGTGAAATGTTGGGGAGTACAGTTGGCTGTCCATATTTGCGGATTCTGTATCCACAGATTCAACTAACCATGGCTTGAAAATATTCCCACTCCACTCACCCCAAAAATCCAAAAAGCAATCTTTGATTTTGACATTTTATATAAAGCAAGCCATTTTACTACACCATTGTAGATAATGGGACTTGAGCATCCACAAATTTTGGTATCCAGGGGGGATGGGTGGGTGTTGGAACCAAACCCTAGCAGATATCAAAGGCCCACTGTATGCAGATTCCTTTACATCTGGAGGAGTAGTCAACTTCAGTGGCCAAAGGAGGATTTTAACATTGTCATTTTTCTTTTCCTGTATGATTTTTAACATCTTTGCCTGATGAAGAAACCAGTAAAGTTTTGAAAGCTTGTATTTTGAGCATTTTAGTTAGCCTAATAAAGGACTGCTGTTTTGTGGATTTTGGATTTTATTCTATTTTGCTGCACAGCCAACATGACTATCTATCCCTGAATATCTGTCCTTCAAGTAACACCTTGCTGCCATTCTTGGAACAGGAAGGGCAGCTGGGGCACTAGATTACAGTGGACTACTAAGTCCCCTTTTAAATGATCATGCAAAACAGGACCACCAAGACTCCTAGGTAGGTAACCCTGCCTAGGAATTATCTGAATTGTAATTAATGATCAAGCATTAAAAAAAGATGACGATAGCAACTGTCATTGCACCCTCTTAGGGACAATAAAGTCTGCCTACAACCCATCCTGGAAGCCATGGAGGAGGTGAAAAGGGCGGTATTAGAAGCCGCCTGCTCCTTAATCCGAAGGGCTTGCTCCCAACAGTGGGATTTCAACTGGGAGGCCCTGTTTTTTAAGGTCTGAGACATAAAGTCCTTACAGATGGGACATGCCCGGACATTATGGGCCTCTCCGAGGCAAAACAGGCACTCGGAGTGACCGTTGGACAAAGCGACCTTGCGACTGCAAGACACGCACAGTTTAAACAACAAAGACATAGAAAAGGGGGAAGAGTTCTTACAGACTTTCTGTAGAAGAAAACAGCGAAAAAACGAGGAAATAGAAGAAGCAAAGCGAGCTGCTAACAGGTCGGCAGACGGAAAGAAACTGAGGAGAGACCGTTAGCTTGGTGGGACTGAGCATGCTCAGTACCAGATGGGGGAGGGGTTCCTGCCAAGCTGCTCAGCTCTGGAACTTTCCAAAAGCTACTGCGCATGCGTGAAGATTCCCCATTGTGTGAGGCACAGAGACCATGAAGAAGAACTATTGCTTACTTGGTATAGTAGTAAGGTCCACTTCGCCTAGTAACATTTCCCATCTTGTGAACAAGACAAATTTTAAAACAAAGTATATAGGTATATTTGTATGTTTATTTCACACTCACTTTCATAGTCAATATTGCATACTGTCCCACATTTCACAGATTAAAATCAGAAACATGTGGGCAAACAACATCAGAGTGTGATCAAGATGACAAAAGATATTAATGAGGAAGAACAGACAAGCTAGGAGGGGCTGCACTAGTTTGCTTTTGCCTGAGCCTAGTGAGAAGGAAAAGATTCTGACTCTTCCATTCCTCTCCTCCTTGCTGAGGAGCGCAAACTACTTTTGTCCTCTGAACTCAATTTACACCAACTGAAGTAAGCTAAAGACAAAGGAAGAAGGTGGGTGAAGGAGACAGAAACCAGAACATTTTAAAAGCAGCTAGAAGAGTGGGTTGACAGAGGACTAATTTGGAGTGGCCCTGCCCCATGAGGGTAATTGGAGGGTATGATAGTAGAATATTGTATACATGCTGTTGTTAATTTCCTGCCTTTTCCACAGTCTAGGACTCAAGACAGTTTACAACTGCGAAAACAAACATAGCTAAACAAAAATTTTGTTGTTGCTGTTGTGTGCTTTAAAGTCATTTCTGACTTTTGACAACCCTAAAGCAAACCTATCACGGGTTTTTCTTGGCAAGATTTGTTCAGAGGGGGGTTGCCTTTGCCTTGCCTCATACAAAAGTTAAAAATGTAGTTAACTATCAGTAAAATCAAAACTAGTTAAATACATAGCCACTAAAAAGAAATCAAGACATAGACAAAACAGTGCATTATGCAAGGCCTGTTCGCCTTGAGCAGTCAGTCTTCAAAGGTCGGCTGAAACAAAAAAAAAAGTCTTCACCTGTCTGTGGAAAATAGCAAGGAGGGGCACCAGTCTATCCACAAAGACACAGTGTCTGTCAGGATGATGTAAGATGTGGGAATAGTGTGGATAGCTCAGTCCCAAACCAATCTACAGGTTTTTTGCCCCAATATCTGACTCAAAATTGATAATTGCAACATAACATTCTACAAATGCCTGTCTTAGCAAAAGGCAATTGTACTTCTTGCTTGGCATATTTTTGTCTTCAAAGAAAAGAATTAAACTAGCCCTACAAGCCACTGTATCTCACTTGAAGCAAATCACAGCATAAAGCTATTTGCCTGCCAGGGTTCTTCCCCTCTTTTAGGTTTACAGCTTGCCAGATTACTTCCCTCTAAGGGCACTTCATGACCTAGACATAGGTGATTGTCAGTGATGCTGAATCAGAACACATGGCATCTGTGGACAATGTTGCAGACAATGCTGAGCATTATGCTGCCTATGAATATTCCACAGGAGACCAAAGATTAGCAGAACCAGTCAGAATCAATATGAGTGGCACAGCCCACTTGAGGCACGATGGTTGGCATCCGTTTGCTGTCTTACACAGGTGTAAGTTCCCTTACACAAATGTGTTTGCATTTTGGGCCAATGCATAACTGGCATATTTAGCTGAAAGTTACAAAAGTAGAGTCACACATGTAGTTCCATTGCACATCACTGTGCATTGAGCTTTATGTGTTGCACATGTGCATTGACTGCATGGTGCTTTATCACTGCACATTTCACATCAATGCACAATGTATTCTGGTTGCCCAACATTAAAACTCTGCATTGACGTGATGTGGCATAACCTCTGTGAATGTAAAGTTATGCTGCATCTCCTTGATACAGAATCTCAGCCAATATCCCCCCTACTTGTCACTGCCTCTTCTCATGATAGCTTTGCCCCACTGCTAGTTTATTGTTGTTACAACACTAAATCAGTGGTGTTGACAGTTGCCATTTGGACTCAGCCTCAGAATACAACCTACAGTCTTCACTACTAGACATATTATATCACACGTTCTTGTTCAAGTGACCCCATTATACCAAGTGATCTGTTGCCACCACACATAATAATGCAACTTGCTCTTGTTATTTATCACTATGCTTTTTTTCCCCTGCAAATAATTTTTTTTAAGCCCATTCTGAATTATTTTATATTTTCCAGACTAATTTGGAGATTAGATAATGGCAATTACCCATTGTGGCCATTAAAAATCAAAATTCTTTTGTGATCCAAACAGAACTCTGAAGGATCATCAAGGTCCAGACTGAAGATTATTGAACAAATTATTAGAGCAGCTAGGCAGTTATGAACAAAATGAATCAGTTGGTTGATCCAGACAGTGCACTGAATGTAGAATGTTGTGAAACTGCATTTCTGCAATGCATGAGGCATTTCAGATACCAGCTCTGAATTCCTACAGACATAATAGGGAAGCTTTCCCCTACCCCAAAAAGAATTCACTACCAAATTGATGTCATGTCACATTGTTTAAATAAAATTTATGGGTAGCTTTCTCTCTATACACACAAAACAGAATTTTTCCTCCCTTTGAGTACAGAGATGAAAAACTGAGGGCTCAACCTTCAAGTCTAGACACTACTGAAGATCACCAGCTTTCTCCACACAAACATATGCACAGCAGCTATAGAAACAGAACTTGTTGGTAGTCCGCTTTAGGCAGACCTTGGCCTAAAAAATAGATATTACTGAGATATATGAACCAAAGGCCCCAATCAAAATAAGACTACTCTCTTAAGTTCACAGTAAAACTATATTCTTACTATGGGCTTAGTTACACTTTCTTCAGTGCTGGATAAAATGTTTCTCATGTTTTGATTAGGTATTACATTCACATTTCACATCTCAAGGAACTATAAGTACTTTCTGTCTCTCCTACTTTTGAAAACTAAATTTGTTTCTCAGCTTTCCTAATCAGTTTTATATATATCCATTACACACTCTCTCTCTCAAAACTGTGGACAAACTGAAGGAGTTGGCTTTTTGAAAAAATCAGCAGAACTATCTATATTTTTCAGAACATCAGGTTTAGGAAGAAATCATAATATATGAATATTTTATTTCATCATAATGTATGAATATTTTATTTAGGCTACATTTGATCAAGCAGGATCACTCTGGATCACTGGTCTTCATCATCAGCTTGGCTCATCTTGTGTGGTGAGGTTGCTAGCTCAACACATCTAGAAGGCACAAGGGTGAGAAGACTGCACGATAACACCTAGAAGGTTTTGTGTGAATGAGGAGATACCAAATGAATTTTGAATTAGGATCTGACTGGAAGAGAACAGCTCAGTACTTTGAACAGATGAAAATCATGCTAGTCTCGGTGAGAGAGAGAAAGTACATTTACTCCATAAAAGTAGATCCAAGATTTTACAGAGTGCCTTAAGATCCACATGGGAGGGACACAAGGAAGCAAAAGGCCTGTGAAAAACAGGAGATTGTTCTTCTGGTCCTCAGCACCAATCTTCACTGCCAGAATACGCATCAAGGATACTAGGGATAACTGTGTACATGTATTATTTTGTTTTTTGCTTTTTAAAGCAGAGATATGCTTTGGAAGTGCCCTCATGACATCCAGTCCGAATGTATCTTTCTTGACCTAAAGGACAAATGGCAGAGTTCTGTAGGTTTGAAACAGAAGCTGGCTGTGTGCTGGAGCTGACTGGCTAGCACCCATGATGTCATCACATTTATTTTGCTACCCATCCCAATGCCTGAAGCAGTTTAGCACTTTTTAAAAGGCTCCTTTAAAAAAAAAAATCACTGTCAGTAATCCACGCATGAACATTCTTGCAATGCATTTTTTTAAAAAAGTTAAAAGATAGATGCCACACCAGAAGCATGTGAGGTGAGAGAACAAGTGACAGCTGGTCAACATTTGATTTTCAAGACTATGGGCATTTCCACCGTACACTGTTACAGTGCTATTATTCCACTTTCAACATCCTGTGGAATTCTGGGGTCTGCAGTTTACTGGGGGAAAAGAACTCTCTGGCTGAGAATTCTAAAGGCCCCTCCCTAAACTGCAAAGCCCAGAATTCCATAGGATGTTGAAAGTGGAATAATAGCACCGTAACAGTGTAGGGTGGAAATACCCTGTGTCTTCTTTTTCCATTGTGAAGCTAGGAGGAAGCCAAATTCATCCTGCAGTTGAGGGATATACTGCAAATTCCTTTTTTATATTATCTCTGTCTTCATTCTATGCTGACAGAGTGTTCATTCCCTGATCTAATCAAAGTACATGGAAAAAGTCAAGTTAACTGTGCACTCCTCTCAAAGCAGCTGTGAAAAATATCTTAGATTCTGAGAGCTGTAGCCTTAGGTGGTCATCCATACAGCATAACCAAGCAGCTTCTACTTTTCCTTCAGGAACAGGTTAGAAGCAATGCAGATGGCAGTAGATTTCTTTTCCTAGAAGCCTGTACAGTCAAAGTGTATGCACTATACATTCCTACACATACATCTCTCATACACAAATTCTCAAGTATTTTCCCTTAGCAAATATACCATTTCTACTATACATTGCAAGTACATAGCACTCTCTTACCATCTTGGAACAGACCTCCTTTTTTCTAGACTATAACTGACAGTTTCCATATAATTATGTGGTCTGCAATTTCTATCTTGAGATACATTCTAGCAGCAGACTTCATGGCCACAACAGCTGGCCTTTAAAAAAAATTTTTTTTCTTCCCCATTACTTATTTATTTATACTAGCCAGCTAGCCTGATGAAGAGTCCTGAAGAACATGAAAACTTGCTCACTTCTGGAGCACTTTAAATGATCCTGCTAAAGGTATTACACTACTTTTTGCTTTTATTATCTGATACATAATCTATAATATTGTTTCAAATATGTTTTCAATAGTATAGTTATTAATAATTCACGTTCTTGTAATTCTTGTAAATAGTATAGTTATAAATAATTCAAGCACGTTCTAATAATTCTTTTAATTACATCACAAGAGTTCACATTAATATTTATTAGCAATACTTATATACCCCCCAATATTTCACAGATGAAAACCACGACATGTGGGTCAAGCCTCAACAGAGCGGAGGGCAAAATGGCAAAAGTTAATAATGAGGAAGAAAAAGTTAGCTGGCAGAGATAGCTGCAGTTTGCTTTTGCCAGACACTACTGGGAAGGGCAAGTTTCCACCTTCCTTTCCTCTCTCCCCTGAGAAGTAAACTGAATGCAAACTATTTCTGCCCTTTAAACAGTTTGCAGGAATTAAAATAAGCAGAGGACAAAAGGAAAAGTGGGAGGGGGAGGAGAGAGAATCTGGGACATTTTAACAGCAGCTGAAAAAGTAGAATGCAAAAGATTAACAGGGACTGTCCCTTTCAAACTGGGACAATTGGAGGGTATGTATTCAGCATAAAGTCTGAAATTTTGCATACTTTTAAATTTATGACTTGCAAACAATATATAAACTGCTACTGACTGAAAGACTGTTGTTATTTCTAAAAGGCCTTTTTTGTTTTTAATTAACAAACATGTCACCCTCTGTACACATGCCACACGGCAAGCTTTGTTGACATTTTTAAAAGTCTGTTTATTGTTTTCAGATTTGGAAAAACTGCCTCTGAGGTATGAAGTACCCACGCTAATGATATGTACTAACCTCTTTTTGCACAAGAAAAAGTCCATAGTTGCTTGCACCTAGGCAGCCACTAATATTTAGTTGAGTGATCAGCTTCAACTTTAACCATCCCTATGGTTGAAGGTACGGTACTATGGATTTCAGAGTAAAGGAACATTTAATATGAGTCCTAAGCATACCATACTTTTCCCTCTTTTGTTTCCCAAGCTCTAACAAGCCAGGAAGTAGAAAGGTCAGGCTCCATGCTGATGTTGTCATACATTTGGCAAACTTATGTGGTATGCTACACTGCTACCTGTATTCATTAGCTAGCTAACTCAACTCTGTTCTTGATAAACAGATTCCAAAATCACATTAAAAAGTGAGGAAGGGAGGCAGACAGGACACAGCCTACATGCAGCATTTTAGCAAAAAGGCAAGTTAATAAACACTAGTTAAAAGTGAGATGAAATTAGTCTATTAATTGTGTTTTTATATCAATCCCCAAGACAGAGTTAAATCTGCTTCGTCTTTTTCCTTCCCTTCACCACTGTTTTCCTTTGTGTCTTCTTGGGTTTCGGAATGTGTCTTGACTGTAGAGGTGGGAATGATTAGCGATAAAGGGTAGTCAGTCTTACTTCAGAATACCATATAACTGTGTGCCAGATGTAAGACAAAATCAGCGTGAACCTCAACCGCAGATTTCCTGTCTTGTTCTACATCGTCAAAGGACAGATGCAGGAGACAGAAATCATAACTCACATTCTGCATATTTCACAAGGATGGATGTGCGCTTGATTTGCCTGGCATTTTTATGAGATTGACAAAGAAGTCAAGCATGTGGCTTTCCACAAGCCTTACATCCTTTTGCGGACAAGTGCTGGAGAGTTCATGTTTCCTGAAATATGTGGACACTGTGAGAAAAACCACTGCTGCTGGATGCCACTGGGTCAGTAACAAAGCACAGAAGGTGGACTGCTTCACAGCTTAGAATCATAAACCAGAGAGCACTGGTTGCTTGCTGGTGCTTGTGCAAATGCTGCTCTGCAGTTATTTGGGGGACTGGGGGAGCTTGTGAGGGCAAACCCATACAAAGCCTCCGTGAATTTGGTGGCTACAAATTCATTGCATCTGCTACCATTTTAATTAAACGCTATATCCAGAGAGCCACGTAACTCTTTTGCCACAGGCATCATTAGTATCTATGTTGCATAATGATCCCTTGCAGCTTTCCCAGAAGCGTAACCCAACAGACCACTTTAAAGCTCCACTGTGTATTCTTTGCATTCTTGTACTGGGATTTTTCTGGAAGAAGGCCACCTTGAGCCTATGGGATTCAGCAGCAATAGAAATTTTAATAGTTGTAATAGTTTTAAAGTTATTCTAGGGTTCCTTACAAGAAGTAGGCAAGAACCTTTTGCCTTAAAAAAGATTATGCAGTGTTTTGGTGTCAAATACAAGGTCCTCTTTATCTTTTTAGTTAATTAGTTTTAGAATCACAGAATCCTACAGCTGGAAGGAACTGCATGGGCCATGTAGTCCAACCCCTTGCCATGCAGGTATGTGCAATTAACCACTCCTAAAGCACATCCAATATCTGTTTAAAGCGCCCCAGAGTTTACCATCCATCACCCGCAGCAATCTGTTCCACTGTCAAACAGCTCTTACAGTGAAAACGTTCTTCCTAATGTTTAGTGGAATCTCTTTTCTCATAATTGGAATCCATTGGTTCATGTTCTATCATATGTTTTATCAATTATATTTATAGCTCTCAGTATATCCCACTAGATACTGTATTTGTTCTCCCTCGTATTCAGCATTTCTCTTCCCTGAGCTAGGAATGAAAACAAATTTAGATGCAGAACTCAGTGAGAGTCAATATGTTTGTTGTAGCCATATTTCACCATAGCAGAGGAATTCATACCATGTCTCTATTGATATGGATCTGTGAAATCCAGAGAGAAAAATTGCAAATAGCTTGCAACAGATGTGAAAGTTGGTGATGATTAAGACTACAGCATCACCCAAAGAGCCATTTTAATATTTATGAAAATGTTACAAAAATACAGTTAATAAGAGGGAATGGACGGAAAAGAATACATCAAATAAAAATCGTTAATAACAGCAACAAATTCTTCCACAGTTAATGTGAAATCTTTGAACCACCTCTTTAACTTCCTTGTGTTCAGTGGCTTCTTTTCTCTTTGTTTCCCTTCACCACACAACTTTCTCTGCTTCCCATCTTGCAGGTCCTCTGCTTGTTGCCTCTTTTCCTCCTATTGATTTCTACTTCTCCTTGATTCTGCAACACTCGCCTCTTCCTCATAGACTACACAAAATTCTAAGCACATAGCCCCCTCCTGCTCCCACACCTTTTAGTCCCTCCTAGAGTTTTGAGATCGCAAGGCCTGGAATTGGTTCTCCAGTCCTTATATGTGAGTGGAGGAATCTCAGAGTGAGACTGCTGCCTTGCAAAGTGTGTGTGTGCGCGCGCGCGCATTCTCCATCTGTTAAATTTGGTGTTTTTCCATTTGAATGGCATACCCTGTGCAACTGTGGCTGATACTTAATGTATCATGTGCTTAATTCTGTTGCCAGTGACATCACAAGAGCCCATCCCTTGGTCTCAAATTTGGCTCTGAAATCTCAGGGCTTTCAAGCCCAGTCTCAGGGCTTGCAGCTCATTCTCTTCAAGATGAGTAGTTCCATTACCAAAGCTTGAATAATTAGAGAAAAAGTACTTGGAATGTGGAGACGCAGTGGGGAGTCAAGCAGTAAGTGGGGAAAGGGCTACATTCTCCTCACCTTTTGCTGTTAGAACAGGCAGCCACATACATATTCCTCTTTCTGTGTAAACATGGCACAAAGATGGGAAAGGAGACAAGGGGAATGAGCCACAGCCCATAAGCGGTTGGAATTCCTCAAGGGAGAGTGTAAACAGGAAGGGGGCACAGTGGGCCCACAAGCCTTGTTTTGTGCAGCTCTGCTTCTCAGGCTGTCTGATGTGAGGGGCCAGCAATTATTTTTTTCCAATGTACCAGGAACTGGTACCACATTTGGACCCACTGGCTACAACTGTTTCGTTCTTTCTGGAAAATTTGCCAGGGATCAGCAGCCAATGGGGTCAGGTACTGGTCCTGTACTCTGCACTGGTCCAGAGACTTCTACTTTGAGTGGCATTGTGGTATAGCACACCATGAAATCAGTCAGTCCAGCCAAAAACAAGCTCACTACACTGTAGCACAGAGGTGAATAGAAGGTAGATTTGGATTTGCCATAGATCTCTGGCTCATCTACAAGTAAATCAGCAAGGATTTCTGGTTCCCAACAGTTTAGCAACAGCAGCAACAAAATGATACACTCTCACACACATAAACTTATACTGCAGAAACAGGTAAAGTTTAAAGTATTGTGAAGTGGATTTTTGTGTGGAAGGAGTTCTGCCGGATCAGTTCAGTTCTTCTGGCACTCGGAACAAACTCCTGTGCTCAGACATCTTAAATTCAGAGTCGATGGGTCTCATGGTTCTAATAAAACAGCAACAACTATACCCCACAAGTCTGCAATCTGCCCACCCTCTGCTATAGCATGAAACAAAGATCCTAAAGAGAGATTTTGTATTGTTTTATGTTGTTGAATATGCCTCTCCTTGTTTATCGCATTATTCGACAAAATCTTCATTGGACACGGATTCTGAATTTGCCTGTTACTGTGCATACAGACCATTACATTGTTCAGAAGGCTCAAAGTGTTTTCCATACTAAAAGAATCTCCTCATTGTCTTCCCTAAGTTGAATTGGAATGGGTCACTGGACCTAGAGGCTGACACAGCATAAAATGAAAGAGACTATTTTTTCATCTAACATAGTATCTGAAAAGGTGTAAAGGACATTAATTTTTACTATTGGGCTGGTTCCCATTGCTTTCCTGAGTAGCAGTAGCAGTAGCAATAGCACACCAACCAAAAAATTACCTGTGTGCTATATGGGTTACAGATTTGAGTTCTTATATAATATAGAAGAAGCCAATCTATAACTCTAGGATTGCATCCACTGCTAGAGACAACCTAGGAAAAAGGATCTCTGTTTGAGCAGCTAGTTGTCCTGCTCCTAATATGCAGCTGAACTGCACTGGTATGGAAGGTGACTTCAATGTATATGTTAATTAAAAAAGCAACCATCTGGAACCCATCATGGCCATGATCAAATTCTATCTCTTTTACTTCCAAAATTTAGATCCATGCCACTGAGCTAGAGAAGAAATCCTAGGAGTGGGTTGAGAGCTATAGCCCATATAAAGCAGCAGTCAAAAACATATAAACATAGGCAACAACCTCTTCAATGCTACATGAATGTGACTCTGTCAGTAGTTAAATGAAATAGTCATTGACTCAGAAAATTGTGTAAGATTTCTTTGTCCAGTTGTTCAGTGGATCCAAATAGGCAAGCAACTGTAACCACTTGGCTTGGTTTGCACCATTTTCCCTCTACTCTAAATCCTTTTGCTAATAACGTGGGTGGAAAAGAGTAGGCAGACACAGAGCACCAACCCAAAACTATTTCCACATCCGTGCCTGAGATGTGACTTCAATATAATATAACATGATGGAAGTTCCAGGATGCAACATGATCAACTTGCTCAGTGTTACTGATCATTGTTCTTCCTCAACCTCAGTGTCAGGCAGTGGGTAACTATAAAATCTTCTGCTTGCAAATGAATTGACATATGGAAATGAACAATCAGCTTGCCTTTTTCCCCTCCTTCCCTGCAAAAGAAGTAGCGTTCTGAAATAAGAGAGTCATAGGAACCTGAATCTGTCTCCTTTTGTCCCCGTCAGTAGTAATATAGTGATACAGCTGCATGGCTTGGATGATCCTACTCATCCACCCCAATTCTGTCTACCATCGGGCTCCTCAGTGCCTGAACAAGAGTACAATTGGACATGTTCAGTGATGACAGGAAAACGAGGCTTAGTGCTCAGAGCTTGGAAATGTTACTTTGGGGGACTAGTGAAATGTCTACCCACGGGATTTCTCATATAGGAAATTTCCAGCAAACCCACATCCAGCCTGGCTGCTGGACGTGCTGGGGGGGATTGTGAGATCCACGGCCCCCCAAAGTAATGTTTTCAAGCTCTGTTACTGCCCGTTCTAAAGGTTTTGCAACAGTGGGTATACGTCAAGATTGAATAAGTGGCATCAGCTGAGAAACAATAGCTTCCCTAGCACCTCTGGCCAAAAGTACACCAAGGATGTCATGACTTTTATCTGACGTTATTGTTTCAAAAGAACAACAACCATTGCTTATTTGACCTGCAGCCTTTGCACATAGTCCAGTCTTATTAGACCTCTGCCATTTTGTTTAAGACTCTGAGAAAACACAGAAGCAGGCATTTTCACCAAGCAAAACCATCTCCCCTTCTCTCTTTCATCCTTTCTTTTGCTTAACTCTCAGCCTGAAAAAGATTTCTACTACTTGCTTTTTTTTTTTTTTTGTAAAAACATGTACCGGTATCTACATATTTTATTTAAAGAACTATAAATTCATTTGTTTGTCCCCAATGGTTCAACATAGCTGTCTGAAGTTTTAATCTCACTATACACTGTGCAGTGTTGTTGATGGCAGTGAGGGATGAGGCATCATAGCAACTAAACTGAAGGGAGAAGATAGAAAACACTTGCACAGTTAAGTGAAGTTCAGAGATATAGATGATCATATAAATGCCTAGCATGGAAGCTGTTTGTGTGACACAAATAGAGAATGAGAGGATATTTCCCCATCCCAGGGGTTTTACAGTCCTGAAAATCTCTTGGTTATATTTAAAACAATGACTTAAATGCACAGGGATGTATACTTGCACCAACTTTCAGTACACAAAAATTATGTAATAAGTTTTGCATCAATAGGTTTAACAGAGCCAGTGTGGTATAGTGCTTTGAGTGTTAGACTAGGACTCTAAGAGACCAGAGTTCAAATTCCTGCTTGGCCAAGGAAACCCTCTGAGTGGCCTTGGGCAAGTCACACTCTTTCAGCCTCAGAAGAACGCAATGACAAACACCCTCTGAATAAATCTTGCAAAGAAAACTCTTGTGGTCACCCTAAGTCAGAACTACTTGAAGGCACACATCAGTCAATAGCTAGAAAATACGTTTTCATTTGTCCTTCCATAGAAGCAGAACTTTTATCCCATACAGAGGCACAGTCTTTTAACTCATCCCAAATCATTTAATATCAATTTGGCATACAAGTATTTAAGAGAGAAAGTGTTTCCCATTGCTCTTATCCATGAATCTAATGAAGTAGACTGTGTCCACATAACTGTACACTACAATACGTTGGTTAGTCTTTAGGTGACCACACGACTACCAGGTTTGCTGAAACAGGATGATACAGCTACCCTTCTAGAAACTGCCTAATGTACATGTCAGACTTCTGCTAAAGACACAGGGCTTTTTTTAAAAAAGTGACATCTATATAGTAAACTAGTATGACTCAAAAGGATGGTTAATGGACTGGTGCCAGTCTATGAGGACTGGCTTCTGCTCCAAGGCACGTTTTTAGTAAAGAAAAAAACAGTTGTAACCAATGGACATTGTGAAAATGTAAGCTAGGCAAGCCTGGTTGGGGCCAGCCAGTCATAGCTCAGGGAATGCTGTGAGAATGGGCTATGGAGCAGAAAGGATACAAAACTGAGACTTGTCTCTGACAGAAGGAAGATAGTGAAAAAGCTGTAATGGAGATAGGTCAGTCTGCCAGGGGGAAGAGCTGAATAGGGCTTTAAGGAGCTGTGAATGATTAAATAGTTCAGGGGTCAATGTTTGATCTAATTGATCTTACTTATTCTGTTTTTCAGCTGTGCCTGGCTGTTCCTATTAAGCTTTCGATAGAAAGTCCAGTCATGCTTACTCCAGTGAATGCACTGAACAACACATCTGCTTGTCTATATCAGGATCACCTTCAGGCCCAAGTGCTAGATCCAGGAGGGGATCCTATGGGGGAAAGGGGAAAGGTGAGTGACCGAAATCCAACGGTTTGGAACTGCTGGATCCGCAAGGAGAAGGGATCCATTAGCCGGCACAAATATGGTGCCAGCTCCTGGCACACAGCAAACGGCAGCACCTGCTGGTCTGCCACATCAAATAGCTTAAGAACACTGTCCTAAGCCAAACTAACTGGTGCAGATAAGCACCCAGACTCCTGAGTATGTTAACAAAGTAAGCTCTTCAGAAGCATTCTGTTTGAGTATATTCTGTTTCAGCAGCCTTGGCACAATACCACTGACACTGGAGTAGTAGCCTTGATGCTAAGCCTCTAGTCAGGAAGCCACGGGTCGACTGTCCTGTATACACTGCCCTGAACTCACTAGCCTCACTCCTTTTGGTAGTCCCAACTCAAGTCAATTGCTGAATGGTGACTCAACACTTATGTAAATCCCACTGATTCAGTAGATCTGCCAATAGAATTCAGACCCTTGTCTTACTCAGGTTGCAACCATATGCACATTTACTTAGCAGCAGATACCTTGCTGAGCTCATGGTGTTTCCACACTGCACAATTACAGCAGTCAGTTACCACTACAATTGTCATGGCTTCCCTCTACGGGATCCTGGAAACTGTAGTTTGGTGAGGAACTTATACAGCTGAAGAACTGTACTGCTGTTATTCAGAGGAAGTGCATTAGGAAATTTTTAGCCTCTCATCAAACTACAAATTTCATGTTCACTAAAGAGGTACCAAAGCACTGTAACTGTGTAGTGTGGATATGCCCTCAGTGAGATTTCTATGTAGGTGCCTTCAAGTCACCTGTCCACTTATGGCAACTGCACAAATTTCATAGGGTTTTCTTAGGCAAGGTGGTCCTCCATCGAAGTGCTAGCCACTCTGCTTAGCTTCCCAGATGAAACCAGTAAGTATGCTTCAGGGTACCTGTGAACTCCTTGTTGTTCTCAAGGTTCCTGCTTTAACAGTTCTGACAGCTGAAAAGTCTCCGAAAGCTGCTCACGGCACATATACGGTTAAATATCTATAGGCCCTGCGTAATAATATACGCCCGCTCTTGACCCTTTGTGCCCGTGCGACTGTTTTAATAAACGGCCTAAATGGGGCTCCTTCGCCCATCGCTCTTGCCCGCTTCTGCCAGGCAGCCAGTAGGATGGCACCATGCAAATATACGACGGGTCTTCGAGAGTCCATTGGCTAACGACATACTGATGTCATACAACCTACCCCGCAATTAACGGTAGATTTGGCGGGTGCCGAGTTGAGGAGTGAGGGGCGGGGCTCGGAAAGGGCGCCCGGGGCGCCCGGCTGTGTTGGAGCGACGAGCGCGGCGGGCAGGGATGGGAAGAGGCCGCGAGGAAGGCGGGACGAAGTTCGCCCGCCGCTCTGCGTAGTTCGCGAGCCTCGCCAGCTCCCAATGGGAAGAGCGCGTCCAGCTGGCCGGGTTGCGCGGGGAGACCGAGCGGGAGAAGGGCCGGGGCGGCGAGTTTCGCTTTGGCCCCTTCCTCTCCCGCCCTCGCCCCGTTCCGGTCCCGTCCCCGACTCTGCGTCGCTTCTTTTTCCTCCTCGCTGGCCCGCCATGATCCGTCCCTCCCTCCCCTCTGCCGCAGCGACCCTCCCCGGTCTCCGCTCCTCTGCCTCCCCCTGCCGCGGGCCTTCTGGCGACCCCTCCCTGCCGACTTGGCCGGGGGCCGGAGTGGAGCTGGCCCTGATTCAGCGGAGGAAGCCGGCAGCCCATTAAAGCAGGTGTCACATGTTCCTTCACCTGGGTCACTTGGCATGTACAGGCGCCACGATTTCCCTTTAAGAGCCCAGCCTGGAGAGGCGAGGGGGACCCCGGGGGCAGGATCCAAGGCGCAGAAAGCCACGGTTCCCGTTGCAGTCCTGGACCCGCACACAAGCACGCACACACACAGTCCTAGTGTGTGAAATCTAGTATAATCCCACCCACTTACTTCCTTTAACCACAGTACACTACAATAGCCAAACACAATCATAGTCTTAAATCATTCTGTATGCAGATCTATAACTCTTGTTTCCCAAGGCATACACAACCTGACTTGTAAGTCAAACCAGCAAACTGAAAGTAGCTGAAGATGCCGGACTACAAAAATATGAATCGTTGAACAAATCCTACCCCCAACCAAAATGGGGTGCTTCTGACAGATTTCCCTACACAGCAAATCGCTCTTAAGGGCTGGTGATTCCCATATGGCAGGTCACAAGGGAATGTGCATTTTATAGGAGGCCATCAAGCTGCTTGAGCTTACCGTGTATCACACAAGAGGTTGGAAGCAATGTAGGAGTTGTGAGCAAACTCCAGATTTGTTGGTGTGTTCCCTTCAACATCTAGGAAACAATGGGGTGCCTGATCCCCCCCCATCTGAACTTCACTGGAAAAAGTAGAACCCTGAAGCATGCTGGTGAGAAAGAAGTCCCACTTTGGACATTTCACAAATACTGCAAACCGACAACCAGCAGAATAAAGGAAAACAAGTGGCCGTAAAATATAAGTTGGAACTGTGTACCATAAAGAAGAGGAACAACTGTACTATTAGGTTGCATCAATATTCACTACAAACCAGATTCATTCATGAAAAATGCCTCTTTTCTATGAGCAGTATTCAAAAGTGACATGTTTGAGAACAGGAAGCTTTTGTGTGTATCATTGATGAAAGTATACGAAAGCAACAGAGTTGCTGGTGATTTCTAGTGCTGAAAGGTGGTTTATCTAAACATCCAGAACAGGATTCTCCAGATGTACTGGTTGCAGAGAACAGCTTCTTGCTGGACTTCTGCCATTTTCACAATCTAGTCATATGTTCCTGTGCCCCAATAGAAGGATGTGCCATGACCTGAAAACCATGCAAAAAAGGCTGGGGCTAAAATTCCTTCTGGTTCTGCTCCTTCAAGTTATTTCTGACTTACGGCAGCCCTAGGGCAACCCTATTTTCTTGTTCAAAAAGGATCTGTCATTACTCTCATGTGAGGCTGAGAGAGTGTGACAAGGTCATGTAATGGGTTTCCATGGTGGAGAGGGGATTTGAACCTCTGTCTCCTGGAGTCCTAGGCAACACTTAAGCCACAGTGGCTCTAAGATTCCTTACAACTCTACTCTAAATTGAAGGAAATATTTTATTCCAAGCACTTAAGAGAAATAATGCCTGATACTGGAGTGGCAAAAGATGGCCCCCATCTATTTGGTCCCATGGCAAACTATCGTAGGGGAGGATTTTGCCTCATCTCACGCCTAGGAATTAGAAATCGGGGGTTGTGTGGATCTCCTGTTGCTCCTGCTATTTTGACAAGGGAATAACTTTCATTGTCAGTTTGAAGAACTGGAGGGTAAAGCCACAAGAAATAAAAAGAACTGCTGGCATTAGATTCTGCACACAGAAATCAGCACTCAGGTCTCAGCACATTTTAGATTTCTCTTCGCCAAAGCAAAAGGCACCTTGAATGGTTGGATGTTGCTACAAAAGAGTGCCATAGGATACAGAGAAGAATAAAACTCAAACAGGAAATGTGGATTTAAGAACTGTGCTCTCACAACTGCAGCATAAATACTTAGCCCCTGAATAATTCACCAAGCAAGCTCCCACCAGTCAATTTCCAGATTCAGTTCAAAGGGGTAGTTTGTATTTTTAAAGCCCTTTACAATTTGGGATGAGAATAACTGCAGGATCTTATTTTCAAACATGCTGGTGTGTGTACATCCAGATCTTAATCTCTGTGAGTTCCCCATCAACTGAAGTAGGTTTCCCACTGGGTTTCAATGGCCAAGTGGAAATTCTAACCTTGGTTTCCCAGAGTCCTAGTTCACCACTCAAACTGTGACACATTGCCGGTTCTCCATTGCCCGTGCCTCTTAGGCCCTTTTCAGTGGTGGTGTCCCAATTTGGGAATGCTCTTCCCCAGAGAGGTTTACCAAGTATCAAACTTAATGTCATTTTGGCCTCAGGCAAATACCTTATTTTCTCAGGCTTTTCAGTTTCATTTGATCATTGTTATCTTGCCAAGGTTTGTTGTTTCCATGCTGCTCCTAGTAACTTTACAGCATTTAGTAGACTGTTCTATGTTTGGACTTGTAAGTTTTAAAAAATTGTGTTTTGAATTTTTGTAAGACTCATGGGAAATGTCGTTGAAGACTGGGATACAAATCCCCACAATAAATAAATAGCTTCGTAAATTGCATGCTTACCTGCAGTGCAGTATTGAGGGATATGTTAATAATGGCAAGCTCTTAAGAAGGATGCATGTAAAATTGTATGCAAGGTTGATCAGCATGGTATAAACTCACTGGTAAAGACTGTGGAATAGCTAAGCAGAAACAGGAACCTTTGTGGAATTAGCTATCAAGGCAGGGTGAAATGAACGGTAGTATATTGCACGAAGAGAGAAACTATGAACAGGAGATGGAAAAAAAGGGTCACTCCATCAACTCTGCTGAAAGTCCTGGTACCTTCAGACCCGACCTATCCACAAACTGTGTCTGTTCTAACTAGTTATTTTAAAAACTACCATGAAACTTTAAGGATTGGTACTTGAATTTGCATTTTTCCTTCTCCCTTCCCATTCCCCTTTCTTTTTGTGTCATGTTGTTTTCAGTTGAAATCCTGAGAGCAGAAAATGTCTTGTTCTGAGTGGCTGAATGTACATTGATTTATCTAGGTATTTTATATCTCAGCTTTTCTGCCACAAAATGGCACTCAGATCAATTTAGCAGTAATAAAATGCAAACAGGTAAAGCCACTGTGATACCTCCTTTGAGCTGAAAAGTGGATAAAATAAATAGATATAAAATAAGACAATTCTTTAAAACATCAACTCTTATTCCTGTGAGAGTACCCAAGTCTTTGTGTTTCACCAAGAAAAAGAAAAAGGGAGCAAGATCTAAATTATATTGAGTTGAAGGCAACAAGTTTAAGCCACAAATTTAAACCTTCTACCATTCAAGCAAGGAATAAAAATGAATGACACTGAGATATAAGATTGTTTTTATCCAATTTAACAGAGGTTCTAACTTCTCTAGCCTTCTGCCCAGTTAAGAATTCTGTACCATACAAACAAACCATGCTTTCAAAGGCCATACAGCAATAGAAGTTGTTCAGATGACCCTTACCTATTTTATGTTTCTGACTCTTTTGGAGTAACATGGCCCTGGTCCACCAAGAGATTGGAAAAGTTAGGTTTCAGGTTAAAGCTCCCAAAGTCCTTCAGCCAGCATATTGAAACACAGCAAGAAGTAGAATTTCAGGTAGAGATGAAGAAGTATTAGATGGGTTTTTATGTACACAGGAAGGTCATGGAGACAAAGCCATACTACTTATTTATTTAGGGTATGAAGCACAAAATTCCATGGAGTGACTAGGTCTGAAAGCAGGTTTTACACATTGCAAGTCTGTCACAGCAGCACAGAAGAACTTGCATGAGTGAAATTATGGGTACTGTGGGAGGGACAGGAAGTAAAAGAGATGCACTGATGCTGGAAAATGGAAGTTGGTAAGAAGTGAGAAATCTTAAGAGAGTAAATTTAAAGTTATATCTGTGCATCGTAACATCTTGTCTCCTTGTTTTAAAGAGGCTGACATTTTTTAGCAATTAATATTGTGGAAGATTACAGGTCAGACAAGAACCAGTGTGAGGTAATGGTCTTGAGTGTTAGACTAGGACACTGGGAGGCCAGGCCTTGAATCTCTGCTGGGCCATGGTAACTTATTGGGTGACACTGGGCAAGTCACATTTTCTCAGCCTAGGAGGAAAGCAAGGGCAACATCTCTTTGAACAAATTCTGCCAAGAAACCCCCCCAATAGATTCACCTTAGAGTTACCATAAGTCAGAGATGACTTGAAGGCACACAACAACAACAGCGACAACAGGTCAGACCCAGGCAAATAGAACTTTCATGTGATTTCCATTTTACAGTTTTGCTCTGTCTGCGAAACCTCCTTTGCATACAGCCTCAAACCCAAAAATGGAATGTAAGAAAAAGATGGGAAGCCAGCTGGCATATAAATTATTGCCAATAAGATGTACAAGGCAGGAAGTCTTATCAAGGAGACGTTCATTTACTCTGCATCCACAAAAAGAGTAAGCTATCCCTGTAGGGGCCGCTCTGAGTTCCTAGCTTGTGATGATACCAGAAGATATCCGCAGGTCTCTGGATGATAACAGGCTCTGAAAGTGCTTCAGGGACCCTGGCCATGTATATGATTGGCTGTTCAGCTCTGCAATGTATTTAGAGAGCCGCTAAGGGAGATGAATAAACGGTCTCACTGGTTCCCTGGCATCCCATACTTGGGGGTGCTGCGTCTAGCTCTGTTCTGTCTGCCAGGCCTGTGCTTGTGTTGGGCTTTGTTCCCCAGCACAGCAGGCACAGTGTGACCTGACCCTGCTGGGCGACTCGAGCTCAGTCCAGAACAGCTTTCCCTTACTATGTAGCAAGTTGGGAAACAATCCTTTATATGGTCTGCAAGCAGCTGCCTCACTGGACACCACAAGGATATTTGGCTGCTTGAAGTCATTGACTATTAATGTTCTAGCGAGGGAAACGGGCCATCTCCTTCCTCTAGGACAGAGTGCTGTCGCTGCCCACACATGCACACCTCTCCCTGTGTCTGAAAATGAGCCTCAACCCCAACTTGCTGACCAACTTCTATTCCAGTTCAGGGCTCCCCTTAAAAATAGTACTGACTCCATACTGTGATTCCACCCTCTTCCTGCTATTCTAATCCTTAACTCCCTGTAAATAGTTCCATTTATGCCCCATGATTCCTGCAAACCTGTCTCTAGGATTACAGATGCAAATAGCTTTGCTGACCCCACCCCCCATCTATAGGCCAACCATCAACAATGTCAGCATCTAACGTCCCTAGAAAGGCAGCTCTGCACAGTTCCAGTGTTTTAGCAGCAACAGATCTGTTCTCTCAGATTTTGAAGTTGTTTTGGTAACTCTACAGCAGGTCCTGCAGTCTCCAAATTCTTTCTGATTTTAGTTACTGTGAACAGGCAGGATACAAATACTTCTAATTATAATATGACCCTTTGCAGACGGGTCTTGGAGAGGCTAGTGCTCTACTGTTTCTAAAACGAGAGACATGGGAGGTCCACGGCTGTCAGAAAATCCTGCTTCCTTCTTGGAAGTCTTTCCTCCTAAATCCAGGTACTTGGTGTGTTAACTCCCATGTTGCAGTTAAGTCACTGTGAGGGAAGTAAAAGTCACATATTATGTGCACTGCATGTGTTCAGATCCCTTCTCTCCAGTAGGTTATATCCCATTGCAAACAGGTTGTAGGCTTACTTACTTTAACAGCACCTGTTTGATTGCAAATCGTGCCTGCTATTTTTAAGAATATAAAATATAAGTGTATTAGTGAATATAAATTTTTAAATTTAATATTTGGAAGAGAAATTAATGAAAGATAATGAAGATTTGTGAGATCAAAATATCTGCTTCATAGCTTACAGGAAATTTCACATTTTATCATTACAAAGGGGGTAAGATAACACTTTTTTCTATCCTTCTAGGAGTATGCAAGCTTTTGAGTTACACAGAGCTTGCCATTAGGCAGAATGGAAAGGTGTTGCCTATGCCAAAATATTTTGCAGCCAGCATTAAAAAAAAAAAAAAAAACTTTGGGCGGGAGGGGGTCATGCCTCATTCACTCAATAGCTTTGATAGCTCATTACAACAGTATGAGTCACTGGCTCACATAACGAGAATATATTTATGCTAATTTTTCAGTGGTTGGAGGGCACATCTGTGTCTTCTCCGATAACCTGGAAAGGAACAGAGAGGAGGAGGCATAAGCCCCATTTCCTCACTGGAATTCCTGAGTGAAGGGGTCCTTGTAACTTCTGATCCAAGGATGGGACATGAGACAGGAGGTGCTGGGAAGGAACAGCAAGAGTGATGGGGGGTGGGGCAAAAGAAGCTGTGCCTGGCAAGGCCCTGGGATAGATTGACCCTGACAGATGTTTACAGTGGTGCTAAGGAAGGGGGGTTATTATACAGCCGCAGACTAAACAGACCTTGATGCAGGGAGGGGTGATAGCACTGCCCCCAGCCCCACCAAATCTTCATTCTAAAATAAAGGGGGAGGTGGATTGATTCCAGGAGAGAAAGACATGCTATGGGGAAGCAGATAAAAAGATGGGAAGCTTTTGGCAAAAGTAACCTCTGCTTGCCACTGAATGTTGCCCAAGTTTCCAAGTACGAGCTGCAACTGAAGAACTAACCAAAAAGCAGGGCTGTGGCAAGATTACAGAAAGAGATGTCCAAAGGAATATATGGTGGTGATTCAGGGAAGAGGCTGGTAGTTAGAGGGAAATCCTTGTGGGGGAACAGAGGAGCCAGACCAGAACAATACAGTGACCTTTCTGGCCCTGCAAGAAACCACAGAGGCTCCTGACGTCAGAGACTATTACGAAAGTGCCTGTTCCCAACATAGGGAAAGGTCACGTCTGGTTCCAACACATTTCCATCCAACTGACATGTCTCTGGATGTGTAATGGTATGTGCATGCAAGTGCATGAAAGTGAGTGGGGGTGGTAGAGAAAATCCCATCATTTCCCAGAATTGGGGGTTCCTATCATGATTCTTCTGCCAACAACTGTCCATCATCTTGATTTGTTGTAGCTCCACATCTGCAGAGATAATTTCTCCCTTTAAGTTCCAGTAAGATCCTTCAAGCTCAGCCAGCAGTCTTAACAGTACATCCACACTGATAGAAAAGTCCCAGATTTTGCTCCTGTTCTTTCCAACTCTACGCTGGGTTAAAATAACCAACCTGGTATAAAAAGTTTCTATCATGCCTTGAGGTGACAGGCAATATTCTGAGATAAACAAAACAGCTATGGCAGTGGTTCTCAACCTGTGGGTCCCCAGGTGTTTGTGGACTTCAGGTCCCAGAAGCCCCAGCCACTATGGTCAATGCTCAGGGCTTCTGGGAGCTGAAATCCAAAAACATCTGGGGACCCACAGGTTGAGAACCACTGATCTATGGATTTCCAAAATAAAATCAGAAAGAACAAGAACAAAATTTGGGAATTTCTGGTCTTTTCTAGATACATCTATTAGTCTTCCTCTTTATTAACACACAGAGAGACACCATTCAGTGCATGTAAGCTGAACTCAGGTGTGGGGGCAGAAAAGCAATTAGCAAAACATTTTATAGTGTAAGGTATGCAGAAAATCTTCCCACATCCACTTTCACAATCAAATACATATTTGAAAATGTTAAAACACCCCTTGTATTTGTATTTAATTTTTTACATGTATACCCCACCTAAATTTTGTCTCTGTGTGGCTCAACTGAAGCTTCCAATAATTCTTTTCTTCTGTTGCAATCTCTGGCTGCAAGTGGATGGGGCCACAGGGGGATGGAGGGGGCAATTGCCTTCATGCCCGTTTTGTGATTTCCCTCAAAGCACTTGGCTGTCTGTTGGGAAATGGATGCTTGATTACTGGGACCTTTCATATAATCCAGCAGGGCTCTTCTTATGTTCTTAAACCTTAATATAAAAACTTGGATTTCTGTCTGTTAATTTGGAACTACTCATCATGTTGAGTTATTACAGTGTCTCCTTAAGAAGGAAGTTGGCAAATTGGAGTTGATCATGCGGAGGGCAATGAAAATATCTACAAGTTTGGAAATAGGTCCAATGAGGAAAGCAGGAAAGGGCCTGAGTATGTTTAGCCTGAACAAAATAAAAGATGGAGGCAGGACAGTCTTTCCTCAATAAGTAATCATATTTTTCAAATATCTGATAGGCTGTCACACAGAAGATGACAAAGCTTTAAGCTGTACACAGACTCAATTATTATGAAAATAAAAATTCAAAGAAAAGAGGGTGCTAGGCCCTCCTCCCCTTACATTATCATAGTGAAAAGTGATGATTCAAAGAGAAGAGAGAGGAAGAGCCTTTTCTAGGTGTAGTGCTGAGATAGTCCTCTTCCAAATGTCACTTTTCACTAAGTAGAACAAATGGAGCCTTGGCTATTACACTCCCCTTTCTTGCACTTAAACCCTATTCTGAATGCCTGTAGATGACTGTTTTCTGTTTCCCTAGAAGACAGGACTCAATCTGACGCACTTAAGTTGGAGGAGGACAGATTTTAGTTGAACTGTTGCAGAAACAACAAGGGCAATTCACTGATGGCACTGAGTATCCACCTCCAACATTTCACGAATGAAAATTAGGACGCCTGTGGCCAAGCAACATCAGAATGTGGTCAAGATAGCAAAATTTATTAATGAAGAAGAACACACAAACTAGGCAAGGCTGCAGCAGTTTGTTTTTGTCTGAGTCTACTAGGAAGGATTCCACCCTTCCTCTCCTATCCTCTTCCCCTGCTAACTGAGTGCAAACCACATTTGTATTTTAAACTCAGTTTGTAGCAAATGGAATGCACAAATATAGGATGAGTGATGCGTGGCTAGATAGCAGTACATGTGAAAGGGACCTAGGAGTCTTGGTAGAGCACAAGCTGAACATGAGTCAGCGGTGCGATGCAGCAGCTAAGAAAGCCAATGTGATTCTTGGTTGCATCAATAGGAGTATGGTGTCTAGATCAAGGGAGGTAATGGTACCACTCTATTCTGCATTGGTTAGGCCTCATTTGGAATACTGTGTCCAGTTCTGGGCACCTCAATTCAAGAAGGATATCGACAAGCTGGAACGTGTCCAGAGGAGGGCGACCAAAATGTTGAAGGGTCTGGAAGCCATGCCCTATGAAGAACGGTTTAGAGAGCTGGATATGTTTAGTCTGCTGAAGAGAAGGTTAAGTGGCGACATGATAACCATGTTTAAATATTTGAAGGGATGCCATGTAGAGGAAGGAGAGGACTTGTTTCCTGCTGTTCCAGAGACTAGGACAAGGAGCAATGGATTCAAGCTGCAGGAAAGGAGATTCCACCTGAACCTCAGGAAGAACTTCCTGACGGTCAGAGCTGTCTGGCAGTGGAATATGCTGCCTCAGAGTGTGGTAGAGTCTCCTTCTTTGGAGGTTTTTAAGCAGAGGCTGGATGGCCATCTATTGGGAACGCTTTGATGGGTGTTCCTGCATAGCACAGGGTTGCACTTGATGGCCTCTGGGGTCTCTTCCAACTCTATGATTCTATGACAAATGAAATCAGTTGAGAACAAAGGGGGGAAGGTGGAAGGAGAAGAAAGAAATTGGGGCATGTAAAAGCATCTGAAAAGCTGGAATGGTGAGTTCCATGGGGCCAGGAGATCTATTCATTGGAAGTTTTCTTGCCAAGGCTAAATAGCCATATACTGGTAACTAGCTCTGGACTTTCTGCATGGAGCAATGGGTGTCAAAGCGGGTGGGGTACAAAGTTCCCTCCAAATTTCTTTCCTTGGTGGAGTGAGTGCATATGCTAAGGGAGAAATCGTAACAAAGGTCCTTTCTTCCTCTCTTGGCTCCTAAAGATGGGGAAATTTGAGAAAACAACTTTCAGTTATGACAGAGAATACATGGCCTCCTATGACAATGTAATGGGGAAATTCTGATCTTGCAAGAGAAACTACACTGGAGAGGCAGCATAGGACTAGGCAAGAACCTGTCTTTACATCAGGAAGGGGCAGTAAGAAACCATGCACAAAAGGGCTTCAGGCAACCAAGAAAAAATGAGCTGAAAATACCTGTCATGATTTTCTAACCCTATATTTTCTGCATATATTTTGCCAATGCCTGCCATGTCTTGTCTGTAAAGACATCTCTGTCTTGATTGGAAATTCAGTTCTTTTTTTTCCAGAATTTGGCACCCCTAAAAATATTAAAATTCCCTGACAATGAAGCAAACAGCGCAACAACTCTAGTAAAGGGGGTATGCCTAAACAGAAAATTCAACCTGTCACTCAGAGGAATACCTCAAGACCATCCTTTGTGAGCTGAAAAGTTCCAGAGTTCAACACACCTACTTCCACGCAAGTGACCACAGAACCACAGCTCTAAATATAACTGCCACTTAACGAATGGCTTATGGGGCTCCGCCTCGCATGGTGTGATTTTGTATGCTCAAAAGCTCTCAGCTTACTTCTGAGTAAACATGCATTGGAATGCTCTGCATTATGTCAATTCAAGCTAGAAGAAGAGCTACACTGAAATGTAATATATATATATATATATAAAGCAATGCAGGGTTTTTTTTAACATTCACATTAATGAGGCAGGAAACACACACACACAAAAGACTTCTATAGTACAACCCTATATATGTTTACTTGGAAGTACCTTCCTTTGTCATCAGTGGGGCCTATTTCCATAGACTGCAAATATCAGCTCAATTCTATTAAGTCCCATTGAATTCAGTAAGTCTTTCTCTCAGGTAACAGGGTATAGGGAGGCTCCGTTAAAATGTTGCACAAAAACTGACGGGGGGGGCACTTTGCCCTATTTGGGGATTAAGCACCACCCCTGCTAACACTATGGGCCCCCCATAGTCCGAAACCCCTGCCCTACCTCTAAAAAACGAGATGAAGAAGGAACAAACGAGTTCCTTTTGTCGTTCACCTAACCTATAAGCAGTTCTTTCACATCAAGGGGCCACCAGAGATTTCAAATTCTACTTTATTTGTAAAGTTTTTAAGTTCTGCAAGATCCAGACGACGCTCTGGTGAGGAAAAGGTCAAGAAAGAAAGGGGGAGAACACCACCCAGGAGATTAATTCCCCGAGACTGTGCTTTTTTGCGGCGAGCGGCTTAAACCTTCCAGACGAAGCGTTGGCTCGGCTCGCGCACCGCCGGGCCTCCCACGGCTGACTGGAAAACGGCCACGCCGAGGGGCGAAGCCGCGGGAAGGGGTGGCTCCTTGGGGATACCGCCACCCCTCTCTTTGCGTTGGTTTAGCCTTGCGATCCCCCTCACGCACTCCCCTTCGCTTTTCGCCCCACACGCTTCGGAGTGAGACCCTAGGGTTTGGTGGGAGCAGGAGCGGAGTGGAAAGGTGGCGTTTCCCGCCTTTCAAGCGACCGAGCTTCGAAAGCAAACGGCTGAATCGGTCGCTGAGTTAGAGGTGGCGCCGGCCTCAGAAACCGGGGTCCCGGTAGACCTGAGGCCTTCGTTGCCTTGGAGGCGGGAGTGGGAGCGGAACCGAACCGAAAGCAGGGAGGGAAGCGGAGGGGGAAGGGGCCCAACACCGGGGTTGTTTTTTTTTGTTTGGTTGGTTGGTTTTTTTGGACAGTGAAAACGTTTTTGAAACTGGGGTCAGAAAGATGGGTCGGAGACAAAACTAACGTGGTGGTTTCACGTTACTGGGGTTGTAAGGAGCGTTTTGATGTCGGCGGTGAATGGCGGGGTTAGGGGAAGCGTTTGCACGGCCTTGAGTGCTGCACAGTTAAAAGATGTGGGTGGCGCTTAAGAAATAGACTTATACCGCGCTTTTTCGCTGCCTCATAGCTTAGAGCCACTAAGAGCATATTTCATCTCAGTCCTAATTGCATGGGATGCGGTGGGGTTGGGGGTTCAGGAGACAAAAGCAATTTTAAAAGATCGTGTTGTGACACCTTAAAGACTGACATGTTTTATTTGGCATACACTTCTGTTGTGGGCAGTGGCCCACTTTAGATGCCATAGATAACATTTGTTAAAGAGTGTATATTTTTCTGCTGTTGTGACAGCAGAAAGTTACTGAGGGAAGGTCCTAAAGTAGTAAGTAAAGTACCTTCTCTGGTCATTTATCAATAGATTACTAGCCCAATATATGATGTGGATGTTCTGTTTTGAAATCCACAGGTAAGGAGTGCTTTCTTCTGTATATGAATACAGAAGTTTTCCTTCCCTTTGCCAGGCTTTTTTATCAGGGTAATGAATATGGCTGCGGTCTCCTAGGCTAGATTTGCCCAACCTTCTGCCTTCCAGGTGTTTTGTACTGCAGCACCTGTCACCTTCAGCCATTATAGCAAATGGATATGGATGATGGAGATTTGTGTCAAAAATATCTGAAGGGTACTGTGGTCCAGGGATGGGTACCCCAGAGCAGTACAGTTTAGTCCTAGAGTTTTCCTCCTTTTATTATTTGCCAACTTGTGATGACTCTGTGGATGAGAGATGTCTAAGAGCCTCAGTCGTCAAGTGCTTTGCTCAGGACAGTTCATTGACTGAATCAGTCCATCAGTAATGTTGTCTTTCTCTTTTCCTATTGCTTCCTCCTTTATCAAACATTACCACCTTTTCCAAAGTGTGATCATGAGCTCTGTGCAGTCTGATCTTGTTCACACCAGAAACTGTGGCCATGTTCAACAGTATATGATTACATTCTCTCTTAAAATCTCCCAGGTCAAAATGGCAGGGAAGGAATGGCAGTGGCTAATCTGTACATCTACACATTCTTTCCATTTTTTTCCATTTTGTACTGCCTGCAGAGGACTGGTCTCAGTCTTCAGGTGGTCTATCAAATGGATGCAGAGTAGGGGAAAATATTTTTACTTGGCCCTGCACTTTATGTTTTCTGACAACAGAGACTGAGACCATTTTGACCATGCACTAATTAATGAACAAGGCCCTGGCCAAGGGCCCATTATTTTCATGATATATTGCTGGGGCAGTCAACTCATTTCCCCCTAAAATGTACCAGTTAAAGTTAAAGGTGACTTTGCTGAACCTGACCTGAGGCTAAAGTTGATGAATGTTACACAGAAACAAGCACATTCATTCCATTAAAAAAGCAAGACTACAGTTATTAAAATATGACTTAACATCCTTTTTTTTAAAAAAAAGTTAATTTAGTGGTCCACCAAGATCCCTAGCAATTTTCAGCTGCTGTGCTGGAAGGAAAAGTTTGGAAACCAATGATGTGGGGGGGGGAATCATCACAGAGTGATCACCCTTCTGGTTTAAAAAAATCACAGTGATCACCCTTCTGATTTTAGATATGTTTAAATTAATGGAGCACAGGAAAGAAAAAAATTGTGAGCAAATAAACAGATTTGTAGGCAGGAAGAATTAGTAGGCAAGTGAAAGCTGGGAAAGAAGAGGAGGAAAGAAAAAAGTGTAATGGGTGAATCAGTTGGATGCATGGGGCTAAAGCACGACAGAGTTGAATTAAGATTTCAGGTATAGCAGAAATAAGTTTTAGAAGGAATTTTTAATGTTTGAGGTACATAAACATACAATATGGATAGTTCACATCCTTTAACCATATTTCTGTGCAAAGTCAAAATAGTTTATGAATGCCAAAGGTAGTCTTTCTATCACCTGTTTTCAGTGTATGTTAGTAATTTGAAGGAAGACCATGGCCTCTCAATAAATGATTTTAGAGCTAGTGTGTAACAGATACATGGATAACTTAATGCATGCCTCATACAGCTCTCCTGAGGTCTGAGAGAAAATGAGCTCTCTAAACTTTTCCATTGCTCTGCTGGAATATCATGGTACCACCATTAGAAAACAATTGATCTATAAGAGTTCTTATTTAATCTGCTCAGTATAAAGCATTGTGTATTACGGAGGCATGAGAGCCTCAGAACTGGGGATGTTTTTGCAGAGTGTAGTGTAGGGCTGTCTACAGGAGGCTCCCATGAGCCTTCCTGTAGGTACCAACCATTCTAGCTGAGCCAGATGGTGAATGACTCCATTTCAGGATGCCAACATGTTAACTTTCTTCTGCCTAATTGGAAAAGGTTTAAGTGGATGGAGCATAGATCAGTATTCCTCTGAGCACCATTACAGTGTAGCTCAGTTCTTAAAATTTCACTCACTAAGTCAAGATCTTAGATTGTGCTGGTTTTATCACGTATCATGTAAAAGGCAAGGCTTAGTGGAGCACTGTGTCTTTAATAGCCTGCAGTAAACAAGGTGGCATCTTTTTTGGGATGTGAAACTTGACAGAGTCAAGACCATTTTTTAAGAGAGCCATATCCCTTCATAATCTGCTTATCTCACTTTCTAAACATCCTGAGAAATAGGCCATTATTACTCCCATTTTACAGAACTGAAACTGAGGGAAAGGAGGGGAGAGACAGAGAGAGAGAGGCTTACTCAGTTATTTGTTGAATCTTTGGCTGACCTAAGATTTGAACTGAGGTCCCCTGAGTAGGGGGGAAGTAGTAAGTAGGGTCTGGGTGGGCTAGAGTGACATCTTTCTTGGTTGCATACCCTGCTTGTCCTTACATCTGTTTGTTCCCTTAGGCACGACCCGGGCTGAGCAAATGGAGGAGTCTGTTGATGACACTGGGGAGCCCTGAGCAGCCGGCAGACTTGTTTGCATCAATAATGACAGAGTCAAGGCCATGCAGAAAAGCGGACAATGAAATTAACCAGACAGTGGCTGTGCTTTGTAAGGATTTTTCTATTCTGAGGTAAGCAGCATCGCTCCAGGAGAGAGGAGTGTAGGGTGAAGTAGGGAGTGACAGGGAACAGAAAAAGTGTGAAACTGAATGAGGCACGGAAGGAGATTCCTAGATGGAAGGAAGATTCTTAGTAGGTTATATGACCCACGGAGGAACTTCCAGCTGTTTACAAGTGGAGACACAACCAAACATGTGCTAGTGCTGCTTTAGAGTAAAAAAAAAATCTTTACTGGGTCTTCCAAAGCACATTTTTAACTATTCCTTGTCATGACTAGAACTTGTGCTTAATCTTGTTTACTTTAAGTCTGTTACCTTTAGTGAGACCTATGCGGAAACCAGCCTTACAAATCTCAATGGGATTTACTGCTGGGTAAGCATGCATAGGATTGCAGCTCTGCGTCAACTGAATGAGCTTAGCCTTATAGACTTAGTATAACAGGAAGCTTCCAGGCAAGTATGCTTTGGCTTGTAACATCAGTTTCCAAGCAACTTCTAAACCTGAACATACCATACCAATATCAAATGGGCAATCAGAGGATGGTCAATGACCACAGGCAGCAGTAATGACTGATAAGTCCAACGGGGAAGTGGGTTCATGACAAAGAGTATAGGGATAGATGAAATCAGAATGAGAAAAACAGCAGAAATAAAAGAAGGGATTGGAAGCCTTGGTGCTTGGGTGGCTGAGGAATCAAATAAAAGTGGTGTAACACAGAGGTTAGGTGAACAAGTTCCATTTGAAATCACTTAGCTGTGTGCTCAACTTGCTGTGATTTGCCTACAGAGCAATATGCAGAAGACATTGGCAGAAAATTTGATGGGCTGTTTAGTGAACTGGGATGCACTAAGGCTATAAAAGCACAGTCTTAATATTGTTCCCAGTGTGCCATGGAAAATGTGGACAGTACATAAAGCTTCCTTGACTGTGAGAGACAGAAGTGGCACCAGACCAAATGATAAAATGAGATGCTTTTCGGTTAGGAGCCTGGTCTCTTTAATAAAAACCAAACAAGTTGAGTGTTTGCCTAAGCCCAAAAGTTGTGAGCATGGCCACCAAGTGTGCATAGTGCCCCTGGAGGACAGTTGAGGAGATCATGTCTAGACTGCACAATGCAAAAATAATTTCAGATTTGAGCACAAGCCAAGGGTTTTGGCAGTTCCGACACAACACTAATAGTGCCAAACTCTACACCTTTCACTCCCCTTCCTCCAGATTTAAGCTAAAAGGATTTCAAGTTTGGGATAATAAATACCTGAGAGCATCACTGCCTGGAACTGTCAGAACACAAGAGGTGGTAGCCTGTGTGTAATCTCTGGGATCTGAAATGGAAATATTCTTTGCAGGCCAAGTTATTGCATGCTATAAGATCTACTGAGTTCAGTGGTACTTTCACTGCAGCCTGTGCACATTTATGCAACAACTAGCCCCACAGTACTCAATGAGATTTAACTGCTGGGCAAATGTGCATAGGATTGCAGCTCTGCTTTAACTGGATGAGCTTAGCCTTATAGTCTTAGTATAACAGGAAGCTTCCTGCAGGGTGACATATGATAGATTTCCACTTAGGGAAAGCAACTGTATCAGTGGAAAGACCTCAGGCATGCAGAGAACAAGAGAAGTGTTGAAACACTATAAAAAAATGCTTTATTTCAATTGTTGCATGTGGTGAGGTGTTAGTTGGCACCAGATTTTATAGTGAGACATACTCAGGGGGGAGGTATTGATTGGGAGGACTGCTTGATAGCAAATGATAGGCCATTGGAGAGATTGGACTGGGAACTGGAGAGCTTTGGAGAATATGCAGGCGTTTTTGAAGCACGTTGAGGTTTCAGCCACAGATTCATTAGCAATCCCTCCTATGAACACTTACTCAGGAGTGAGCTCCATTGAGGTCAATGGGATTTACTTTGAGTAAACATGCAGTTGGATGGGCTTATGTCACCTCAGAATGGTAGCGCAGCCCAGGAAAATACTAGTGGCTGCATTCAATTGACAATAGAGGCTTTCTTACTGAGTAGTTCTCTAGGTGTGTTCCCTACAGTTAAACACAGGAGCAAGCAGAGCTGAAATAAACACTGAGCTGAGCTCTGCTGAAACTAAATCTGACCAGCTTAGTTTGAAACCGCAGGGTGACGTGAGCTTATGAGAGTGTCAAGGCTAGGAGGCAGAGCAATAGGAAGAGCCTCAACTTTTTAAAGCTCCAAAGGAGGAGGGGTAGAAGTCCTATTGAGAAAAAATCACAGCGTACAATGGAATTCTAAACAGAAGTCAACATATATTAATGCTATGTAGAATGGAGATTACTAAGTATAACTACTAGTGCCCATCTGGTTATTGAGACATGTAAGAACAGGGCCCACAAAGCCATATCCTGGCCAGGCAGGAAGAGCACTTAACCAGACTCAAGTGAAATTTGCAGCCAGCACAAGGAGCAGAAGGTAAAACCTCTGGAGAGATTTGCATGGAAGGCTGCAGGACAAATTTTTGGACAACGAAATTAGTGTGGTGCCTTTGCTTTTTCCAGATGGGCACCTTCTTCACCATTGTGGTGTAGTGGTTTGAGTGCTGGACCAGGACACTGGGAAATCAGGGTTCAAATCCCTGTTCAACAATGGGCACACACTGGGTGACTATGCGCAAGTCATACTCTCTTAGCCTCGGAAGAAGGCTAGGGCAACCCCTCTCTGAACAAATTCTGCCAAGAAAATCCCATGATAGGTTCACCTTGGGGTCACCATAAGTCAAAAATTACTTGAAGGAATGTAACAACAACTTTGTTTTTTCACAACAGTGAAAATGCTGCAAGATAGCAGCCCACACAGCAGTACAAGGTTAAAGCAGATTGATTCCTGATCCTGTGAACTTTTTCTCCTTTTAAGCAGGTTCCTGTGTGGAAAAAATGAAGTCACTGGTAGGAGCATAGGGCAGGTAGTTCCCATTAGGATTTGAACCCCTTGTGGCAGTGAAGGGCATGTGGTTTGTGATGTCCTAGAAAGTTTTAATTCGAGCCATTTCTGTATGGGACTAGTTATTGGGTTGGGAGAGTATCTGTTATTCCTGAGAGTCTTTAGATCTAGTAAGGGCCTTCAGTGTTAAGGCCCTTAAGGGTCTTGTGGGCAGAAGAATGCAGAATTGGCACGGTAGGTAGGGTATTTGGTCTGAGACAACACTGTGCATCAGAGCACAAAACAAGAGGTTTAAAAACTCACTTTTTTTGACAGCTACTTCCAGAATCCTCCATCCAAACTGGCCAGTGCTGACTAAGGGATTCTGGGAGTTATAGTCCAACAAAGTAACTTTTGAGAGCTGTGTCACAAAGTAATTTTTATGAGAGTAACAAGCACTCTTTCCACATAGACTTCAGAAACTGTAGATAAAAAGTTAGGAGTGGAGAATTTGTGGGCCTCCAGATATTGTTGGACTACAATCTCCATCAGCCCCAATCAGTGTAGCCAGTAGTGGGCGATGATGGGAGATTCAGTTCAACATTGGGAAGCCAACAATTTCCTGATCCCTTCTACATCTGAAACCTTAAGAAAATGAAGTCTTGGAAGCTCAGCTTGTTTTCTGTGTCTCTTCTGCTTGTTTTAGGAAACTGCTACCATAGCTTTTCTTTTTAGCTTAAAGTCATTTCCCCCTCATTGAAGTATTCTGGCATTAATGGACCCTGACTCACATTCTTTGACCATTTCCACACCTTACCTGATCCTCTTGTCCTCTCATCACAGTCTTGGCAGCGCCTTTGCTGGGAAGGGAGTGCATCAGGAATGCTCCCCTCCGCACCTGACCCTGCGGAATGGAGCATGAATGACACACCCCTGCCTTCCCCAGGGCAGCTGAGCTCTTTCTCATCCTGCACTGAGGAAAGAAGCGCCTCCATCATGCTTCCTGCCCTTCCGCATGATTGGGAAGGATGGGAGTGTTGCGCGATCACAAGCACTTCCTGAGGAAGTTATAGCACCTCCACAGGCACTTCCTGAGGAAGTTATAGCACCTCCACCATCCATCAACTACCACAGCTATAAGCTAGTTGTGCTCGTTTGATTCTTGAGTTTGTATGTTATGCCTGCATGCCTGGATTGCAAGTAGCCCAGTAACCAAGTAGCTGAAGTATCAGGGGAAGGTATCTAAAGGAGACATAGCTTGCTACCAGTTTTGCAATCTAAGGTAAATGTCCACCATAACACCAGTTGTTCCCTTATTTGTATACTTTTTCTATGAGTAACAATGTATCTTTTCTAAGTAGTATATAGCAGTGTAATATCTCTTTAACCATAACGCCATTCAGTAGAATCCTGGGATTTGTGCTTCAGTGAGACACCTTTCTACTGCAGAATTCTAGCATACTCCTCTAAACTGCAACACTACAGCTCTCTAGAAGGGAATCCAAGTACCACACCAAACTATAAATCAAAGGATTCTGTCAGATTGAGCTATGACAATAATTGGAGCATTCTCTTATATAAATCTTTTTTATTCCTATATTTGTAATGGGCAGTAGTTAGCTGTGGAGGGTATTTCAGCATAGCAAACCATGAACCTAGTTTTAACTTACAAGAGAAATATTTCTTTATGTAGACAGATAGACGCCAATGTTTGGACTGAGATCACTATCACTGCTTTGGCAGGGAGAGGCTGTCATTTTTCTAAAATGAATTTTGAATTTGAGCTGTCACCTAGAATGTCTTTTTTTTCCGTACAGGTTTCCATTGGTTATGGTAGCCATGGCTGATAGAAACTATAGTCCAACAGCATCGGAAGGACCACAGTCTGCCCATTCTGGGTATAATATAATGTCTGATTGGTTCTAATGAACGAGATTGTTTCCCTGACTGTAAAACTCAGCATTTTTGCTCATGTTGGTCACCTGCCTGTCTGCACAATTGACAGGGTCTGTGCAATCCACATTTTGACTTTGCACAGAAAGCACATGGCAGTTGGGAGTGAGGAGGCCTGGGATGGGGAGAAGGAGAAGGCATTTTCCTTTTCCCAGGGTACTCTCAGTTGTATGTCAACCCTCATCCATGAAACAATTCTCTCAGGCCCCTGGCAGCCCTGCATAAATTCAAACCATGTGGTAAACATTTTGCCCAGAGTTTCATATGCAAGCAGAGGAAATTTGTTTTCAAAAGTTGTGAGATACAATGAGTTATTCCATACGTTCAGTGTTAGTTCTTTCTTTTGGATTTAGCAGACAATGCCCCAGCAGATAGCTATTATGACTCTGTATTCTAAAGCCTGGCCATTGGTGAGGAGTTCAGGTTGTGCATCAAACTAAATTTCTAGTTTTCAAACCACTGCTTGGAGAATAGAGTCTCTAAGAATACAAAACATGATCTTTCCTGTGTTACAACAGTGAATTGAGACTGAGGAAAACAGCTATTGGTATGTGCCCCTAAAAATTAAGTCTCTCTCAAACTGTCCTGTTTGAGGCTCATTTGTGCCACTTTTATTCTGTACAAGCACATTACTATCTTGTCACAGTAACACAGAATCTTTGAACCATTCCTATAACTTTTCCTTTCCTCTCTTTAATTTCCTGGCTGCAGGCTTAGGATCAACAAACCTAAACCAGCAGCAAGCTTAATGAGGAGCATCTGTAGAGAAAGGGCACACACATGGAAAAGTGTGTACACATGCACAGATGTATAAGAGCACAAGAGACTGGACAGCAAGCGATCTACCTGTTGGGAATGAAAGCCTGTCTTGAACCTCATCTCCATGTGGGAAGGAAGCCGGTAAGGGAAAAAAAGGCAAAGAACTGCAGATTTACTGGACTGCTTGTGGTATGCCCCAGTCAAAGATTAGGTTCTCTCAAAGAGAGGTCAATCTACAAGGGGCTGAAAATGCATTTCAATCCCATTTTCACCCTTGTGTTGACACATGACGTTCACTGACTACCAAGTGACCAGTCACCACTTCTTCCTCCTCTCGCAGGTTAAACTTGGAATTCAAAGGATCATCTTTTGTTCCAGTTTCTTCCCTGAAGCCCAGGTTTTGTTTGTTTGTTTGTCCTTTGTATGTGTGCCCTACACCTCAGTTTAGTCTCAGGTTTGGTCCTCCATCAAGAGGTAGGCAGGGGGCTTTTTGTGTGTGTGTGTGTGTGCGTGTGTGTGTGTGTGTGGAAAGTGCCGCCACCCCTCCACCCCTTTTTCTAGCCCAGAAGCATGCACACGTATGCACTGCTGCATCATTTTTCCCCCCAGACTGGTGCAAAATGGAGCAAAGAGCATATGTTCCCCATCAAAGACAAATGGGGCAGGCTTTAGGGTAATCCAGTAGATCTTGGGGCTGGCTGGCTTGGGAGAGATCCTTTGTTGTTGCTACTGCTTCCTGCAGTATCCCAAGCCTTTGATTGCAGCATTTTGCAAGGGTTCAGAGGTTTTGGTGTGGTCACTTCCAACATCCAGTGTTTAAAGGGTGAGCAGAGAGCTAGAGAATCTCAGCAGGCTCCTTCACACTATTTGGCTGCTGAAAGAAAATCCAGATCCCCCCCACCTTTCTAAAAAAAATGAAAGAATGGCTGGAGATGTAAGTAAGTATCAATCAATACAGCTCACTCTTGAGTAGACTCTTACAGAATTGTTACTATGTAAAGCAAGAAAAGTAAATATCCTAAAGGCACCAGATCTTGGAAGCTAAGCAGGATTAGCCCTGGTTAGTACTTGGATGGAAGCCTGCCAATGAATACCAAGTGCTGTAGGCTATATTTCAGAGGAGGGAACTGGCAAAAACACCTCTGAATATTCCTTGCCTAAGAAAATCCTGTGAAATGCATGGGATCACCTTAAGTCAAGGCAAGTTGAAAGGACATATGCATACACAGCAAGCAGAGATAATGCAGAGGGACACGCACAAATAAGGCGGAGATAAGGCAGTGTTTAAAATATAGATAAACACAGTACAAATGAAGGATTTGATAAGACATTTGAATCTGTGCATGAACACATACTTAAATATAAACATAAATATTTGCTAGAAAAGTGCACATTTGAGGAATTTTTAAAAAAACATTCATCCCAATCTGGGTGACCTAGATAATACTGGATTTCATTCTCATGAGAGCCACATGCACACTGCTGATGTGCCCCCTTACTCTGATTTTACACTTGCATGTACAACATCAGTTTCAAGTCAGACTAAAAACAGTAATGTGGTCTGACCGGGATCAAAAATAAACTGAAACAGATTGCTGCCATGTAAATTCCACTGATGAAGTTTTCCCAGGATGAGTGTTAAATGTAGAGCTCTGATAGTAACATAGGAGGTGAGCAAATCATGTGTCCTGTGTGAACTAGGGCTCAGACTTGCATCCTAATATTGCTCCACTATCCAATCTGTTGACAGTGTCTTTGAGAATATGCAAGTGTTTCTTCTGAGAGTGTCAATGTTGCAATTTTCAGGCTGCCTAGAGTCTCTGAAGCCTTTATTTTAGGTATTTAGCAGTAGTGTACATTAGAAAGTAAGCTTCTCAATAGAGTTGTACAGTAACTTCCACGTAAGGCTGAGTGTGTGTATGTGTGTGTGCATGCATGAATGCACAGGACAGAAAGTGTGAGTTAGTCCTTGTCCTGCCCTGTACCTGCCCATCCTGACACTGATGGTTTATATTCTGTCTCCTTGTTTCTTATGCCACATACAAACTCTCTGAAAGTACAGTATGACACATAGTACTGTGTGACACAAGGTTCTGTCCTACTTATTCTTTGCACTAGGTGCTTCCCACAGTTCTGTCCTGAGCAGGGTCATAATTGACCTGAATGGACCAAGACATTCTGTGGCTTGAGGCAAAGGACAAGATGGCTTCCTCCACTCTTTACTTTGTGTACAGAAGCAAATCACGCTGGCAATCAAACCTTACTTCTGCAGGGACAATGGGACAGAATCCACCAGCAAACGAATGGTTTTGCCTAGATGGTACAGGGCAGCTCATATGGCACACATAGCTTTACCATCCAACAACTCTCTATTTTTTCCTACTTCTCAGCTTCTTTCACTAGGGTGAGAGCTTCATTCTGTCTGATAGTTTGGCTGGCTCTTTACCATTCACTGAAAGTGATATTCTTATACAGAGTCATATATATGTGTTTTCAAACACACATATATCAAGGTAACCCACCAAGCCACTGAACAGTAGGGGGAAAAATCAGAAGAGGACAAGAGTAGGCAACCTTTTCACTGTCTACATATCAACATGGGGAATAATATCCACTCAAAATGGAACCCATCAGGAATTCCATACTTCTTTGCTAAATTAGTAAAATAAGCCAATGGTAAAGGTTCCCAACCCTGTCTCTTCTTAATAAGGAGCATTTATAAAGAAAGAAAATGTCCACATCTGTCTGTGCACACACATGAACGTAAATAGCTTTTCTGAACACAAGGAAGATGAATATTCCTAAATTAAGGTGCATGCCAGGAGTAGAGGACCTTTGGCTCTTTAGATGTTTTGACCTAATCCCCCCACTGGCTTCACTCAGTATAGCCATCAGTAAGAGACTGTGACAATTCAGAGGGGCAAAGTTCCTCTATCCCTGGTGTATCTCAGTATGTGTGATTCTGAAACATACCCGAAAAGGTTTCTTGGAGTAGTCCTAGTTTCTCTTTTGAGAAAAAAAAATCTGTCCTAACAGGGAGCTGCCAGCTCCAAGCACCTGTTATCCTTGCATGTTTATTAGCTCAGGTAGCTTAAATTTGCATATATACTAGAGTTGGCTACAAAGATGGCTGGCAGATTCTGGACATTCTAGTCCAAAAAGTAACTTGTCCTCTTTTTTTTCAGCCATTGAATTTTATCATGGCAGCCCTTATCTCTTTGGAAGAAAGACCCCTACATCTCCTTGGTGTCTAACAGGTACATGTTATCTCTTGGTCCTTAGTGTTCACTGGACAAATTAGGGTGCTAGCAAACCAAAACTGAACTGGTTGCCAAAGGCTGAAAACACTATAGCTGTAGGTTGTTATGCTCCGTGCTGTGCATGAAGCAGTCGCCTCTGTGCATTCACTAGTGACAACCAAACACTAATGAGTGGGACTGGCAAACAGGATTATTAATCCTGGCCATAATAAAGGAGGCAACAGACTCCTGCATATGTGCAGGTAAGGATAGGTGATTCTTTATAGAAAATAAGCCATTTTCCAGTATACCAACCTTAGCCACGTCTTTATGTGATACTCATCTGCACAGCTTCTCCTGCACAACATTTCTTCTTTACTTTGCTGCTCAAACTCTACCCAAAGTCTGCAAAGTAGTCTGGTTTAAAGCTAATGTGGCCTATGAGTGGCATACCAGAGGCCTGACCATCTCAGTGTTCAATCACATTTGGGCTATACTGGTGAACAGCCCCTAAAATATACCTGGCCCCACACTGCTAGTTGCAGCTGTGGCATGAGGGTGATAGAACTGTCTGTATTTATCAGTCTGTTCCTATTCAGCCTCCCTCCTCCCCTTCTTTTCCTTACTTTCTTCTAACGTGTCAGCCAAGGAGCAGGACTGACTGGCTCTAAAGACATCCAAGCCAGTGGACAGCATCTTTCTCCACCAGACCTAGCAGTGATAATTTAGGTTCTTGACCCATGGAAGAGCAAGTTCTGACCATGACTGTCTTCTCCTAGATGTATGACTAGAAGCAATCTCCCTGGACTCATATTTTCCTGTATATCACCCTCTACTTTCTTTACTTTGCCTCTTCCAGCATCCAGAATGAAAAATCCAAAAGATTATTTTGTTCTTTTCCCCCCACAACTTTGTTGGTTTGTTCTCTCTTTTTAAACAGCTGACTATATGGAAGCAAGAGACTCCCCTCTTCCCAAATGGCCTGATTGTCAAAAGAACCAGTCCAGGAAACAAACCACTTTTGACCTTTTAAGGCTTGTTTTTACATTTTTAGTTTATTTTAAACACAAGCCCTCTCCCAGAAAGCCTGGGGTGTTGTCTGCAAAACACAAAACCCCCATTGCTTATAAAAATTACACCCTGCAAGAGAAAGTACTCTCACTCCAAGTAATGGCACCCCCCCTTTCAGCCTTCTCAAAGTAGCAGCAAGAAAACTTTTGCTAACCAGGATGCAAATGCTAAAACTCTAAGGATTAACCAAACACACAAACACCCTCACATTACTTAGGCAGGCTGGGACACTTCCTAAGTTTTGTTCCTTGCTTCCCCACCACCACTGCTTCCATCTACCCTAGAGAAGATCTTTTCGTATTTTGGCCAAAAACTTGTTGCAGGATTCTCTCCCCCCTGCATCCCACGCCTTTTCCTTCTCCTGTTCTTTGTTTAAAAACAAACAAGCTATCCCTTTTATTTTAATAACCAAACATACTTTCTCTCTGTATTGGGACAGCACTTAACTCAAGTGGTGGGGAGTGGAGGAAACACCCCTTTTTAAGCCCTTGTCTAAAATGTTGGTGACCATGATTTTCCTCTGTCAGTTTTGGATGTTATTCCCTTGCTAAGCAGAGTCTGTCCCCCCTCCATAATCACAAACATGCATGAAAAAGAGAGAAAGGGGGGCACAGAGGGAAAGTCTTAAATCAGTCCCAAAGCCAGACAGACGTTTTAATCAAATCAAATTAGAATCAGCAGCGGTTTGGAGAGGGAAAAAAAAGACAAGGCGCACGGCAAGACCCCCACCCCATCCCCCCTCCAAACTGAATGAGATGCGAGCCCTTACCTGAACCCCCCCCAGCAACACATAGCATAGTAGACTCAGAGTGTGGGCTGGGGGCGACGCTGTGGGTTACAGACAAACGGTTTTTTTCCGAATGATCGCTGCAGATCCCCGGCGCGGAGTGAAAAATTGCCTTTCTCCCCAGCTGGCTCTGCCCCGGGTTCCGTTCAGTTCCGTTCCTTTTTTTCCCCCTTTGCCTATTTGTTTTGGTTTGTGTTTGCTGGGTGTTAGGTGGGAAAAGCTGTCTGTACTTTTTTTTTTTCTGGTATGTGCGCAAAGTTTTCACCACGCTTTCTCTTGCTCTCGCGCTCTCTTTCTCTCTCTCTCACTCTCTCTCCCCTCTCTTCCACCTCCCGTGATTTGCTCTTTTGATTGGTGTCCAGGAATGTACGAATATAAAAAAAAAAAAGAAAAGAAAAAGTGCATACACCCTCTCTCGAAGCGACTGCCTTTTAAAAAAAAATCAAGTGTTAAGCAGAACCAGGTTGCTTTCAAGAATGTATTTGATGCAATTGTATACAACAGCAGCCTCATTCATTTCTCTGCCCCCCCAATATTGCCACCCACCCCAACATACCCCACTTCAGTTCCACAAACTTTGGAGCTAGGAGGGGTAAGAAAAAGGTAAAAGAGCTAGTAGTAGGTTTTTCTCTAATGAAGGAAAAAAGGAAGAAAACTTTTGGGGGGTTGTTTTTGTCAAAGAACTCTCCAGAGGAAATACCAGCCCACCATACCCCACCTCCTCCTCCCCACCCCCTCTTTAGATCTCTGGATGCTGCCAAGATTTGCTAGTGGCATTTTTTTTTAAAGGGGGGCTTCCAGCAAATGTTGGAGAAAACATTTGTATTTGGCGAAGGCTCGCTTGGGGTTCTGAGTCAGGAGGACGGGTGGGCTGGCTTCCCTCTGGAGGAGGGAAGGCTGGAGAAAGGTACCAAGGGCTCCTACCTGCTCTGAACTCCATCTGGTTAAAGCCCCAGTCCGTTGCAGCCCTTGAAGGTAGGTGTGTGACTGAATGCTTCCTTTCGCCGAGGGGTCTGCATGGAGTCTGCTGCCTCCTTTATTCTGGGCCAGGATTAATAATCCCATTTGCCAATCCCACTCACTAGGGTTTGGTTGTGGGTTTGGTTTTGTGTGTGTGTGTGTGTGTGTGTGTGTTTTAATTTGTTGAAGGATATTTGTGAAACCTTCTTCTCTTCTAACCCCCCTCCCTTCTGACGTGTAAAGCTTTAACCACAAAGCAAAGCCCAGTCCCAGAGGGTGGGAGTGTGTGTGGGGGGCATGGGGGAGGAGAGGTACTGCAGATTGGCTCCTCTCCCCTACAAAGAGACAAGGCGAGGTGAGTGTGTGAAACCACCCTGTCTCAGGCTGAAATGCCAGATTTGGAAAGGGGAGGTGGAGGGAGAAAAAGAGAGTGGGGGTGGGAAGGAAAGGGGTGGGGATAGAAGGAAGGAGAAACTGACCCATTCTCTTTCTCCACTTCTTTCGCCTTTCCCATGTTTCCCGTCCTAACCGTCTGTTACATTTTCTTGCCTGAGAATTCCTCGACCCAGCCTTCTGGCCTGGACTGCAGAGGAGAGTTTTTACCTCACAAGCCTCCCAATGTGCCAGGTACTTAGGGCACAGCAATTTTCCCCAGGGCCCTTTCACAGGAAACAAAACACAATGGCTTGCTGGTGGGTTGTTGTCAGATGCTTGTCCCATTTTCACAATTGGAGTGGCCTTTAGTCATCGGCAGGTGACTAACCCTCCAGGCAACAGATGTCATGAAAGGCTGATGTGGGAGTGAGTGCCAATAGTTTGCTTCACAGCCAGTCAAGGGCATTGGGGGGGTATTCTTTGTCTCTTCCTCCACCCCCAGGGGGAGAAAAAAAAGAAAAAAGTCATTCACATTTGTCTCATTCATCCTAGTGTTCTTCCGTCCTTTGTGCGTGTAATAATATCTACGGGTGCTGATTGTAATTCGTTAATCAGCAAAAGACTTCCCCGTACTGTTTCGACACAAGGCTTGTGACTCAGCACTCTGCTCTCCAGCATTAAGGGGCAGTATCCCTGATGCTGGATGCGCTCACTGAAAAGGGGCTCTGATAAGGAAAACATTGCGAAAGAGTTCAGGCAGTTGTATGATGGAACAAAATAACAACTAAGGTTTGATGCAGAAGAAGAATTATTTTTAAAAAATACCACCTTGCCCTGCAAATAATATTTAGTGTGGGAGATTGTTAAAATGCTGTGTCAAGTTATTAAATGCATGCTACTTTTTGAAAATAGGTAGTGTGTTGTTCATACAACCCTCCTGAGTTTAGTGCAGCTTCCAGCACCAGTACCACCGCATTCTGAATAATTCTTTGGACACAGGCATATGTCCCCTTAGTGTGTATAGCTGTGCTCAAGTTAAATCCTGCTTGAGTTCAACTGAATTTGCCACACATAGAACTGTATGCAGACAATCACATTTTTGGACTGGTTCCAGCCCTTGCACAGACAACATCTCCATTCTTCAATTAGCAAGTTAGGTGGTTCTGATCCATCAGATGCACATTGTGGTGGGTTAGTTTTGTGTTTCTTCTGTACTTCAGTTCCAGTAAATCACTTTTGAGTGGTTGACCACTGAGGTCTGTGTAGAAGTACCTTTTTACTGGAGTTCTGAGTGTTGTTGAAATGCATTTTCTTTCTTTTTTTTACGGTTTATTTTTAAGTTACCTGACAAAAATACTCTCTCTAAATTTCAATAGTGAAGGAATTGTTTATTTTCAATTATTCTCCTTTAATTAGGACTGACTTTGCTGATGGGAGTCTTTCTAACTAGATGAAGACTTTGGAAATAAACATCAAATTTAAAATAAACTGTCCAATGTTATTAAAGTTGGCATGTCAGGTATATGGCAAAAGTGGAAAATAATTCTGAACCCTGTTTATTCATATTACTAAATATTTACATAGTTTGCAAATGAGAAAAGCAAGGAAGTGAGGGATATGTACTGTACAAGGAAATCAGATCACTTCATCCAAAATTAATTGCATATATGTTTTTTCATTGTTAAAACCTGACTCGTTATTTACATGGAAAAACTATTATAAGGCTTTGAACTTTAGGGAGGAAGGAGTGGGGGAAACATGTTCCTTTTTTCCCCTTGAAGGCTTTCGCGTAATGCTTTGTGTAAAAACAAAGGCATCCACAGACACAACTAATTTTAGCGCTTTTTCTCTGTTTCCAAAAAAGTGCCTTGTGCCTCCAAAAGGTAACATTCTGAATTCATCTCAGCCACAGTCTGAGTTTGAAGGACTCAGCATTTTAAATCTTATCAAATGTTTTTAAAACCATAATTTGGTCATAAGACATTGTTTTCTATTTTTAATTTAAAGTAACTATTTATTTTCAGTTGTTTCACATTTCTTTTGTTTGTAAGTGTGAATGAAGATTTATGTACCTTAGTTCTAGCTGAAATGAGCTGAGGTTTATCTTGTGTATAGAATAAATAAAGCCATGGTAAGTACCAGGAGCTCCTTTTATATATTTACAAGAAACGGAGTTGTGCATTTCTCTTTGTCTAGACAAAACTTTTTGTATTCCTAAAATACGTAGATGATTTCAGGCCCTAGGCTTCCTAGTCCTTCTTTCATGCTGTTTTTTGGAGTCTGCTGCAAGGAAAAATAAAATCAGCTGAAATGGCCTTTTGGGGACATAGAGTGGTGGTAGTGTTGGATTCAAAAGGTATATCCTGAGCTATGAGTTTCTGGTGTTTGACCTAAAGAGGAGACACCTCTGCTTGAAAAGTTCCATATTTTGCTTTGCTAATAGTGAAAACAGTGAACAGGGCTGTCAGATTTTTCTTTTCTAAAATTAAAAGAACACTTGGGAAGCTCTGGATATGAAAGACCCATTATGCTATATGGGCATGTGGAAAATGAGTGATGTTTGTTTTATCCTGTACAACCATAAATGCAATAAAGCAAGAGAGAGCTCTTGTAGTTAGGGGCATCCTATAAGACAAATACAGCCAACAGTCTCAGCTCAAACTGACCTGATGTAGTATATATGCTAAAACACAGAGGAAAATTCACAAAAGGTTTGGGGAAAAAATATTGTTGTTGTTTTTTTTAGTACATACAAGTACATTCCCTTAAAGTACACTGGCAGTGCAGCAAATAGAATATATATCCCTTAAAACAACCATGGACTAGGAGGTGGGCCCAGTAGTGTGGATATGCCAGATGTCATTGGGACATATAGACTAAAAGAGCAGGATCTGTGCCCAGTGATCTTACACAACATTCATACAGACAGAGGGCCTTCTTTGGGTCATTATTGTTTTTGTGAATCATAATCTCAAAATGTCAGAACGTGGGGCAGAGCCATTCTGAATAGAGGAAAAGGCATGCGTTCCTTAGGAGATTTAAATTCCAGAGGAGTTGTGTGTCCTTCTTTCATAATTGCAACAGACAGAAAGGTCTGTGTTGTTTTGCCCTAAAAGACTTAACTCATTTGTCTTCAGGTGCCGGGTTCAATTGTTGTGAAAGCCAGCTCCAGAAGCCAAAGAATAGGAAGAACACCTTCCCTTCTTTAAGATCATATTGCTTCTTCCATGAACAGCATCTTACCTTGAGCCCAACATAATAGGAGCCTCTCTTCTACCACCATCCAAAATTTTGGTTTGCACCTGTATCAACAGTCTATAGTTTTTGCAGTAGTTTCTGTTGTTTCCCTGATGTGCTCCAAGAATTTATCTTTTCCTTCTCCTGGGGTGGGGGGCTGCAAAATGTCCTTATAAGATCCTGTGTCATATACAGGTGTGTTTTCCCACCTGCAACCCTACTTTGAGTCCCTACTTCTTGCATGCATTTTGTTGTTGAAGAAAAGTGTGCTAGCAAAGGATGCATATTGATATCCTTGCTGCACATGGGCACCATGCCTAGAGAAAACTTTCTAAGATTTTGTGGGCTAATTAGTAGCATCAGCTTAGGCCAAATTAAAATGGTGAGCTGCCTGATGTATTTATTTACTTAATATATTTATATTCTGCTTCTCTCCAATGAGCTTGAATATGCTCACCCTGTTTTGTTCACAGTAGTCCTCTGAAGTAAGTAAATCAGACTGAGCATGAGTAACTGGACCAAGGTCAACTAACTGGAATAGCAGATCCAGTGCTCTAATTCCTACATTGCTCTTGACTGAGATATTAATAGGCTACGGCAGTGTGGAAGAGAATGTGATTGGTATCTGAGAAGATATCTGGACTGAATTTCTACCTCCTGGTCACTGAGAACCACACCCCAGTTATCCTGGTTTTTCAGAAATTAGTAAATAGGCCTTTACCTCTTAAAGTAATATCTACAAGTGTAAGATCCTGAAACATATTTTCTTAGGATTTTCTGGGACACAGATTCTACACAAAAATTAATAGTTTATCATAGAGTAACCTGAAGTTACAAAAGTGGAGAGAGCAGACATATAGGAAGCACAAGAGCCATGGATATTGTGTCCCTGCATTTCTTTGTATGATCGGAAATAGATTTTCCTGTTTTTCCTTCATGGAAAGAAATACTCAAGGTGTAGACAGTATGTTCCACTGCAGCAGTTGTATGTGTGTAAACATTCTGCTGTGGATGGCCTGGAAAAAAAAAAAGAGGACCCATAGAACATTTGTTCCATATACTGTGACATTAGGCACAATTCTTGCATTTGCAGAATGCTGTGTGCATTGATAAAGTTGATCCTGCATCATCAAGAATCCTTTATATGGGTTGTGCCCTCAGACTATTTAATTTCAAGTGAATGACATTCCCTGTTTTTGTTACCACAGTCACAGCATGGTTTGAGGATGATTTAATTTGGAAACCTATAACACATTTGAAAGTCATGTTGTAATCTGTCTACATTAACTGATTTTGTGAGTGTCTCCCTAAATCTATTGCACTGTGTTTTCTTTGCTCAGACAGCCAGATGCAGATTTGTTTCCCTTTGTAGTAGTCCTTTTCCTCTAATGGCATTCTGTCTCCCCAGTTGTTCTAGGGCCATATTCATAAAAAAGATTTCTGTTTTAAAAAACAGGCTTTGTGACTGAAAAGTTTGTGCTCCATAATGCCTACATCTTTCACACCAACAAAAGAAGTGCAAGAGAAGCAGGAGTATAGATTCCTCTTGAATACCATAATTCTTGCTCTGAACGTTTGTGTGAGTGCTCTACAAGCAAAACTTACATTTTCCCTTTTCACAGGGTGCCTCATACAGAAATTATGGCTTAATAGCACTCAAGATGAAAGTAGTTAGGAAGAATTCTGAGATCCCTTCACATGACATCACTATACGGGATCTCTCTGGGGCTTTATGTCATCAGTTTCTTAAAATGTGCACGAGAAGAAGTAAAAAAGTAAGGCACAGCTTCTTGAATAAAAAGTACACAGTGGTATTTTTGTGATGCTAATGCAGATGCTATCAAGAATAAGGAAGAAAAAGAAATAGTTTGAGTCTCTCCATAATGAACTGTGGTTACACCCAAACATCTCCTTGGATTCCAGAGGACCACTCTGGATTTTCTGATCAGAGAGCAGGCTATGGTTGTATTCTCTTGTCAGGTCCCCAAAAGCAACCCCCAAATCATCCTGGTGTTATCCTGCAATGGAGTGGGTAAGGTAGAGCCCTGGGACTGCTTGTGCCGCCTCCCAAAGGCTGTTTTTGTTGTTTTCTTCTTCCCTGGAGCACCCTTACTTTGGGACATAAAAAAGTGAACTGCAAGTCCTCCACAGGAGCAGAATTTCCTATTTGAAATAGGCTGAACACCCCCCCCACACACACACACACACAGTTTCACATTAAAAATGTCCACGTTTCAAAACCTGAAATAAGGTCCTGCCACTTCTGTTTTTGTTTTTCTTGTTTTGGGCTGCTTGTGCCCTACAAGTGTCACAGGCCAGAAAATTGGCCCCTAGGCTCACCAAAATTGCTCAACCTCCTTAAAAGCAGTCCTAAGTTGGCTTCCAAATGAAACTTCTACGTGATCTTAAATGGCTTTCTGTTTCTTCCTGTTGCCTTTTCTTTTTAAAAAAATCCCTCTTCAACCACTTTCCTGAACTATCTTGGTATGTCATGCATGTGGAATGTATTTTGTCTTGTTGCTGTAATTTCTAATAGATCACTCTTCTCAAGACTCCTGTGCTATGTTTCCATTTCAGAATCAGACAGGACTGTGCCAAGGTGGCTTTGGGAAATACATGGCAGAGAAATATATGTCAGCATCTCTCAAGTGGCCGACAGGCGTGCCAACCTTTGAAATGCCCTTACAGAGCACAATACCAGCAAGCAAACCCTTACTCTGCAGCTGACCTTCTGAGTACACCAAGTGGGCAGGAGGATCTAGATCATGTAGTGTTCTATAGTGGTTAGAGTTATGGATTGTAGTGCAGGAGATCCAGGTTCTCATGTCCACTGAGCCATAAAACTCACTGAGTAACCTGGTTACTCTCCTAGCTTACTTAGCTTACCTCACAGAGTTGTTGTGTGGATAAAGTTGGGTGGAGGAGAGCCACATATTGTATGTGGCCCAGCTAAGCAGTTGAGATGTAAATGCAACAAGTAGTTAATACATGGGATGTTGGGGTTTTCTGAAGAGGAAGCTGAAGAGTTTTCCCTAAGGCAGCTGTTTCTATGTTCTTCTGGTGGCAGGGGGGATAGGCCTTTCATAAGTAACCTGGTAATTCCTTGCTTGACTCTTATATCAGCAGCATCTGTGGCGTAAGCCTGAGCCGCTCCATACACAGATGCATAGGACACCACCTGGTCTGTAGAGCTTTGACAGGCTGCTTAGCTCTGCCATCCTCAGCCCTCCCTCTTGTTCTTCCTCCCTCCCTCCCTCCCTCTTTCCTACCTCATGCTCACAGGAAGTGCTGTGGGCGGCTGAGCTCACCAGAGAAGGGTGATTCGCTCCCTCACCCTCCAGTGGCGCCAGCCCCAGCCGAGCCTCCCACTGCCGACCTTTCACTGGGTTCTCTCCCAGCCTCTCCTCCCCCCACCCCCATGGCTGTTCTGTGGAGCTTTCTCTTTTTTCTTCCTTTGGCAGAGGTTTAAATAAGGGCAGTGGGACATGAGAATCATAATGTTCTGGCGCTTCCCTTAGCCTGCTGTGATATCACCAGGAAGATCCCACAGGCATCAAGATGAAATCCTAGCCATTAGTTACTGTAAATCCCAGGGATGCCTGTTTGCTCTGTTCTCAGTACTTAAAATTTTGTCATACTGTCACAGAAAGATAGTGCTCTCTGCCCTCTCAGATCTTCTCTCTCATCTCTCGCTCTCCCTCTCGTGCCTGTGCTGTGTTCTGCTGCTGTTCCCACAGTTGTTCTTTTCAAGTTCACAACCCGCACGCTCAAGGTTCCCTTCTTACCAGGTTCCCATCCACCCGGTAAAAGGATTGGCAAACTAGTGAAAAGTGTGACAGGGAAATCATGTCACTGGGTTTTTAAAGCTGACATTCCAAAATGATGAATGGCTCTTGGGCACGCCATGTAATCAGATTTGTGATTTCAGGCCGTTCTTTCAGACCAGGGCAGACTTCATGGCACTGGACATGCTTGTGGTGTGTGATGAGTTTTGTTCTGCATCCACAGTAAGTGAAGCATACTAGGAGAACTAAAAGGAAATCACACAGCATACAGTGCATTGGATTTTGCATCAGTGATAACTCCTGGAGTAGATTTTTCTGCCTCTCTCGTGTTTATATGGCATACTTACACTTCCAGACATCTTAGCAATATCAGCTTTTCACCAGTTGGGAGAATTACCCTTATCTTATGAGATGGGAAGTCCAGAAACACAGTTGTGAAAATCAGGAATCACTAATTTGCTTGGGCCCATTTTTAATCAGTATTATAACCTAATGTTTAAACCAGCATTGCTGGTGATAAAGTGGGAGCACCAGGCTGTTCCTTAACCCATTTGAGGCTTTTCTTTAGGTTGCAAAGGCCAAACAAGCTAGTCAAAAGAGGTGTTTTTGCAACTTTTTACCCCAAGGAACTTTTGGAATATTGGAATAAACTTCTAATAAGTTGGAAGTCTAAAGAATTCTAAGTTGTGAATATGCCTCCCATCTATGGTTTATTCATCATGATGCTCAAACCCAGCAGAAGTCAACACTTTCACTTGTCTCATCCCACAACAAGCCACCAAAAGTAACCCTGCAACAAACCATGGGTATGATTTTCATATCTTGGGAAAGAACCCAGATTGTTGACTCCTGCTGGGTTCATACATCATGATGAAACACATGAAAGGTTTGTGGTTTGCATAGCCACACCCTATATAATTCATTATAATTATATAATTATAATCAGCATGCTGCTTGCCCCAATAAATCACGAGTCCTCTGGCTGTGCAGGCCCATCCTTATGTGTCTAAGACCAGAATGTTGCTACGATAAACATAAGAGACATGGAGCTTTCATGCTTGATGCTGCTACTATATTCAAGGTGCAAATGAGCTCAAATGTCAGCTTTCCCAATTAAGTTTTACCCCATCCATTCTGTGGAGCAGTGATATCAAGTAATAACAGGATGTTCCTCACAAGACATGACACTTAATGAAAAGAGAGTCCCTGTTAGAGGATGTGCCCACACAGCATCTTCTCAGGTTCCTGTTTTAAGTCCTTGTCTCCAACATGGTATAATCTTTTGAGTGTTGGACTACAGCTCTGGAAACAAGGGTTCAAATCCTGCTCAACCAAGAAAATCCACTGTGTGCCCTTGGGCAAGTCACACATTCTCAACCTCAGAGAAGGCAAAGGCAAATGTGCTGTGAACAAATCATGCTAAGAGAAGCCTGTGATAGGTTTGCCTTGGGGTTGCCATAGGTCTGAAACAACAAGAAGGCATGCAATACACTCCAATAATATAGGACAACTGTTTGGGCAGAAAAATACTTTGGGCTAGTCCCAGGGTGAGCATACCTATGTTTCAAACACTACTATTCTGTAGACTGCAGGTATGGAGTGGGATGAAACATCCCCCATTATTACCAGCAGAGCACATATGCACTCCAAAAGAATATGATTGATCTAGAAGCTGATTTTGTTTTCCTTTTACAACTGAAGAAGACATAAAAAAGATGAAAAACATTCATGTGCCAGTAACAAAAATGTTATTATTAATTTAATTTATATAGTATTTTACCTTTTTTCCTAGACTGGGACTCATGATGGCTCACAATTTAATTTAAAAACAGATTAAGAGCAAAAAGTATTTTGAAATCTTAAAAATAACGCATTTGTTACAGCATGAGCTTTTGTGGATTACAGCCTACTGTACCAGATGAAAAATGTAATGTGTAAATTTTTCCTCTCCCTCCTTGACTCAATTTGGATTGTTTGAAGAAGGTAAAAAGTTAAGGTAAGAAGAGGTCAGCAACTGATGAAAATGGGGGAAACACTGATAATGTGATGAATAATTTTTATGGGATATGCAAAAAGTGGTTACATTTATAGCTCATTTGTCTGTTTATTTATTCAACCCACAGCAAACAGATTTAGGAAAGTCTTTTTATCTTAGACTGTTTTGTTTTATTTTTAACCAAAGGCTATTTGAGGAGAAAGGGGGTTTTGTCTGAAATATTTCATTTCATTCTGGTAACTTCCCTATTATGTGTTATTCTCATCATTCATTTTATGGCCGTGGGCTTTGTTTACTGAAGTCATTAAATGCTGAACTGACTAGAGAATTACTCATCCCCTGCCCTAGGGTGTCCTGCGTCACTCCTCCCTTCTAGCCTCTTTATCAACACATGTCTTTTATCTTCCCAACATCTTGATGAGGTATACTTTATAATGATGAAAGCACGCATTTAATTTGGGTTGCCCTACTTAAGATTCATGTCTTGATTAGTGGCAGTTCCTGCACAGTGTTGATGTTCAAACTGGGAATTCCTTTACTATGCCCCAAGTCAGGACCTTTTTTTCTCAGGGGCTGTATTCTTTGAAAGGAGGAGGATCTGTCAGGGGCTGCATGCTTGTAGCAGTCAGGGGTTCTTGTTCTGCCACTCTTCTGCCCCCCTCCCATTTCATCCTAGCAGGTTGCTAGTGAAGAGAAGTGAACCATTTCCTCAGAGAAGTCTGTTGAAATTAGGCTAAAACCTTTAGATTGCTTATCAGACATGGCGATACAATTTGGGCAATACAGTAGGCCCTTGGTATGCGCTAGGGTTTGGTTCCAGGACCCCCTGTGGATACCAGAATTCATAGATGTTCAAGTCCCATTATATACAGTGGTGTAGTAAAATGGTGTTCCTTATATAAAATGGCAAAATCAAATATTTTTTTGGACTGTTTTTTGGGGGGGGGATATTTTCAAGCCATGGTTGGTTGAATCCATGGATGCAGAGTGTGCAGATGTCAAGGACCAACTATATGGGGAGTTGCCGAACTAAACCTTAACACTCTTCCCAATAAGAAGTGGGACACAAGCTCTCTTTGTACCCTTCTAGGAACAAAGGTGAGCACCAAACTACATGTAGTTTGCTTCACCTTTGGCTCAGCCTCTTGTGATCTCACTCTTTGTTTCACCATCTCCAGTGAGCATCAGCCATCACTTCTGGCTGTGGCCTCTTCTGGGTATATGTAAGAAATCTGCTGAGAGGAATATGTGAATGACAGGCACTCCAGAGGAGGATACCATCCCTTGGCCTGGCCAGCCTCATTCCCTCACTGCTTCCTCATTTGGTAAATGACTCAGCAGAAAAAGGAAAGGGATGAAATACTATTTTTTTAAGTGCATGCATATGCACATAACTCTTCATGCACCTACATCGTGTCATGCAGGTGGGCTTATAGTGCACAGATATGTCTGCGGACAATGACTTTGGAACACATCTGAAGAGCTTTGGATGCTGGTTGGCTTAGAGCAGCAGCAGCAGAAGTTCAGGAAATGTTACCTTGTGCATCTGAACAAATGGCACTCCTGCAAATCTTGAATTATATATTCTGAATAAGAATGGGGAACATACAGTGGTCACCTAGGTAGTCTGTCATGTGAACTATGTGGCAAAGGGAAGTTCAGAATGCATTTTGGGTAAACTGTTTGCTATAAACCCTACTGTAGCATCTTTGCTTATTTTGGCTATTTGCTCAGAATTTTCAACTTTGCTTTCATAAATAAATGTCTGTTTAGCAACTGCAAAAGCCAGGTTTGTTTTAAGCACAGGCACTGGATGATGTGTGAGGCTTCTTGTGGAAATACTAACATGGATTACATAATGAAAAACAAGTACATACAGATACACTTGAAAAGACAAGTTGGTTTGTGGCTTTTTTTTTTCTCCTGCCAGATTTATTTGCATCACTGTGCTGCAAATAGCGGATGTTATTTGCTTCCTCTTCCAATGGTAACATAGTCTTCAGGTTCTGCACCTACCCACTCACCCTTTTAAAAATTGTTTGAAGGCTGCTGCTGCATATATACAGTAGAATGTTTTAAAATTGAAAATCTGTCCTTAGGTGAGGGGGACAGCTCTCTTTTGAAACAATGGACCCAGCCAGTCAGCTGGCTTTGGGAGGAAACTAGCAGGAAACTGATGAAAAGGTAAGATTTTCACTAGGCTGGATCTCAGAAGAAAACTTAAAAGTGACTTTAGGAGCTCCATTCCTGTTCCTTTGTCATATTGATAACGAGGCCAAGTTAAGATTATCCTAAGTCACAAAAGATCTAAGTAAGGGTTTTGGTTTTTTTTCAAAAGGAGGGTGTTTTAATATTGTTTATTGTTAAATTTTGATCACATTGATGATCTCAGCTGTCATCTGTTGAACTCCAAACTATATTTTGGTTCCTTGAAAGGCATGGGTTTAATCCCACTCAAGGCTCATTCTTGTGGAGAGGCCATAATACTGCAGCAAAACATATGCCAAAAGTCCCAGGTCTGTCCCTGACACTTATGTTTAAAAGGATTTCCAGTGTCAAACTTGGAAACAACTGAAGATCGGTTGGTTTTGTTGAACCAGTGCTCTTTGTTTATATGAAGTAGCTTCAGATGGTCATCTCGGAGTCAATTCATGAACTAAGTTGTAATGAAGCAGATACAGATTTTTTTTTTCCAGAAAACATACAGATTCTGAGTCTTGAAGATTGAAAAGTTACTTTTTGGATTCCAATTCTGCAGCTCCCTCAGCTAATACAGCCAGTGGTCATGCTGGTTGAAGGACTAGGAACTGATGGTTTTTTGTTCTTTTTAAAAAAACTCTTTCCAAAGTTCTGTTCGATGCACCGGTATTTACTCTGTTAATGCAAAGTGATTTGAACTGGACACAGTACATATGGGGCAAGTTAGGCAACAAACTCACAGCCTAACCACTCAAGTACGTGTTAAACTGTATAAAATCATTCCATCTATTCAAATGCCAAATCAGTTGCACAGATTTGTGCAGAGGCACCTATGTATTTAGGTATTTTCCCCATGGGTTTCCCAAGAAATATGGGAATCAAGAATTTCCTTGTATATTCATATGAGAGCCTTTTAGTGGTGTGAAAGCATTGCTTTTCATGCCTATTCAGGCAGCTTCCAGGCAGATTTCCTGATGGCACTTCAGGCAAATTCCTGCAGGCATACAGGGTGCTGCTCTTGATTGAGACCACTGTGCGCAGGGAGGAGAGGCTTAAATCTGGTGCAGCAGCTTCCTTCCTGACATCCTTTCCCCAACCCCATCTGTGGGAATATTTTCATTGACACCACTGGAGGGTGTATTTTGTACCTGGGGCAAAGAAGGTACAGTGTCACAGAGGAAGAGACATGGAGGAGAGGTAGAAATCTCTCTCTGAATGTAATGGTCCTAGTTGGACCTCAGATATTTCAGTGAGGAAGAAAGTGTAAGAAGGCATTGTGTGCATGCAACATGTAGTTTGGCTCCAAGTTTCCTACTTTGAGGTTCAGCTTCTTTGAATGAACACTTCCTGTGGGTAACAGCTGAAGGACTAGAGATGAATTGCCCTTAAAATATTTAATTGCTCCAGTATCAATTTTGCATCTGCATCTAATGTACAGCTTTACTTAGCAATTTCTTCCCTCCTCCTTTTTTTATTTTTATAGTGAAGCTGTCATTTCTACTAGAAATGAATAAAAATTACCATATGCTTTAAAATGCATGTTAATTTCCATTGCTAGCTTCTGCTACTGTACTGTATTTCTGGAAAAAAGAAATGAGCAGCAATTTGTAAATATAATTAATTAATTAATTAATTAATCCCCAGCTACAATTAAGAGGAAGCCATCAAATGGAAAAGAAACTTTCTTTCTTCTTCATGGTCTCTGTGCCTCATACATTAGGAGCTTTCGCGCCTGCACGGTAGCGTTCGGAAGATTCTAGAGCTTGCTAGCTTGGCGGCAACCCCTCCCCCATGGCAGTACTGTGCATGCTCCTCCCGCCGAGCAGCGGTCTCTCCTCAGTTCTTTCTTGTCCGCCTCAGCATACAGAAGGTTCTCTCATTGGCTTGTGTTTCTTCTTGTGCTTTGTTGCGATTTTCTCAGTTTTTTCAACTTCAGATTGGATTTTGACTACCCCTCTCGGCTTTCGGATTTGTCTTGTTGTAGATTTCATCGGTTTTGACCCATTTCTGGACGGTTTACAGTTTTGGATCTTGGACTCTGCTTTTGGCACCCTCTTTGCCTCGCCCTTCACTTGTGTATGTCGGCGTTGTTCAAAAACTGTACCTCCCGTGGAAGGAAGGTTGCCCTTTCTGACCGGCATTCCAAGTGCCTCTTCTGTTTGGGTGAGGGACATATTGTCCAAGCCCGCCCCATTTGCAAGGAGTTTACTCACCAGACCCTTTGCAACAGGGCCGCGAGGCTTAAATTCCATTGTTGGGAACAATCTTTGCGGGCGCAAACCCCCAAGACAATGGCCGAGAGACGTCCAACCTCCTCTTCTTCTTCGGCAGCGGCAGCGGCTGCCATGCCCTCGACATCATCTGGATCGGTACCAGGCTCGGTACCGATCATGAAGTTGCTGAGAATACCAAAGATCTCGGCAACTCGGGCACATGAGGACCCTGTGGGCTCACAGGCCTCCTCCTCCTCCTCCAGGCCGCTCACCCCAGCCCAGAAGAAACCCCCCCCCACCAAAGGGGCAGGGAAGGAGAAGAGGAAGGAGAAGCGGTGCTCTCCACCTACCGTGGTGCGACCTCCGACTCCACCACCCACCCAGCCCACCGAGGACCTTGAACCGATGGAGCTCCCTGAGGAAGAGGAGCCTCTGGAGGAACAGGATATCCTCGAGGTGTCGGATGAGGAGCAAGCCGTGCAGGCTTCGCCCCCTCATCCTCCCGAGCTGACCGCGGAGATTACCCCGCCAAGTTGCTGTCCGCCCTCGGCAGACCACCAAGAGGAGGCTGTGGTCAGGCAGTGCCCAGCCTCTCGACACGACAAGTCCCGCTCGCTGGAGCAGCGGGCCAAGCCTCCATCCCTGCACTATCAGGAGATGCGCCTGGAAAGGATTCGCTCGGGTGAGAGCGCCTACTCTCCTGCCTACCTTGGACGGTACGCCCAGGAACAGGTGTGGCACGAACCGGCTGGCTCGTACTACTTGTACTTGCCATCCTACAGGGACCGGTACCATCCAGATCCGCGGTACTGGTCACCTCGCCGCCGGTCTCGCTCTCCACAGTGGGAAGCCTACTACCCCTGCTATGAACGGTCACCGCTGCGTCAATCGCTGAGTCACCATAGGTCCCGGGAGCCCTCACCCCGCTACAGGGCTGTTTCTCCACCCCCGCGGACGACGGTCACAGCTACCCGCCCGGCGCCACAGTCTACCGTGGCCCAGTCGGCGGTAGCTGCAATGTCTACTACGCAGGTGGCACACCGTCCTAAGCCCACGGTCGTGCCCCTGCAGGTGACTCCGGTACCGGCCACAACATTGGCCGCACCAGTATCGACGCAGCCTGCAGCTCCAGCAGTCACCCTGGCACCTTCAGCCCGTAGGCCGGCTGAGGAGAAGGAGGCGGAGAGGTCGCCAAGTCCATCTGGCGACTCCTATGACTCAGACTCTGACTCTGCTGAGTCCACCCCTCCTTCTCATGAATTCCCGCCGCTGGTTTTCAGGGAGCCAGGTCCGGAGTCTGCACCGGAGGATGTGCACCAGTTCTCTGCGATCCTCCTCTGGATGGCCACAGCCCTGGGCCTCAAGGTGACCGAGCCTGCTCCGCAAGCCCAGGACCCGGTTTTCCAGTACTTGGAAGCCCACCCACCATCGACCGCACCGCTGCCGTTCCTCCCGACTCTGGTGGAAGCGATTAAGCAGCCATGGGCGAAGCCGGTGTCAGCGCAGCCTATTCTGCATAGGCTGGAGCACCTGTACAGAACGCAGAAGGAGAATGCAGAGTTCCTCTTCAATCATCCTGTACCGAACTCCATTGTGGTCGAGTTGACCCAAACTAAGGGAGGTACTCGAGCGCACACCACCCCTCTGGACCGTGAAGGATGGAAGCTCGATGCCTTCAGCCGTAGGTTCTATTCGGCATCGTCCCTGGTGGCCAGGACGGTGAACACGATAGCTTGCCTCACGGTATACCATCAGAACCTTTCGACCAACTCGCTCCACTGCTCGCTGACCTACCGGAGGAGTCACGTGCCTCAGCCACTCAGATCTTCGGCGAGGCCGTTGCGGTGGCTACCCAGCAGATCACCACCTCGAGGCACGCCGTGGAGGCCGCCTCGAGGGTGATGGTCGGTGCCGTAGCCCTCCAACGCCACACGTGGCTCCGGTCCTCTGGGCTTCAGGAGGACAGCCATCGACGGATTGAAGATCTTCCGTTCGACGGCGAAGGGCTTTTCCACACCTCCACCGATGAGGCCATGGATCACCTCGTCAAGGCCCGGCTGACTGCGAAGAAGATGGGCATAAACCAGCCTGCCCAGTCTCGCCGCACCTTTCAGCCGAGGCCTTCATGGAGAAGGTCCTCCTCCTCATCGGCGTACCAACCGCGGTCCCTGCAGTCGACCGCGTCGAGGCCGTCGATGTCTTCGGCTTCGAGGAGGCTTCCTAGATGGCGTCCATCTTCGTTGTCGAAGAAGTCGTCCTCCGGAGCGAAGTCCCGTTTTTGATGGTCTCTGCAGGACTCCACCCATGCCATCCTTCGCCCTTCCAGTAGACCTGATCCATCACCCAAGCTTGGCCAGGCACCTCAATCACTGGCGGGAGATCACTGCGGACTCCTTGGTACTTACCATCGTCTGCCTGGGGTACACTATCGAGTTCCAGGATATTCCGCCACGGGGTGTCTACTACTCCACCCCGGCCACCTTGGCTCTACTGGAAGAGGTCCAGTCCCTCCTCGAAAAGGGAGCGATCGAGAGGCTCCCGCCTTTAGCCAAGACCACTCGAGGTACTTCACGGTGCCGAAGGCGGACGGCTCCCTGCGGCCCATCCTAGACCTCCAAGGGGTGAACTACTACATCCGCCCCAAGAGGTTCAAGATGGTCACGCTGCCCTCGATCCTCCCCTTCCTCTGGCGAGGAGACTGATTTGCATCCATAGACCTCAAAGACGCCTATTTCCACATCTTGATCTGCCCGCAGCACAGGAGATAGTTACGGTTCGCGGTCGACGGCACCAGCTGCCAGTACCAGGTGCTGCCATTCGGTCTTTCCACCGCACCGCGGGTGTTTACCAAGTGCATGGCTCCAGTCGTGTCCTTCCTGCAGACAAAAGGCGTCTCCGTCTACCCTTACCTGGACGATTAGCTATTGGTGGCGTCCTACAAACAGAAACTGTACAGAGACATTTATCGGACTTTGTCTCTTCTCACTCGGCTCGGACTCAGGATCAACCCCAGAAGTCCCACCTCAAGCCCACCCGGGTTCTCGACTTCATCGGAGCGACCCTCAACTCGGTATCGGCAAGGGCCTTCCTACTGGACGAGAGGGCGCGGATGCTTTGTCGGGCAGCGTCCGCTGCCTTCGAGGCCGCGATGATGTCAGCGAGGAGGATTCAGCAGCTCCTCGGCTACATGGCCTCGACCACCGCCGTAACCTACCTCTCCAGGTTATGTGCGCGGCCGCTCCATCACTGGTTCGTCAGGGCCTTCGATCCACTTTGGGACGACCAGCACTGCCGATACCGCCTGCCCCAACAGGTTCGTCGATCGCTCCTGTGGTGGCAGTCGTACAGGAACCTCCTATCAGGCATGCCGTTCCGCGAACCCAAGCCATCGGTCACGGTAATGACGGATGACTCGCTCTTCAGCTGGGGAGCGCACACCGCCGATCTCCGGGTCCGAGGCCGGTGGATGGATGACGAGCTGTTCCTTCACATCAACGCTCTCAAGCTGCCGGCGATCCACAAGGCCCTGAGAGCGTTCCGACACCTGGTCACGGGCCGCACGGTGTTGATCCTCACCGACAACACGATGGCAGTCTGTTACGTGAACAGGCAAAGATGGACTCATTCCACCACTCTGCTGGGCATCGCGCTAGACCTCTGGAACTGGTGCGTCCCGCTCCAGATACACCCTGTGGCAGTTCACCTGGCGGGGCAGGAAAACACCACAGCAGACGCCCTCAGCAGGGACACCACTTCCCACCATGAGTGGTCCCTGTCTGACGAGGCCTTCTGGATGGTTCGAGACCGATGGGGCGAGCTGACCATCGACCTCTTCGCGACCAGCCAGAATGCGAAGTGCCGCCGCTTCTGCTCGAGAGCCAGCCATGATCGCCACTCTATCAGCGACGTGTTCCAGTTCCTGTGGGACGAGGGGTTGATCTACGCCTTCCCTCCGTTCCCGCTCCTGGGCTGCGTGATCGCAAAGATCATCGCGGAGCGAGCTGACGTGATCCTCGTGGCACCGTACTGGCCGAGGCAGCATTGGTTCGGACCCCTGATCGAGGCCGCCTGGGGCAGGACTCTCAGGTTTCCGACGGTACCGGACCTGCTGTCCCACTCTGACGGATTGGTGTTGCACCCGGACTTGCCGGTATTGACCCTCCATGCCTGGAGGATATCGCCCTAGACGACCCGGCCATCGGGAACGTCTTGACCGCGGCCAGGAAGGAGTCCACGCGAAGGAACTACCACTACAAGTGGCAGCGCTTCGTGGCCTTCGCCAAGGAACGTCGAGAGCCGGTATCGCCCATCAACCTGCGTACCGTGCTCCACTTCCTCCTGCACCTCCGGCAACAGGGCCTGGCCTTCCCGTTGCTCAATGCATACCTTGCCGCGATCGTGGCATACCAGCCACCACGATCCCCATCGGCTGCGCTCTTCAGGGACGGTACCGTCAAGCAGTTCCTGAAGGACCTACAGCACCTCTACCCGCCAGTATCGCCGCCGCTACCGCCATGGTCGCTGTCATTGGTGCTGTTGCAGCTGACGAGGCCGCCCTTTCAGCTGATGGCGACGACGGACAACAGTCTGCTCGCGATGAAGACCGCGTTCCTAGTGGCTGTCACCTCTGCCAGGCGGGCGGGAGAGTTGACGGCGCTATGGTGCAATGAGCCATACTTGGTCTTCCATCGTGACAAGGTGGTCCTCCGGCCTGACATCTCCTTCCTGCCGAAGGTGGTGTCCAGCTTCCATCTCAGCCAGGACATCATCCTGCCAGCCTTCTATCCTGACCCGACTACACCTCTGGAGCGGTCCCTCCACTCCCTGGATGTTCGTCGGGCCCTGGCTTTTTACAAAGACAGGACTGCGACCTACAGACAGATACCACATCTGTTTGTCTGTTATGGCAGGCGCCGGAGAGGCCACAAGGTATCCACCCAGCGCTTCTCCAAGTGGGTGGTACAGACTATACATCTGGCGTACGAGCTTGCCAAGAAGCCTCTGCCAGACCTTCTTCGGGCTCATTCCACCAGAGCCATGGTGACATCTGTTGCCCTCCTGCGAGGCGTCGATCTGTCGGAACTGTGCCATGTGGCGACCTGGTCCCAACCATCGACCTTCGTCCGCCACTAGAGGCTCGACTGCCATTCCAGGAGAGATGCTCGATTTGGCCGTGCTGTGCTGGCTTCTGCCCTCTAGGGTCTGGGACCTGACCCACCATCCTACCGGTAAGCTACACAGTCTCCTAAGGTATGAGGCACAGAGACCACGAAGAAGAAGAACGGGTTGCTTACCTGTAACCGTGGTTCTTCGAGTGGTCATCTGTGCCCTCATACATCCCCGCCCTGCCTTCCCCTCTTTTTCAGGTCCCATCTGCTTCGGCGGACCAGAACTGAGGAGAGACCGTTGCTCAGCGGGAGGAGCATGCGCAGTACCGCCGTGGGGGAGGGGTTCCCGCCAAGCTAATGAGCTCTAGAATCTTCCGAACGCTACCGCGCAGGCACGAAAGCTCTTAATGTATGAGGGCACAGATGACACTCGAAGAACCACAGTTACAGGTAAGCAACCTGTTCTTAAAAGTACAGACTGCCTAGATTTTTTCCTGTATGTGTTCACAAATCATGCCTGAAAAAATACGAGAGGGTAACACAAGAGACACTGAAATAGAATGAACTGATAAAGCTGTCCTGATGCTAACTGTGTGAAGAGGAAAATGGCAATTTTAGAGAAGAAATCTAGCTTGGAAGCAGTAAAAATAGCTCTCTGGTCATTTTAGAACTTTCATTTATACCTTCAGTGATTATTAATTTTGCTTCAATCTTTTGCTCCGTACTTTAATGTCATGAGGTTAGTGCATATAGATTTAAAGATGAGGAGATTATGGAGATCGCAGCTTGTTTTAATGACTCATCTGTGCCTCACATATCTGACAGAAATGTATGTGGTTATCCAGTATTCATCTTGCACACTTTCTAAGAAATAACATTATGTCTTTATTAATCTAATCTTTCTTTTCTTTGTCCACATTATTTTCAGTTCTCTTAGAAGTAATTTTCTTCTTACACTAGTGGGAGACCATTCACCACACTAGAGATGACCTCCACTTATGACATAAGAATAGCCGGAGTCGGTCTGCACTATAGATTTATGGCAGTTCACTAGTTGTTGTTGTGTGCCTTCAAGTTGTTTCCAAGTTTTGGCAATTTTATCAAAGGATTTTCTTAACCAGATTTGTGCAGAAGAGGTTTGCCATTACCTTCGTCAAAGGATGAGAGAGTTTATTGGCCCTAGATCATCCAGTGGATCTCCATCGAATGCCCATGTTCCAGGGTCCTCTTCCAATACAGAAACCACTACACCACACTAGCACTTTAGCACATCAGTGCCATTTTAATGATCATGAAGCTGTTCTGGAGAATCCTGGCACTGACAGTTACTTAGGATTGTCTGCTGGACAGCTACAGTGCAATCTCCCCAAAACATTGCAGAGAATTTGCCAAAAGGGCAATTGCGGAATGGAACTATCTAAGGTCATTTCCACCCCGTACCTCTTTCCATTGTCCTCCTGTCATGGTCCCAGCAGCACCTTTGCCAGGAAGGGAGTCTGCGCCTGCCCAGTTCCTGCAGAAGGGAGCGCGAGTGACACGTTCCTTCCATAGCACAGTTGGCCCCTTTCCCCTGCTGCACTGGGGAGGGAACTGCATGATCACACTTCCGCCTCTTCCACATGGACAGTGGTGACAGGAGCGTTGTGCGATCACGGGTGCTTAACACATTTTTGCCATTAAGCGAATATCCCATGATTGCAATAGGTGGGGTCAGAATGGCAGCAGGACTGTGATGACATTGTGCAAAAGCAGAACTCGTGGACTGCTGCCAATGCATCCATATTGCATGATAGCAATGCCAGGCAGAAATGACCTAAGTCTCAAAGTATTTTGTAGTTTGAAACCAAAATACAAAGTACCCTGCTGGACACAAAATGCCCTCAGAACTATTATCCAAAAGGGGTTGCTGTTGCAACTGCTGAAGCAATTTCATCAACCCAGTAGGTTGATGAAACTGATGCAATTATAGTGTAATGCAGTCTTTCTAACTTAACATTCTTCAGATGTTTCAGATGCTTAGAACTACAAGGCCTGCCATCCCAGTCTGTGCTGACTGGAGATAGTGGAATTCATATTCCAAGCATATTTGTAAGGTGGGTGGAGTTGCAGGTGACACCTGGAATTGCTGCACATAATTTGCAACCAAACCATCCCTGGAAGGTACTTGCTCTTCAGATTTCAGGTATGATTGATGCTGGCAATTGTGACAGAGTTTGTAAAGTGTCTCAGTCTGGTCTACTAATAACATCTGGGATTTAGAACAGAACTTGAAAGTGTTGCTCTCTGTAGGGCTACACTTCCCAGGATCCCCAACCAGCATGTTAGCTGGGAACACTGCTGTAGTCCAAAAAAACGGGTAACTTTCTAAACTCGGATTAAGAACATATTTCTAGTATGCAGAATTGTTCATATTTTACCCTCTCTACCACAAATGTGTGAAGTGATATCTTAACATTATCTAAAGGCCAACCAATACTTGCATAATATTGGAAGAGCATTCTAACCAGACAACTTCACTGAGACTGAATGGAAAGGGATGCAGAGAAGTCACATGCTATTTAGATTGAAGTCCCAGTTTTTAGATGGCATGTCATAATGGCCATCAAAACAATTCCCTGTTGCTCCCTCCAGCTCAGCTGTGTTCTGTTTCTACTTTTTGCACTTAGGCGGAAGAATCCTGCTAATCAGGAACTGCTTTCTCATCAGCGTTGCAGCACCTCCTGGTGGCCACAGAGCACAGTTCCGCTGATTCCCTCCCGACTTCTCCATCCGATTTGCTGGCGCACTTTCAGCACAGACAACTTGGCAACATCTCTTGCCAAGTTCTTAAAAGTCTCTGCTAAGCATGCATAAGCTGCAATGTTTTGGAGGTTTCCAATCCAGCCAAATGTGGGCAGATTTTCCTGAGGCCGACAAAAGCGAGGTTCCTGCCTAACACCAAAGTGAAACCTATCTGCAGCCAAATTTCAAGTCATTCCTCCAAAGCACAGAGGTACTGGAATTTCTCAATGAAAGCATCAGAAGGGACCCAGGTGTTTTGTTTTGTGTTGTGTTGTGTTGTTTTGATCCAGAACATGCATTTCATTCCTTATGCCCATTGTTCTCACAAGCATGGCTAAAAACATTTTTAAAAATCAGCCTGAGGAAAACCTTAGTGTTTGCAAAGGGCATACACTAACAGTTATAACTGGGCAACAATATGAACAACTTGGAGCAGTGCTATAATGGAAAAGTTAAGCAATCTCAACAGACGTCATTGGCAGCATCAGTTCTGAACAAAAGCCGAGTTGGAATTTCTGATGTTACGGTTTCCCAGACTTTTAACAGGATCCACAGTAAACACTGCCAAATAACCTTCCTTTTTAAAAGTGAAAAATGGTTGCCCTTTTATTTCTATGGTTACTGTATACAATATTTGAATTTCTTTGAAATATAGTGTGCATGTTATGCAAATCAATTAAGCTATGCCTACTGATCAGAGTCACTGTTGTTAGCTTGAATTATTTCCAGCAAGTTTTTCATCTTCTGTGTTTCCACCATGTTATCAGAAACAGTAAGAGAAAGGGCAATATGGTACAATGGCTATTGAGTTAGGTTTTAAAAATGAGACATCCATCTTAGGCCATTTCTGCATTAGGCTGTTACAGTGCTATTATTCCACCTTCAACATCCTATTGAATCCTGGGGTTTGCTGTTTGGAGAGGGGCCTCAAAGGCCTCTCCCTAAACTGCAAACCCCAGGGTTCCATAGGATGTTGAAAGTGGAATAATAGCACAGTAACAATCTAGTGCAGAAATGGCCTTAATTATCCTGTTTGGCTACAAAGCCCGCTGAATGGTTCTCAAGCAAAATGCTGTCATCAGAAGAGACACTGTAAGAAGAAGAGGGCACCCAAAGCATTTCATACTAAGGAAGTAAATCTTCATTTCCCATATTCAGGAACAAATAATTTGAAATGTTTTACCCCCACTGGGTGAAATGGCAAAAGTTTTTGCACGTTTATTTAATTGACCTTTTACTTGTTTGTAAAAAGTTCATTTGCACAAAAATTGTTTTGCACAATATCTGGACTTTTATCTATTTGCACAAAAATTGTTTTGCGCAAGAAGTTTGCACATTGTTTTTTCACACAAAAGTCCAGAAATGGGAGATTTTGCTGTGGTTGACCATTTTCTTAAGTTAGTGGCTGGATCAGCTGAAATATCCTTTCTCATAAAAAAGAATGTGTGGATATTCCTTACATCCTTATTTAACACAGCAGGAAACTGTTATAATAGCAGGGATAGAAAAACCCTCCACTATTAACTACTATAATTCTAAAATTGGCCACGTTCACTATAACTTCTAGGAACTGAAGCCCAAAACATCTGGCTGGCCAAAGATCCCCCTACTGCTGAGTTCATTAATGGTCAGAAGGTAATATCTTGTTCCCTCAGTTTTATGAACCAAAAAACAAAGGTTTAAAATACACTTGCCTTTTTAAATTACAGGCATGTCTCAATTAACAAAGCCTCTGACAATAATGCTCCTTTTCACAAAAGCTTTTCACTCCTGTCCAGCCCCCTTCCCCATGCTCTGTCTAGCTGTACATTTTTAGCAGCACCAGCATTGGAAGCAAGCCTGGAGAAACAAACTATTAGTATCAGGTTCAGCAGTATGTTTGCAGTAAACAAAGCCTGATCCTGGAAAGAGCAGGATTCTGCTCTAACTGGTCTTTCTGTAGCCATGTGTGCCCGAATACAACAGGCAAGGTAAACAGTACCCACCACCAAAATCCCTTCTTGAACATTTGTGAACAGGAAAACAGAGAGAAAGGGGGTACCTGATAAGCCTGCCTCCCAGCTACCCTCTAACATGGTAAAAAAAAAAGCAAAACTCTTTAAATCTGGTGCTTTCACAGATGGGCTCTACCTTCCCCTCACAGCCAGACACACAACTGGACTCCTAAACAACTAATGCCACCCTGGCAGGCAATCAATTTCTCATGGCTGGCTACAGGGTCCCTGGACTGGGGTGCACACACCCCCAGGCAAAGCAAATGGAAGATGGATTCCCAAGAGTTATACAGAGCAGAAGAAAAGAAAGGATCTCAAAGTGATACCATTTGGGCATAATGCCTAATAAGGACCCCAAAGCCCAATTGCCTCATGATGGAAGCCAAGTTTACTACATATAGGCAACTGCAATCCCATATATGTTTACCCAGAAGTAAGTCCTATTTTGTGGGAGCTATTCCCAGGTAAGTGTATAGTCTTGCCAGCTCCTGCCCCCTTTAATGCTATCTAAGTTAATATCCATCATCAGATCCCGGTTTGAATTTAGTCTCAATTCAAGGTACTGGTATGAATCTTTAAACTCCCAAATGGCTTTGGTACTGAGTACCTTAAGAACCATATGCCATGTTCTTCCTCACCCACTTGATTTTTTGAGGCACAGCTTCAGATTTCTTAACTGCACAAAGTTTGGCATACTGCCATAAGGTTAATGCAGGGCTGGGCAACATAGATTTTCACTTTGTATTATTGGAAGAAAACACATCCTTCCTAGGGCTTGTGATTCTTTCGTCCTGGAAAGTTTTGGGTGTTCGTTACATATGCCAATGGCATTAATGTTTACTCTGAATCAAGTTCTATTATATATAGTGGTATTGGTTTTCATTAGTCAGGTACAAATCATTGCTGGACACCATCACCACCAATAATAGGGATGTGGTAGTGGGTGGAGGATTTGTGGATGCTGAAACTGCTCCTCTGTTTGCAAATGAGAGCAGTTTGGGCATGCGCACACATACCCCTGCTGCTGCATCCCTGACAAAAAGGACACAGTGCCAGGTGTGTGTGCACACCCAAACTATGACTCTGTAGACCAGGGTCCGAATCCCCACTCAGCCATGGAAACCCACTGGGTGACCTCAGGCAAGTCATGTTCTCTCAGCCTCAGAGGAAAGCAAAGGCAAATCCCTTCTAAGCAAATTTTACCAAGAAAACCGTCATGGTAGGTTCGCCTTAGGAGCTGCCATTAGTCAGTTTTCAATGGGGAGAGACATGATGGCTAGAAAGAACCTCCCCCTGTCAACGACATTTTGTTGTTGTGTGACTTCAAATCACTTTTGAGATATGGCAACCTTGAAGTGAACCTATCACGGGGGGGGTTAGCAAGCTTTGTACAGAGGAAGTTAGTCCTTGCCTTCCTCTGAGGCTGAGAGAATGTGACTTGCCCAGTGTCATCCAGTGTCTGTCTGAGCAGGGAATTGAATCCTAGCCTCAAGAAGCCTTTGATAAATAAATAAATATTTTAATAAATATTTCAATATTTAAATCTTAAGTCTTAGGAGTCCCTGACAACAAATTGTATTTTCAGGGAGTCCCCAGTAAAGAAAAGGTTAGGAACTACTGTTGTAGACATTAGTATTATGGAGTCGGGCTCCATGGGAAATGATTTACATTTAATTATGGATATATATGTGTGTGTGTGTGTGTGTGTGTGTATCTGTATCTGTATCTATCTATCTATCTATCTATATATATACACACACACACATATACATATGTGTATGTGTGTGTGTGTGTGTATACACACACACACACACTCCATTTAGTTGCCATCTAATTGTATTCCAATTATTAGAATAGCCACGTAGAATCTATGTTGATTCTAGAAAAACAAGAATTTTTAAGTGGAAGACCAAATGTCCTCTCCCCATCCTGGTCCCCACTCTTGAATCACAAAAGTGCTGAATAAGTCAATCTGATTAACTGCAGTCCTAATAAAGAACACATAGCCCATCAAGGGCAATCAGGGAAATGGTTGAAAGTCCCATCATGGGCTAGACAGTGTCCACAGAGCCATGATATGGCTGGTTCTGGACAGATTGCAACCTGCAGATGGCAACTGTCTTTAATAAGCATGATCTCCTTTGCAGGGTTTATCCGCATGAACAGTTGGGAAGAGAGTATAAAGCAGGAGTGGGCAAGAGTGCTGGGGGTAGGACTAAGTGTCAGTTTTCTCTCCTGATGTGGGCTGTCCTGGATCATTTCAGATGACTTGGAAGTGACCTGATGTCTCTTCTGGGTTTGATTTCTTCTGATTTTCAGCAGTTGGGGGGCATTCAGGTTTTGAAGAGTTGTGTGTTGGGGGGTGAAACTGGACGAACTGCTGCATTTTGGAGAGGGTTTGCAGTAATTTTGGTCATGTAGGGCCAATTTTCCATCCATTTTTAATAGGGCTCCAGGAGCTTTGAGGATATCTTATAGGACTTGGAGAACTGCAAAATAGGTTCCCATGAGCCAAATCTTCCCTATTTCTGTTTTAGAGGGCAGGGCCAGACTACCAGTCTACTGTCTGGAACAATCAGGATTTAACCTTTTTCTTGTTTTGCCTTCAAGTCCTTTCTGACTTAGAACTACCTGATCACTGCATCTTCTTGGCACAATTTCTTCAGAGAGGGGTTGCCTTTGCGTTCCTCTGAGGTTGAGAATGTGTGATTTGCCCCACATCACTCTCTGGGTTTCCATGCCCAAGCAGAGATTTGGACCCTGATCTCCAGAGTTGTAATCCAATGCTCAAACCACTACACTACACTTTCACTTTTTAAAAAAACGATATAGTTTAATGCTCTGGCTATCTGCTGTAGATCAGAGGAAAGAACTGGCAAAAACATCTCTGAATATTCCTTGCCTAAGACAATGCTAGGAAATCCATGGGGTCACCATAAGTCATTGCATGACATGAAGGCACACCCACCCGTACTATCTCATGTAATACTACAGACAACTGTAATTTGTTGTATGCGGAGATGCCCTTGCACTTGGTTCAAAGGCTGCAACTAATGTAGAAAGCAGCACCAAGGGTTATCAACGATATATGCACTACATCTATGGCCATTTCCGCACGAGGCTGTTATAGCGCTATGATTCCACTTTCAACATCTTATGGAAACATCCTAAACTGCAAACCCCAGGATTCCATAGGATGTTGAAAGTGGAATCATAGTGCTATAACAGCCTCGTGCGGAAATGGCCTATGTAAAAAGGACTATACTGACAGCTGATTAGCTACTGCGCCGTATTCATGCTTCTATGGTTGACCTGTAGAACCCTATACAAGGTGAGAGAGACCAAGACACCAGGCTGACTATATACTATACTATACTATACTATACTATACTATATACTATACTATATACGATATCTAACTTTGAGATCTCCAAAGACCTAACTGATTTTTCTGCAATCCACAAAACACTGCCACTGTAGGATCATGAAAGTAGATATTCCCAGGTGTGGCACATCTGCCCCCTTCAGTTTGCTGTTCAACAGGCAGACGCTAGCAAGTTATAAAAACTTGCTTGTTCTTCTGCTCCTGGCTATAACATACTGCCAATCTGTGTTATTGCTTATTGTTCTTACTGGAAACTGTTCATTATGTTTATGTTTATATTATGCATGCATTTTGGTTGTGACTTTCTAATAGTTTAATTATAGTTATTTGTATATTATAAATTTTAAAAAATATAGTCACATTCACTCTGCCTTTAAAATTGGCAGAATGTTTTCTTCTTGTTGTTGTTATTGCAACAACAACATATTTCTGTGTCTCATTTTATGCTTGTAACTGTACTAGTCTGGACTGCAGCACGCTGACAACTGTAGCCCCATATGAGTCTGGGAGAGAGTCTCATCTTCTTGACTTAGAAATCCATCTCTGAAATAGAAATGGTTGACCAGTAACAAATTGAGAAGTACAGTAGTCATTGAGATCTTTCATTAAAATACATATAAATTGGGGGGGAAATGGTTGCCACTTCATGTGCTTCTGTCTTTCTTACTATACAAAAGAGACAGATCTATAATATATTTAAATAATTTTGGGATTACTCCAAAAAAAGGCAATGAGAACTTGACACACTGAAAAAAGAATGTTCCATTTCTCTCCTCTCCATTTACTCTCCCCTTCTCCAGCATCTCACATCCCCCATGGCCTCCAGTTTTTTTCAAGCTATTCTGTACTCAGGGTACACCAACCTTTAAAGCTATGGGTGCAGACTGCCCCCTACTGGCCAGGGAAAGAAAAAATAATAAAAGCTGGACATATCTGAAACCTTGTAAGCTTAAGAAGCCACAGGCAAATTATTCCTGACCCCATGGGATAATGTATGTATGCCTAGTTCTCCTACAACTGAACTCAGAGAGGCTTATATGAAATTATATAAAAAAAATTGTAACAGAAATGTAGTTTTTGAGCTACAAACAGAAATTGAAACCAACATGACCTTTAAAAAAAAAAAAGCAAAGGCCGTGATTTTCAGTGAGTCAGACTGCAAAAGTCTATTGAAACAGCCATATTTTCTATTTCTTTTGAAAAGAATACAGAAAGGAGGCCTGACAGATCTCAACTGGAAGGATTTTCTGGAACCAAGGGACCACCACTGAAAAAATCCTGTCCCTCCTCCAATTACCTTGTGGACAGCACTAAGAGCATGGTGTCTGAGCTAATTTTAAGATCCAGGCTGGAGTGAGCAGTCAATGAGTTACATCCACTTTGAAAGAAAGGGAAAACAACAGCCATAGGGCTCTATGGGTAGGCTCTAAAGTGGCTAAACAGACAATTCTACAGGTGGAAGTCTAAGAGGTGATTTTTTGGCAGTTCTATCTCCCAGCAGCCTCCTATGTGACCACATCTACTTGGAGGGTTGGGGAACTTTTTAGAATAATATATGAAGTGATTCTGGGACTGCAGCAGATGGAAAAGGGGCATATCACCATTCTTCTGTCTTCCTCTAATGCAGGGCTTTCCAAATGGTGTGCCGTGACACATTAGTGTGCCACCTGAAGTGTGTAGGTGTGTCGCCTACCATCTTGGAAATGTATTTTACTATTTTTAAATCATATATTTTTAAAAATATATGAAAGGTTTTCATGAGATGTGTTGTGTCCCCATACATTTGGTTATTACAATTTGTGTATACGCCTGTTATCTCTTATAAGGGGTTAGTTTAATGTCCCATTTGCTAGTAAAACTGAATTACTGTCATGAAATTATGCATGTCTAAAAAGTGTTTCACCAACATGAAAAGTTTGGAAAGCTCTGCTCTAGTGGGAGATTCCTCATTTCTACTCAAATACTATAAAATACTGCAGTCACACCACAATAGCACTAAAATAGCACCTTCAGGGAACACAGTTTCTGCTGGAACAATGGGAGTTGAACACAGCTATCCTTTCCAGTGCCAGTGGTTTGTGTGAGTCTCCATCTTCCAGTAGATATTACACTTAACCAGGGAGAGAGAGAGAGATTGAGAGAGAGATTGAGAGAGAGAGAGCTTATAGTCACTATTTCCTTAATAAATCTGTTTTGGCTGTCAAAGAAGTATTTTGGACATTTCTAGCAGGACTTCTGACATAATTTGTTATAGTAACCATCCATTTTATATCACAGACTTTTTGAAAAGTATCTGAAGCTGGAAAAAAATTTGCTTTGTGACATGAAGAAACTGCTTCTAGAGAAATGAGACCAAAATCACAACTGCAGACATGCCTCAGTTAATGAAACTTAGAATCATAGAATCATAGAGCAAGAAGAGACCGCAAAGGCCATCAAGTCCAACCCCCTACCATGCAAGAATACACCAATAAAGCATTCCCAACAGATGGACATCCAACCTTGTTTAAAAACCTCTAAGGAAGGAAACTCAATTGCACTCCAAGGCAGCATATTCCACAGTCAAACTGCTCTTACCATCAGGAAGTTCTTCCCAATGTCTTTTCTTGACGTTTGAAGCCATTGCTCCATGTCCTAGCCTCTGAAGCAGCAGAAAACAGGCTTGCGCCTTCTTCCATATGATATCCCTTCAAATATTTAAACATGACTTTATGTTACTTCTTAACTTCTCTTCTCTAGGCTAAACATACCCAGTTCCCCAAACCGCTCCTTCATAGGCTGTGGTTTCCAGGCCTTCTACACATTCTGGTGTGTCAATACTCTTGTTGAACTGTTGTGCCCAGAACTGGACATAGTATTCCAGGTGGGGTCAGACCAAAACAGAACAGAGTGAAACTATGACTTCATCTGACCTAGACACTATACTCCTATTGATCCAGCCCAGACTCACACTGGCTTTTTTAGCAGCAGCATCACACTGCTGACGGCCCTTTCCGCACCGGGGTATTAAAACGGTGCAAAGCGACCTCTGATGGAGGTCTTCGGCATCGTGGAGTGGATTGGGGTGGACTATTTTTCATACTTCCACACCTCAATCCGCTCTGAAGCGACCGGAACTGGTGGCACAGCGTGTTTTTTAAAAACCTCTTTTCAGAAAACCTCTTTTCAGAGGTTTTAAAAAGCACAGAGCATGCAGCCCCATTGAGCTCCATCGCCGCGCTCCGGTACAGATTTGCAGGCGCACACTAGTGCATGCCTGCAGATCTGCCGGGGGCGGGCTTTAGGCTGGTGAGTTTCTCCAGTTAGTGTGAAAGGGTTAAATTGAAGAAGCTATTGCTAAGGTAGAAAAATAGAGAAAAATAAGGTGAGCAGATGCGTCCTTTATCTTATCAGGAGGCTTAGGTATGTGCTTAGCTGTGCCGGGAACCTAGGGAGTTTTGATGTTGGAGAAATACTCCCTTGGTACCAAAATATATCATTTTTGAAAGCTGTAACCTAGGTCTGTGTAACCTGTAAACACTTCATATATGGTCATATGTAATCATTTCCTGTAACCTGTTTACAAGAGGGTATAAAAAGAGAGCTAATACCTGGATCGGGGTTCTCAGACTTTGGAAATTCATTCCACTGAGATCCCTGCAGTAAAATAAACTTTCCTTTGCTTTCTAATCTGGTGGTCTCAATTCTTGGCGAGCTACTTCAGATGGAGAGCCTCCGCCAGCCGGAAGCCACCATTTTGGACTCCGAGGCCGCCATTTTGGACGCCAGAGGACTGCGGAACAGCGAGATCGCGCTGCTCCGCATGGCGACAGACTTACCCGGCTGCCGGTAAGCTCCGTTTTACAGCATTTTCCCGTTTCCCCCTCCAAGTGCGGAAAGGGCCTTGTGTTCAGCTAGTAGTTTACTAAGACTCTTTTTATATGTACTATGGTCAAGCTGGGTATCATCCATCTTATATCTGTGCACTTCATTTTTTCTGCCCAAGTGTAGTACTTCCTTTCTCCCTGATGAAACTCATTTTGGCCCAGCTCTCAAATTCATTAAGATCATTTTGAATTCTGATCCTGTCCTCTAGGGTGTTAGCTACTCCTCCTAATCTGGTGTCATCTGCAAATATGAAAGGAATGCCCTCTGTTCCCTCATCCAAATCATTGATACAGATATTGAATAGCACTGGGCCCAGGATAGAACTCTGTGGCACCCCACCAGTCACTTCTTTTTGGGATGAAGAGGAGCCATTGGTGAGCACACTCTGGGTTTGGTCAGTCAACCAGTTACAAATCCACCTAACATAGGATTGTCTAGCCCTCATTTTACTAGCATGAGGGACCTTGTCAAAGGCCTTACTAAAGTCAAGATACACTATGTTCGTAGCATTCCCTTCATCTACCAAGCTAGTAACTCTGTCAAAAATAAGAGATAAGATTAGTCTGGCATGACTTGTTTTTGAGAAACTCACGTTGACTTTTAGTGATCACAGCATTCCTTTCTAAGGCTATTTCTGCACTACATTGTTATAGTGCTATTATTCCACTTTCAACATCCTATGGAATCCTGGAGTTTGCAATTTAGGGAGGGGCATTTAGAATTTCTCAGCCAGAGAACTCTTTGGCCTCAGTAAACTACAAACTCCAGAATTCCATAGCATGTTGAAAGTGGAATAATAGTACTATAAAGTGTAGTGTGGATATGGCCTAAGTCAGAGCTTTCCAGACTTTTCATGCTGGTGGCACACTTTTCAGACATGCATAATTTCACTACACAGTAATTCAGTTTTACTAGCAAATCGGAGGTTAAACTAACTCTTTATAAGAGATCTGGGCACAAACTTCTGGAGAGAAGTGACTAGTGGGGTGCCACAGGGTTCTGTCCTGGGCCCAGTGCTGTTCAATATCTTCATCAATGACTTGGATGAAGGAATGGAGAGCATGCTGATCAAATTTGCAGATGACACCAAATTGGGAGGGGTTGCTAATACGCCAGAGGACAGGATCAAAATTCAAAATGACCTGGACAGATTGGAGAGCTGGGCCATGGATAACAAAATGAAATTCAACAGAGAGAAGTGTAAGGTCCTACACTTAGGTAGAAAAAATGGAATACAGAAATATAAGATGGGGGACAAGTGGCTGGATAGCAGTACGTGCGAAAGGGATCTAGGAGTCTTCATAGACCACAAGCTGAACATGAGTCAGCAGTGTGATGTGGCAGCCAAGAAAGCCAATGCAATTCTCAGCTGCATCAACAGGAACATGGTGTCTAGATCAAGGGAGGTACTGGTACCACTCTACTCTGCTTTGGTTAGACCTCATCTTGGATACTGTGTCCAGTTCTGGGAACCCCAATTCAAGAAGGACATGGTCAAGCTGGAGCAAGTCCAGAGGAGGGCAACCAAAATGGTGAGGGGCCTGGAAGCCATGCCCTATGAAGATAGATTTTGGGAGCTGGGCATGTTTAGTCTGCAGAAGAGAAGGTTAAGAGGGGACATGATAGCCATGTTTAAATATCTGAAGGGATGCCATATAGAGGAGGGAGAGGGCTTGTTTACCGTTGCTCCAGAGACCAGGACAAGGAGCAATGGATTCAAGCTGCAGGAAAGGAGATTCCACCTGAACCTCAGGAAGAACTTCCTGATGGTCAGGGCTGTCCGGCAGTGGAATATGCTGCCTCGGAGTGTACTGGAGTCTCCTTCCTTGGAGGTTTTTAAGCAGAGGCTGGATGGCTATCTGTTGGGAGTGCTTTGAGGGTGTTCCTGCATGGCAGGGGGTTGGACTGGATGGCCCCTGTGGTCTCTTCTAACTCTACATTTTTATGATTCTCTGATTCTAACATAAATTGTAATAATGAAATGTAAAGGACACAAAATATCTCATGAAACCTTTCATTTATATTTTTAAAAATATATGATTTATTTATAACATATAACATACATTTCCAAGGCTTGGGTGGGGGGCTTGTTTTCAGTCCAGGGTGGTAACACATCTACACCCTTCAAGTGACACACTAACATGTCACGACACACTATTTGGAAAGCCCTGGCCTAAGTGCTTATAGATTGTGCGTTTCATGATCTGCTCTAGGATCTTTGCCAGTACTGATGTCAGGCTGACAGGGCAGTAATTGTGTCCTCTCCCCGCCTCCCTCACCTTTTTGAAGATAGGAACAATATATGCCCTTCTTCAGTCTACTGGGACTTCCCCCAGAAGTTTTGGTAATGAAGTTTCTTCTTCTGAGAGACTAACTCCTTATGTTGATAACAAAAGCTTAATGAAACTAATATATCCCAATGTACAGCACAGAGCAAATTCACTCTGCTGGTAAAAAAAGTGAGTGGCTGAAGGGGATTCCCAAAGCCCCTTTCCAACTCAGGAGGGTGTAGATTAGCTCTTTGTGTTCAGATTTTCACAGCTTGAGTCCTTCTACAGAAGGCTGCAGGAACTGGGCTTATTTGGATTGCTACAGCAGGATGCTATGTGATAGAAGAAAAATGCAAGGCAGATATCCTTGCACGTTGGAAGAATCCTTTTAGTGGAACTAAAAAGTTCCAAATGTTTTTGTTTACTGATGCAAGGCTTACCTGACCTAGTTGTTTTACCTTCACAGGTGCATATTGTTTAGTTTTGAATAAAAAGTTTGCTGAGACATGCTGAACTGTTCTTCTTTGTGGTATGGGAACCTAAGCTTACTGTGTTTAGATTACTTCTGCCTCTGGTAACAAATTTTCTGTTAAAGAAGTAGGTCACAATTCTATATCACCACCTATGTTGCGTAACTTTATGCATTCAGTACTTAGCTAAGTAATGAAGGTGATAAGGAACCCTCCTAATGAATTGCAAAGATGTGTATCAGGACACTGGGAAGAGTATCCAATGCACATCAGTGCTGGCTCCCCTACAAAGTAATGTCATGGCAGCCCTTTGTTGAATATGGACGCTGCAAAACTGCTTAGTTCTGTTGTCTGCAGATGCAAGTCTACTTATGAAGACACAAGTCCCTTACTAAATTCCAGCCATTATTTCTACTTTGTTAACTCAGATATTCCTGTACAATTATTCACAGGCTGGCTGGAAGATTGCAGGAGCTGTAGTCTAAAAGAATAACACTTCCAAGCTCTGCTGTGGACTGTTGCTAATTCAGTGTAAAAGGCTGAGCCATGATAAGGAAAAACTCTTGGTTTTTTTTTTTTTAACCCCATTATGTAATCAAGTGAAATACAAGTAATTTGGGCTTGCCTAGGTTGTGGATGAGACTGCCTATTGTTAGGATTAGTGGGCAACTAAGTTTCCAAATGCATTCCTGGCCTTAATCACTGCTTCACCAGACCTTTAATGTACATGCTGAACGCAGTGGGAGATCAGAATTTTTCGCAACTGGTTTTATTGACGACTTTAGTTTTGCTAAGGTATATATATCCTGCAGTTGATTAAATTGTGCATGCATGCAATGAGGTCAGAAGTTTACCTTTCAATTATGTTTTGTAGCACCCAGGTGCCAAGTTTAATCCCCAGTGTTCATTTAAAACAGGCAAATAATACCCTCTTCTGGTTTTCACAAAAATATGCCTGCTTGTATTGGCAAGATGTTTTATTTCCAGAGAAGAAATCTATTTGATTTTTAATGGTTTTTAAGGTACTGGTCTCAGGAGTGCTATTTCTTGGGAGAGGGGGTGAAAAAGGAAGAGGCAGAAAAGAGGGTAATTTTGAGCAAAGCCTCAAAGCACAGCTCTTGAGATTGTTTAAATGTAAGATGTGTTTGCTTCAGGAGGTCTTCCCCCCACCACCCCCAATTTCTTCCTATGTTTCATGGATCATGTTAATTATAGGAAAGCTAACAAAAAACAGACAACCTCTGAAGCAAATCAAATTTACATGTTTAGTATGCAGACTTAGTCCTGGATACAGTCAGTCAAAATAATTCAGAATCCAGAAAAGTTTCTTTAAAAAGTTTCTTCCAATACCTGTGTCATGTGAAGAAAACACAGTTAAAAAGTGTTGAATAGTACAATAAATATTTGAGCTGACAAAAACTGGGGAGCAGAGCACAATCCAACTGCATTAGATGTAACTCCCATCGCTTTCAACAGGAATTATTCCCAAATCAATGTCCATAGGATCACAATCCTAATCTGTACTTTTCTCCCAGTCCTGATTATTCACCATTTTACCTGGTATTGCTTCAGGTTCACAAATAATTCCAGGTAAAGATAGGCCCTTTCTCCTAAATCAGAACATCATGGATCTCAAATCATACATCATATGTCAGAAGATGACGTCAGATTTTGGTGGGTGCAACTGGACTGACAGAGGCATCCTTTCCTGCCCCCTTCCCCTAGCCATCCCCCCAGTCTGCTAGGGAGTGGAGCTGTGCTGTGCATCACAGGACAGTTCCCCCGCTCCCTGCCGCCATGTTGTGCAGCAGTTACACAGAAGACTGGGAATGGCCATCAGATGGAGGAAATCTCTGAAAATCAGGTGAAGGCTGAAAGAGAAAAGTCAGAAAGTGACTATAAGGCCTAAGTGAGGTAGACCCATGTTGAACAAAAGTTTGTTCAGACACAGAAAATATAAGGTTCCAGTGATTTCATGTTAAGTAACACATATTAGACATTCTGAGCCATGTTCCAAAACATCTGCTTATAAAACAGCAGCCAGAACACCAGAACAACATACAAAGGGGAAAAGTGACATATACAGTTGGGAAATAGCGTTTGCTCCTTATTGGTGAATTTGTATGTTGCATGTGGTTACTCAATTGCTGCCATTGCATGTTTTGGTAAGAATTCTATATATCTTGGTTTAATTGCTTGTTCGGTGTGGAACCCTGGGCTACCAAGCTTGAGTCCACCTAACACTGAGTTGTTAAATAAGCTGTTCAGTTCAATCTGCTATCAGACTCCCATTTTCTCAAAAGGGTTTTTAAAAATCCCCTCTAAAGCACCTTTCATGAGCAGAGTAATTGGGCTGGCCAAGGGCTGTTTCTAGATCCAACCTGTGAGAAATAAATTGAGTTTCAAGTATGTTTTCACTCCATCATTTATTTGATATGGCAAAAATCTTGCATGCTTTTTTGGCAGGAAGAAAGAGTATTAGATACATAAATAAATATTTTAAAATACAGTAAGGTTGGAACATGAGTAAGAGCAGTGCAAACTGGGAATATTGACCAAAAAACACCAACCACAGTGAGCAGAAATGATTCATGCAAATTGATCTATGGACTATGCATCGGCAGCAGTATGAACGAGTTTGTTATTCGTTCCAGATTGATTTGGTTGCACTTTAATAAGTGAAACATGCCTACCTATTCAGTGATGTAGCTTTGTGGAAAAACAATGGAAAATCTTTTGGCAACTTAATGGTTAGAGAGAGAGAGAGGCATAAGTTTTTGTGCACTGCAGCCCACTTAATCAGATGCATGAAGTTCTGCTTTGGTTGCTAGCCAACTATGCACTTGTTAAAAAGGGTGGGGGATTGTAATCAGTGTGATCAGAGAGGTGAGTGGATGGAGAGGGTGTAAAAAGTGGGATAGCAGCAGAGGAATTATGCTTTCTGCATTTCTGTTCCTTCTGACCCTCTTAGTTACAATCTTGAACCCATTCACCCTCCCAAGCAAGTGCATCCTCATGTGGTAGCACTCCATGCATCTGATCAAATAGGCTGCAGCCCACAAAAGCCTGATTTTAATTTCATCTCCCCATACAATCAATGACTTTTGTGGGTAATATTCTACTGCTTCAGAGATCCCACCTTAACAGTGCACTGGTAGCTCTTGTGCATCATTAATACTGTAAAGATCTGTGGTTTCATTGGTACAGGCAGTCCCTCAACCAAAGCGGAATGACAACTGTTTCACACATTGTCATGTTCATAGAGGGAGAAATCACTGGTTTTATTAAATAAATAAAACCTAAATAGGCCAGATACTAAGGTTCCATAAGTCACCAGACCTCACATCTTTAGACTTTTCTGTAGGAACATGTACATGTCATATCCAAAAAATACAGCCCAAGTGAGGAGGAAATCCAAGACTGGCATGAGGCATTTTTAAGAATTTGAGCAGACTAGTATGAAGGCTTAACATCTTCCTTCGAGATACAGAGAAGCATCTGGCTGGCCATTCAGGTGGTGCTGGACAGAAGTACTGGTCTAAATGGACTCAGGTCTGATCTAACAAGACACTTCTTGCTATTTCCCTTGAAAGCCTTCCTCAGTCTGGGGCCCTTGAGATGTGTTAGACTTCAGCTTCTATCATTCCCATCCAGAGAACGCTGTCCTATAATGTGCAAGTTTCAAACCACCCTGTTTATTAGCTGTGTACCGAACAGCTCAGGCATTTTCAGAAAACAAGTATATGTATGATAAAAGATTTTAGAAACTAGGAAAAACACTGGGTTTGATATCATGCTTCTCTATCAGATGCACCTTCTGAACAGTACATGGAATCTCATTTTATACATCTAAGAAGGATCAGAAATATATGAGGACTTAATTCTAATTCCAAGTTCAGCAAAAAAGTGTTTCAATAGTAACAGAAAAAAGCTTACTGGAATGCCTGGAGGAAACCTAGAATCATAAAAGTTGGAAGAAACCCCAAGGGCCATCCAGTCCAACCCCCTGCTATGCAGGAACATCCATCAAAGCATTCCCAACAGATGGCCATCCACCCTCTGCTTAAAAACCTCCAAAGAAGGAGACTCTACCACACTCCGGGGCAGCATATTCCACTGCCGGACAGTTCTGACCGTCAGGAAGTTCTTCCTGAGATTCAGGTGGAATCTCCTTTCCTGCAGCTTGAATCCATTGCTCCTTGTCTCTGGAGCAGCAGAAAACAAGCCCTCTCCTTCCTCTACATGGCATCCATTCAAATATTTAAACATGGCTATCATGTCCCCTCTTAACCTTCTCTTCTGCAGACTAAACATACCCAGCTCCCTAAGCCGTTCCTCATACGGTATGGCTTCCAGACCCTTCAACATTTTGGTCGCCCTCCTCTGGACGCATTCCAGCTTGTCGATATCCTTCTTGAACTGAGGTGCCCAGAACTGGACACAGTATTCCAAATGAGGCCTAATCAATGCAGAATAGAGTAGTACCATTACCTCCCTCGATCTAGACGCCATACTCCTATTGATGCAACCAAGAATCGCATTGGCTTTCTTGGCTGCTGCATCACACTGCTGAATCATGTTCAGCTCGTGATCTACCAAGACTCCTAGATCTCTTTCACACATACAGCTATCCAGCCATGCATCCCGCATCCTATATTTGTGCATTCCATTTTTTCTACCTAAGTGTAGGACCTTACATTTCTCTCTGTTGAAATTCATTTTGTTAGCTTTGGCCCAGCTCTCCAATCTGTCCAGGTCATTTTGAAATCTGATCCTGTCTTCTGGATATTAGCAATCCCTCCCAATTTGGTGTCATCTGCAAATTTAATCAGCATGCCCTCCACTCCTTCATCCAAGTCACTGATGAAGATGTTGAATAGCACTGGACCCAGGACAGAACCCTGTAGCACCTCACTAGTTACTTCTCTCCAGGATGAAAAGCAGCCATTAGTGAACACCACTGGGGTTCGGTCAATCAACCAATTACAAATCCACTTAACAGCAGCCCTGTCCAGCCTGCATTTTACTAGTTTCTTTGCAAGAATGTCATAGGGAACTTTGTCAAAGGCCTTACTACGTCTACAGCATTTCCTTCATCTATCAAGCTTGTAACCCTATCATAAAAAGAGCTAAGATTAGTCTGGCATGACTTATTTCTCACTTCATTTGTGGTACAGATGCCCACGTTCCAGGAATGAAGTGGTCTAAAGTTGCATTTAGCAGGAAATATCCTAGAACAAGAACTAATAGAACTCAAACTGCACTGAGACGTTTAGCAGTCCTTTCAGTAATTTTCCAGACTTCATCTAGGATGTTTTTCTCAGCTCCTAGTAAATGGTTGCCAATTGGTAAATGAACCCCTGTGCCCAGGCCTTTAACAATGTGTTGCTATCCAAACATTAGCAGATAGCAATGCCGGTTATCTTTGTGCTGTGAAGTCTCACCTGCCAAGATCTACAGATCAAGCCTCTTGTCAAGATGGATCAATAAGGTAGGTGAGCTTTTCATATACACACACACACCCCTTCCTGAGTTGGCAAGCCTATCGGCCAGTAGGACACTGAAACAATACCTAAAGATGCTTGCTATGATTTCAGTAGGCCTGGCTTTCAAGTAAGATGACTCAGGTATAAACATTACTATTAAGTTAGACCTTGGCATCAGAATAAAAAGTATAAAAATGCTTCAAAAAGGGTCTATACCAACCCTTGGTACAGACCCTTTTTGAAATATTTTCATACTGTCTTTTTATTCTGATGCCAACAGCTAATGTAATAAAATATTTTTAAAAGGATGGGACAGCTCATTATGGAATGCAGGTGAAAGTCAACAGGGTCACTGTGGTACAGTGCTGGACTGAGCCGATTTCCGCACTAGCCTGTTATAGTGCGATGATTCCACTTTCAACATCCTCTGGAATCCTGGGATTTGCAGTTTCGGGAGGGGCCGGCCAGCTATAACAGGCTAGTGCAGAAATGGCCTGAGACCTGAAGATGCATGTTCAAATCCCCACTGGCCCACAAATTCCCTGGGTGACCTTCCCTAAGGACATGAAGAGCTGTATATACTTCCAAAACCTCACTGAAAAACCTGTTTATATATATATATATATATCCTCTCCTCCAGTGAGCTTAAGGAATAGCCAAAGGGCCAAACTATGGCACCCACGCAAAAATACAGAGAAGGCAACACAAGTTCAAAATTCAAATTCAGGTTACTTTACTGATCACATCCCTCTCCACTACCAAGAAAGTTACCTTTCTTTAAAAAAAAGAAAAGTAAAAATGTCACCTATAAATGACAGTAGGCTTGGGGAACTTCTGGCCCTCCAAGTGTTGTCTGCTACAGGTCCCATCAGCCCCAGCCACCATAAACAATGGTCAGGGATTGTAGGTGCTGGAATCCAACATTTGGACAGCCCTATATTCTCCCATACCTGAAGTACAGCCTATGAACTTACACAAATATAGCGCTATGATTCCACTTTAACTGCCGTGGATCTGTCCCATGGAATCCCGGGCGTTGTAGTTTTATCATAGGCGCCAAAGGAGCTCCCAGTCTGAAAGTTCTAGAAGTCCCTCCCTCAACTGCCAGTCCCAGGATTTTATTGGACAGACCATGGCAGTTAAAGTGGAATCATAGCGCTATAGTCTGTAGTCTGAATGGTGGCAGCTGGGAAGAGAGACACCATGAAAGAGTAAAGGAGCACCAGAAAGCGCGGCTCACGTTAAAAACCGAACAGCCTGGTACAAAAAAATGCGGGCAGACAGTTCCTGTGCAACGGGAAAGCGAAGGAAGACGTGTATTCGGGGCGCCAGGAAAGGCCGCCCAACGCCTGGACCCGGCTCCTCTCCAACGGCTTTGAGAGCGCGCACCAACCTCCGCGTGCCCTTCCCCGGTACCCTTTGCGCCTGCGCACGCGTTTTCACTCCCTCCCTCTCGAAGTAGCTGTGAGCTCGAGGCGGAGCCTCCCGAGCACCCTTCCTACGAAGGGCGAGGAGGAAGCTGCGCTTGTAAGAGCTCGAGACTTCAACCCCCGCCTTTCTTAGATCACGTTGACGGAAGTCCTCCAGTGAAGTCCGCCCGGTCGGCTCATTTCCCAGTTAGAGGAGCGGGGCTGCATTGTCCAATGAGAAGGCAGCATGGAAGCGGGGAGGCGGGACATCCAAGAGCTGAAGGGGCTTGGCGCATTTGTTTAACTTCGGAGGGAGGTAAGAGAAAGAGGAAGTTGGCGATTTCATTTTTGTCGGGAAGCGGGGGGGGGTGTTGCTTGTGAATTGGGTGTGAAAGATTCCTGAAGTGGTGGCTGTTTATTCAGTGATGCTTCCGATTTGGGTCTGGAATGGGCAAGTCTGTTGGCCAGAACGAATCAGCCCACCACGACGGAACCTTCGCGGATAGGGGATGCACCATCGCCCCCCCCCCGCTCAGCAGCATCTCTGGCGAAGGGTTTGGGTCTCCAGCGCCTTGCCTTGGGGGGTGCTCTTAGGTGCGGTTCTCGGGGGAGGCTTCTGTGGTCCTGAACTCACTCACCTGGCATTAAGCCCCACTGTTCTCGGTACGAAGAGGTTCAGATTTGCTTCCCACTCTTAGGAACAAGGCATGTCTGAGTACACGGTGTGCGTGTATGTGCCTTCAAGTTGTGTGTCGACTTATGGCAACCCCATGAATTTCATAGGGTTTTCTCAGGCAAGGAACATTCAGAGGTGATTTTGTCAGTTCCTTTTTCCCCCGAACGTTAGCCAGCAGCAGATATTTGTTGATGGTTTCCCATCCAAGTGCACTCCTGGAATTTGTAGAACCAGACTTTTCACCCAAAAATCCAATCCTTGTCTCTCACTCTCCGCCGAAGCTTTCTTTGTCAGAGCAGAATGGAGGGGGCAGAGGGGTTCTTTGTGTTGTTAAAAATTGGAGTCAGGATCTTCATTGTGATGTAGGCCATTTCTGCACTAGACTGTTATGGTGCTATTATTCCACTTTCAACATCCTATGGAATCCTGGGGTTTGCAGTTTAGGATGTTTCCATAGGATGTTGAAAGTGGAATAATAGCGCTATAACAGTCTAGTGCAGAAATAGCCCTATTGTAAACTGCTCCAATTTCTACCAGTAAATCTTCTGTCTTCTACCATCCCTAGCTAAAAGCATCTCCGTTTCCTACCATGAGGCAAATGACATTGGAGGATTTTCATTTGTAACCGAAACCCGCTAAGCTTAATACCATTGTCTATATTCTCTGTACACATTGGTTGCTTGTAGTAATCCTTATAGAAACATTTTTCATTTCACCCGTAGATGGCATTTTAAAAATCTCAACGTATGAAGCATCCATAGTACTTATACAACAATAGTACTTGTGGTCACTTTTTCATCTACCCCTTTAAAATGTGGTTTAGGCAAGAGAACATGAGGCAAGTTACAAACTTCTTGTTCACAGGATATACTTGATTTTCAAAGTATGCATCTAGGGAATGCAGGAGAAGTAAAGTTGATTAATCTGCTCAAGTAATCTGAGAAGTGTCTTAGTTGTAACAATGATGAATTTGTGATGTATGCATATGTGCCTATGTAATAATGAATATATATTATTTTTCTCATAGTGTCCACTTTGGAATCCTAGAGAGTCCTTTTGATTACAAGATGGAATTGGCCACAGGGTGTCACATGAAGAGTAATCTCTCAGATATTTAGTTCACCCCACTTTGTGCCTGGTGTGGAGGAACTTGCTGACTTCCATTCTGTGGCATGAAGTGCATAGTTACTGGGGGAAATGTGAAAGGTAAGGCAGGAATGGCGGTTTCTGTATGGCCCATTTCGCATCTGGGGCTTTGACAAGAAGAGGGTCTTTTATGTGGGTGCAGGGGAAGTGTACTGAAGGAGTCTCCCTATTCAGTAGAACAGGTTGAGCAACTTATTTTGAAAGTCCTCAAGTTCAATTCAGATGTCTGGCGAAAGTGCTGTCTCCCTCCCTTTCCAGGCACTGCAGAGAAAGAGATGACATAGCAAGAAAGATTGAGTGAACACTTCTTTCTGACTGTGCGTGTTCCTGGCATGATTTGATAGATTACCTTTACTAAAGGGAGTACCCCGATGGGAAAGGAATAAGAATGACACATATGTGCTTGTGTGTATCTCATGGAATGTGACTGTTTTGTACCAGAGAGTGACATGAAAAGAATGGTTTTCCCTCAGAACTGTGAAGGGTGGTCTGACCCTGCAGAAAACACTGACTGAGGTGGGATGAAATGTGAAATACCACAAAATATTTAACCTTTTCCATACCAACTTCTTTTTGCCTCATATGCAGCCTTGGGGAAAGCTATACATTCACTCGCCCGTATTGGAGACGAAATCTACGTTGAGTCACTACGGGAAGGGGTAAGGCAAGGAGCCTAGGAGTTGCAGGAGAGCTTTGGAAAGAGGAATGTGATGTGTGAATAAGTGAGAATGTCCCAGTGAGTGTATCAGTTTGACTGTAAATGGTTATGAGAAGACTTGGGCCAAAGAGTTCTGTCCATTTGCACTATGAATCAGAAACATTGTATAAATGCATTGTAATATCTTCTAAGAAAACCTAACAAGATATAATAGGAAGGTTTTGTATAGAAGAGATTCCAGACAGTGTATTGGTTATACAGTACTTGTGTGGCTGTGACTGAAGACTCTTATTTGGAACAGTGATTCAATTCTGGCATTATCATCAGTCTGCATGGCTGGGGGTGGGTCACCTGTCCAAAGCCAGTGGGTGTGACGTAGTTAACATTTTGCATGCAGCAGGACCTACCTGTTGATTAACAGTTGTCCTGTGTTTGAGCCAGTGATACTTTGCCTTGACCAAGCAGATGCAAGCTGCGGCTAGAAAGCTGTGAGGACGCTGGGTGGTGGCGTGCTCTTTTCTGTTCTGTAGCACTGCTTAAATTGGTGACACTTCCTGTCTTGTTTTTTTCCAGCTGTCCTTGCGCGCAGTAAATGGGTCTCGCTCAGCTTACGCGTGCTTCCTGTTCACCCCACTCTTCTTCCAGCAGTACCTGACAAGGGAATCAGGATCTGATCCAGATTCAGATGCTTTCCGATGCAAAGTGCTTGTGAAGGTGAGGTACCCATGGGGCCTGCAGGCCCTTCCCTGAAGGCAAGTGAACTGCACGTAACCAGGTACTTGTTGCCTTTCCTGACAGTTACAGTGGGCTAGTCTGTACAAACAGAAGGTTAATTTCACTTCATACTACAGGTGCTGAAATAACTTACTCAGAGTTTTAAAAACTAAATTGCCTTAACTCTATTAGACAGGGCATTCCAGCAATGGCAGAGATAACATGTTTGTTTGCTTATATTACATAAATATTTTACTTTTCCTTCAGGGGATTCAGGATATCATAGAAGGTCCTTATCTCCATTTTTATCCTCAGAACCACCCTATACTGTAGGCTAGGCTGAGAAACAGAGACTGATCTGAGATAAGCCATTAGTTTAACATGTGAATGGGGATGTGAAACTGGATCTCCCTAGTTTAGAATGCTGATACAGTGCAGCAGTTAGAGTTTTCGACTGGGACCTAGGATGCCAGGGTTTAGTCCCTACTAAGCCATAAAATGCACTGGGTGATCTTGGTTAGTCACTTTCTCTCAACCTGACCTACATTGCAAAGTTGTTTTAAGGATAAAAGGGACAAAGCCATGTATGCTGTCTTGAGCTCATTGGATGAAGGGCAGGATATATAAATAGTTTGACACTCTATCTACACTATGGGTATGTAGTTTGTGGGGCACATGTAGCCCTCAGCCTCCCCCCTTTAAAAAAAACCCTCACCCCAATACCCTCTATTGCTGTAGGGGACAATTTTGTCATGCTTTTGGCTCAGCAGAGTCCTTTTTGTCATCAGGAACTGACCCAGAATCCAGTCAACAAGGGACAGAAACATGGCAAAATTACTCCCCATCTAGAAGCTCATTTTTCATGGAGACTGTTGGGACCCAGGGAGGCAGTGTGGCTCTCTAGCTCCCAATATTTGCCCACTACTGCTCTAACCAATACACTGGCTTCGATAGTGGTTTCTTTCTTTCTTTTGCGGGCAGTGGGATGGGGGAGAACACACACACACACACTAACAGTTGTGTTTCTTCATGCCCTACAGTCTTTCCTGGCGGTGTTCCGTTCACTCCCTTCCCTGGAGAAGACTGTGGAGAAATGCCTTATCTCATTGAATTCCCATGCCAGCCGCTTCCGGGTGCAGCTCCACTGCAAATATGGTGAGCTCTGGGGAGGAGCGTTCAAGCCTGAATGGGAAGTGGATTAACCCTGGGAGGTTGACGGGTGTGTGCTTAGATGAGACTACAGTTTTAGTGTGCTAGGAATCTGAATGTAGACATTGTCACCTGCAGTTCAGGAATCCTCCAGACTGAGAGGAGAGTTTGACATCCACGAGAGGCTGTAAATGCCTTTGTGCCAGACAGGAAAAGGAAGTTTAGGGAGAGTCAATTGTCAGAGTTACAAGCCGTTTACTTCACTGCAGCCAGAAGTCAGAGTGGGGGATGTATGGCCTGCCAGTTGCTTCAGCCTACGATTCCCATCAGCCCTATCCAGCATGGCTAAGAGTAGGGAGATGTGGCAGTTTTAGCCCAACACATAAGTGGAAAGACAAAGACTCCCCCAGCCCTGCCTTCAAGAGTAAAGCACCATGGAGAGCTCACAGCAGTGTTGGAGAGAGGTTGCCAGGAGGCTCAAGTGCAGATTGGGTTCCATCCTACAGACTGACAGCGGCAGGGGCTGGGGATGACCAGCCATGGCAAAACATTCTGCCAAAATTCTACTCATTCTTGAGGCCTTGTGATTTAGGGAATGCAACCGTTAACATTCTGTTTCTCCAAAGCCCCTTTCGGCAGCGGGGGGTGGGTGGGTGGCGTTCTCTCCGTAGGAGTAACATTACATTGGGCCTTTCCTGGGACATTTTGAAGTCTGAGGTGGAGCTGTCCCCTGACCCATCATGTTACATAGTATCCACAATACATTGAGTGCCTGAAACAGAAAAATCCAATCCAAGATCTAGAAAAAAAATCTCTCACTTCTATGGAAGTTAGAATAAAATAATTATAATTTAAACTAACAGTATGCTGCCTTGTTCAAGAACGAAGCCATGTTGGTTTATCTCAACTTAAAAAGTTGTATTAAATGTTACAGCACTTTTGAGACCGTGTGGTGAAAAAGAGATTTTGAGCATAAGCCTTTTTGACTCCACTTCATCAGTGTGCTGCCTTTTTCATGTTTGCATATCTCACTCAGTTGAATGGTAGGGCCAGCCATGCATCCTCTGAAGAGATCGTGGGGCTGTGTATTAACCCTCGTGTGCCATTATTTCCCTGCTGGCCCAGTTCCTACATTTTGTTGACTTGGGGAAAAATCTGAAGTGGGGGAAGCTTGCTGCATGCTCATAGACTGTCTCTCCTGCCCTGTGCCCCACATACACCTCATGGGCTGAGATCCTACACTGTCAGGGTTCCTGTACCCAGCAGGCTTCTTCCCTCCAGTTTTTCTCTTGGTCCAGAGTGGAGCCGTATGCATGGCCCTGCTATCTTTCCATGTGATTGGTAGCCCTGTGGAGCTTAGGATGTACAGCTGTTGTGTTTACAAGTCTGCCACCCAGGAATATACTTTACAAATGATACCAGCTCACCACAGATAAGCCCATTCTAGACTAGAGCCCATATTTATTGTGATTATTGCATTTATTTGTATTTCATTCTGTCCTGCTGGACTGAATTTGGGAAATTTTATTTCTGTAATTATAATCAGTGTCTGAAAGACCTCTAGCCATTGATTCTGAACTGTCACTTTAAACATTTAAACTACAGTAAATAATGGTCTAGCATGGATTAGCATGGACTTCTCAAATTTGTTCACCTGTGACTATGTGCTTGCAGTTGGAGCAGGCATCAGTTTCTGAGACATGTGGGAAGCCAGCGTAGTCAGAAGCTGTGCTACTCAAAGGTCTTGCTTTGACGCAACAGGGACAGTGTGGTTAGAGGACTCCCATCGTGGCTCATGTAGCCTCAAGTTTTTTTTCTCCTCAGTGTTTAAGAGAGCTTTTCCAAGGTTGAACCCTGAGCAGTCTTCAGCAATACAAAGAAGTGCAACAGCAGTGCTATAATTGTTCATTGTTACCAAGTGTGAATATTAGATCAAATATATACAACCAGTTTGAGCTGGGTGTACAGTAACAGTCCTTAGCAAGAAAATGTTTTAAATGAGAATTTTAATTCACTCACATGTGTCTGCACCCGCCCCCCAGGCCATTCCAGGCCTCAAGAGAGGAAAAACATGGCTGTCTTCTTCCTTTCCAGCTCTTCCCATCTCTGGGGATGACTCTGTGTGGCTCAGAGTCTCTGGAGAGACGGGAATGCCCCCTGGCCATTTCCCATGGCCATTTCCCTATGGACACACACTCACTGCCATTCTTTCCCCCACCACCACAGGTGTTGTCAAGACCCATGACTTGCCATTCCAGGAGTGTGAATCCCTGCAAGCTGACTTTGACACAAGCCAGTGCACCCATGCCCTGCGTGCCCCTCCCAGGTGGGACCTTGATGTTGTTGGGGGTGGGTAACTGCAGTGGTGGCAGGAGGACTTGAGCTAACTAGAGAAAGGACTTTAAGACGGACTCTTGCAATCCAAATGTGCAGAGGTTCCCCTTGCTCACCCACACAGCTGATGATCTTACCATTTAGCTGCCATGACACAAACATGGATATCTGGAGGAGGAGAAAATATGTATTCTTTTTATTTCCCTTTTCCCCAGAGAGGTTCCCTGAACTACTGGTTTAATGCCAAATGATGAGCGTGGGAAGCTGCTGCGTGGGCACAATGATGCTGAAAAGCTGGGATGGGGGCGAGCAACGGAGGCTTTGTACAGGCTGTCTTTAGTAATTGAACAGGGACAATGAGTAGTAAGTGCAGATGGGAGCTGGGGATTTCAACCATGAAATTTGCCTCCCTGTTCACCCCTGCCCCTCCTTCATTTAATTTAGGCTGTTAGCAGACGCTGTGGTGCATTTCCCACTGACTTTGGCTGAGGTGACTCTGGTTGCCAGCCCTGCTGGGAAGGTGAGCTTGCGCAGTTATCTGGATGAAGAGACAGGTGAGTTTCCTACTTTCCCAGCTTCCAGCTTATCCCCACAGCCTATCAACATAGCTGAGACTTCCTTAGCCCATGTTAAGAACTCTGATGTGGGTAGCAAGTTCCTGGCATGGAGGTTTCTGCTTACTTTTCCCTGTTTGGCAGTACTGTGAAACAGACGCAGAAGAAGGCACAGGAGGCAAGCATTTTCTAACCATAATCTTTCCCTCAGAGGTGAGCCGGACAATGATAACAGAGCTATGCTTGGATGAGGAAGAGTTCCAGGCCTTTCACATTAAGCAAGAGGCACAAATCACTTTCTGCCTCAAGGAATTCCGAGTATGTACGCTCCCTGTTCCTTGCCCTAACAGGAGAAACAGTATATTTACTATTCCTAACCTGTTTCCCCCCTTCCCTCTCCTCTTGTTCTTCTTTTAGGGTCTTCTGAGTTTTGCAGAGTCATCAAATCTTCCCCTTAATATCCACTTTGACACCCCTGGCAGGTAGGCCTTAACTAAGTTACTAAGTAACTGGACTAAGTTACTAAGTAAGGAACTTTACTAAGTTCCTAAGTGGGAAGTTGCCTGGTGTCTAAATGGAGCCTCCATGTACAGCAGCAGTGTGCTGGGATACTGCCCTCATACCTTGCTTGCGCACTAAGTAGAGGCATCTGGCTGACCACAGTGGGAAGCAGCATGCCAAACTAGATGGTCTTTTGGCCTGATCCAGCATGTTGCTTGTCGGTTTTTAAGAAGAGCCATCTTGCTTTGTATTTTCTATCCTGCAAGTAGCTTTAGGGAAGCTTTCCTATGTCACTTTCCTGCCTAGATTCGCTGGTGATATCTTGCCACTGCTGATTTTTCTTTGGATTCCTTCCTAGTCTCCCAACTCGTTGTCTTTTGAGTCATCCCCTCATCTAGTATTTCTTTGCAGGCCAGCTATCTTTACTGTGGAGGATACTGTACTCGAAGTGCACCTGGTCTTAGCCACACTTGAAGAGCCAGACAGCTGCAGTTCCCAAATGACCTCCTGGTAAGCAAGATTTCTAGTTTCTGCCCTGCATAGAGGCAAACTTGGAGTGGGGTGGAGTTTAGAGAACAGTGACATAAGAACTGTTTCTGCTTGACCTATCAAAAAGATTAAGGCTGTGTGGATGGTGTCATTTTGCAGTAGGGATTTTTGTTGCCCCTTAAGCATTCCTCTCATTCCACAGTCCTGAGCTGCCATTTTAGCAAATACTACATTGTTACCTCAGTTACTCTTGAAATTGCTCAGTATCCCAGGGTTATAATGAAGCATTTTCTGCAGAACCCCATTTTCCTGCCACTATAGTTTAAATGATGGGTGGGAGGCAAAGACCATCAAATATTTGTACTTCTGTTTGAGATTAGGGCTTGCTTAACAGAAAAATATAATCAGGTCTATCTCAAGGCAAGCCTTTCTTGGGATTGACAGAGTGCCTCTTCTAAGCAGATGGCACTTCACACTCCCTCATAGTTCTATTATTTCTTTCCTGCCAGCACTTCCAAGCCCCTTGCCCCTGTGTATGACTTCACCAACGATGACATTGATGACTACATGATAGCCATGGAAACAACATGTGATGGCCCAGCAGGGACAGAACTATCTCCCAGCCCCACCTTCCCCATGAGGCACACCAGTTCTGAGGCACAGGACTCAGACGGTGATCATGAGGGGACTGTGCCCGGCACACCACCACACAAAAAGGTACGTGCTAAAGGGCCTGCCGGGGCAGAGCCACAGGGGTCAGAGCACAGTTACAGGATGAAGAATGTGGCCCTGAAATATCTGCTCTTTCATAGTTCTGGTGCGTACGCGTGAAATAATTTAAAAGGTATCTGTAATACATGAAGCAAAGATGGGCTTTCATTTCAGTGTAGGAAGATAATTACTGTCACAGCATGATTTTGCGGTGGAATTAATGTATGCAACTGCAGATTATCACAAGATGGGATGTAACCGAATTTTTCATAGGTATCTGTTAGTCCTTGGTTGCTCTGATGTAGTTATAGCTTGCTTCTCAGTTCTCTTGAAAGAAATGGGACTTCAGACACTTATGGCTATGCTGTTCCTTGGCTCCACTAAATGTCATTACTAAATGTAGCTGGAGCGTAGCCACTAATTACACTCAAATTCCAATGGCAGCATTGAGCTTTGTTCGACTTACTGTTGCAAAATTTGGGCTTTCAAAATTGAAAGGGTGTGGCAGAAACTATACATCTGGGAAACAGCATTAGTTTTGGATGGTTGAGAGGAACACAGAGAAAATGCTCAGGTTATGCCCACAGTGATTACAGTCTGCATTTTTTTAGGCATTTCTGCATTTTTATTTATTTAGCTTTGTCTCAACCCAGTCAGTTTCAATGACTTTGCCAGATTCTAATGTAGGAATACCTCAGAACAATGCTTTGTAAGCCTGTACAGCTTTCTAGACCTTCTTTTCACTTGTGGTCCCAGGCACTTTTTTGCCCTTGACTCTTACTTTCTTTCGCAGTTCCGGTCCTTGTTCTTTGGATCAGTCCTGAACCAGTCACAGTCCTTGGCCATCTCACGTTCCAGCCAAGAGGTGCTGGCAGAAGACAGTGAGGAAGAATCGTGAGAGATGCACCTCCACAGCCTTCCCCGTGAGACATAACTGAACTGCTCCTGCTAGCAAGGAGAGGTGTTACAAGCTCAGTGGATTCTCCTTGGCTCCCAGCCCAATCAAACGAAAGAGCTCTCCTGCTCATAATTCATTTTATTGAATTAACTGAGCGGCTTGTACATCATGGAGAAAAACCCTGGTTAGAAACATACTGATAGTATATTCGAATACAGAGTGGTTGCCATGCTTTTAGCGGATATGCAAGTGTAAGTTAACGCCACACGTCCATGTGTATTTTTTGGCTGCAGGAGTTAATATTTTCTTCCTCCCACCGCAGCAACCAAAGCCGCCACCCTCAGCCTAACCTTACTCCCATAGCCATTTCTGCCTGGAGGAAAGCAGGAGGGATCACAGAACTGTGACTGCGTACCCATAGCCAGATATGAAATGATGACTGCATTAGCCTCTGAGACCTCTGTGGACTTCAATGGATGATGTAATAACCCTATATCTGGCTATGGGGGATACAGATGCCTCTGCAGTCACATAGCTCTCCTCCAGGCATGGAGTTCAGCAGCTCTACAATATGTCTGGGAGATAGTAAGGGTCTGGTCAAGTGTAGCTCCACATGGGTTACACTGAGCCATGCAGGATTTTCTTTTTTTTTTGGCCAGAATTTCACATACTTTTTTTTTAAACTAATACTTATTTTGTAATAAACACATTCCTAGCTTTTTTGACTTTGGCATCAATTATGAAGATCTGCCTTTGAACATTACTGCTTTCCATGCCTGCTGAACCAGCTTTCTTCTCTTTCCTTGCAATTAATCTTAATTGTTGAACCTATCATGAGTTGTAAGCTACCTGTGAATCAGAACTGAAGCATGAAAGGTGAGGAAGATCTACTGAAAAGTACTACTTCTTTCTACAGAGCTGCTTTTATTCTACCTCTAAACTACAAGCATGGAGATGTTCGAGAAAAGTACTCTTTGAACTGTGCTGCTACTTTAGAAAGACTGTTCCTTCTAGTAGTACAGTAGTGTCTGCCTACAATGCAGATATAGGCCAGATGTCCTGTTAATAGATGGAAGTCAAAAAGCACAAACCTTATTAAAAATTAAGCATGATCATTAGTTCCCACAAGCCCCAACCAGCCAAGTATGGGATTATGAGAACTGGAACCGAAAACGTCTGGAAGGCCAGATGTTACCTGCCCTGGTTTAAAAGCATCACCACCTAACAGCCTACCTTAAAAATGTTGTTATCCAAACGCACATGAGGCAGGGATAGGAACCATATCTTACCCAGATTGTTTCTGCGAGTTCCTCCCAGAAAAAAATTGAGACATTCTCCTCTAAAGCAGGCCTTGTTTTAGTGCGGCGGGATGTGTATGTGCTTTTTCAAAACCAGAAGCAGACTTGCAATCACCTGTGATTTTGCAAAAATATAGGGAAGCCCCATTTCTAGAGGGAATGTAGCAGTTGGCCCCCTCGGGCCTGCCCAGTTGTGCTGTGAAGAGGTATCAGCTGGCTTTAGCAAAACACCTGTTCTTGAGTGCTACAGTACTTAGTTTTATCCTACTGTAGCTTTCCCCAACTCAGCACTTTCCTGCTGTGCTCGGCTGTAACTCCCAAAAACCATATCCAGTCAAGGAACACTAGGCAAGAGTGGAAAGTCCAGTCTAAGGGTGCAGGCTGGGAAAGACTATATTCTTGCATGTTGTGTCCTGCTTTCCTGTTTGGTTTAAAAAATCCAAATTGATGCAGGATTGCCTTGGCTCTATACTAGACCTAATTCCTGCAAACAGCATTAGCAGCTGATACTGTGCTGTGGCTTGGGATTTAACTAGAGCTTAAGCAAGCAACAACTGACTGATTCACATAAAGGAAGCAAGGGCAAGAGATCCTTTAAATAGCTTATAGAAGATGGGGGAGGTGTTAGGTAACCCTGCTTGGAATACCACGTATGAAGAGCAAAAGGCAGCTTTCAGTCCTGCTGCACCAGAATGACCCTGCTATGACATGGGGTGTATATGCCATATTAGTATGCCCCCTCTTCTATGGCCCTTTACACTAATCCCTTGGTGTCAGTGGGCTGAGGAAGATTAACCCACTCTGTAGAACAGGGGTGGAGAACCTCTGGCAACTTAAGATGCTTCTGAAATTCCAGCTCCCTTTAACCCCAGTCAACAAGGCTTACAATTAGGTAGGGTGGAATTGTACTCCATAACAACCTGGAAAGATTGTTAGGGTTTCTAATACAGCTTAAGGAAGTCATGCAACATACACTGGTATCTTCAGAGCTAGCAAGTGATACATCCAGAGGAGGAATGGAGCTGGCTTATCACTGCTGTTACTGCATGCCTCACCAGCAGTGTTTAAAATTTGCAATCAAAGGAAAGAAGTATAAAAGACGGAAAATGATCAACGGGAAGTAAGAATTCAACAAAAGAAACAAACCAAATGGGAGAGGTCAACTATTTCAGCAAAGAAGCAGCAAAATGAATACTGGCACTTGGAAAGGGACCTTATATGACAAAGAAGGTCAGTCTGTAAGATGATGATAGAGCACATTTGGCTCTCCAGATTTATTTTAGACTACAACTCTCACGATCTACCACTGGCCAGGTTGGCTGGAAGCTGAAATATGAACATTCAGTGTGTCTGTTGTAGAGCACACCTAGAGCTACTTCAAAGGAGTCAGCAGTGGTCCTTGTTAAGGGATGAGGAAGGGTAGTATATTGTTGGGAAATGGGACAATGAAACTTAAGTTGCTTATTACGCACAACTAGCCCCCTGCTTCTGATCAGAATTGACTGCTTCTTTCAATTAAGTCATATCCCGCTGCTCCACTAGAGTTGTTATATTCCATCTAAAGTTTGTTACACTAAAAACCAAGCTAGCCTTGTGTCTTGCCTAGTACTATTTTCACTGCTGGAGGGAAGGCAGTTTTCATACTCAACAGGCAGAAACTATTCTCGCCCCACACCCTGCAAGCTTCATCTTTGTGCATTGAAAGAGCAAGCCAAAGCAGTCAAATCACTATAATGACAACATAAAAGAGATACAGTACACCATTCTGTAGCAACAGAAAGCTTTATGAAGGCAAACACAGGGATGAGTCTAGGATGAGTCTGTGTTCCATCTCTAACTTTCTCATCACCTCTAAAATAAGATTGGTCTCATCTTCCAAACATTTTTTTCACCATTATTTAAAGTCTCAGGAACAATGCACAGTTGCTCTGGAAGGGCAGGCTACTAACATGTCCTTGCTTCTTCTCTAAGACATCTCCCTGCTTCTCACACCCTTCCCCAAATTAGTGTGTTCCCACCCCACATAAGACAGCAGGGTAAGGTTAGTCCTCAACTTGCTGCTTTACAAGTCAAACCATAAAGGGAAAAAGAAATGCTCCCTCTGCCAACATGGAAAGCGTTTCCCCCTTCCATCTTCCCTCCCTCCCTTTATTTTCCCAAAACAATCAACAGGAGCAGCTACATAAGAATCTTACACGTTTATTCAAAAAGGTGTAGTACCCCCCATGGGGGAGAGGGGAGCACACATCAGGACAAAGTTGGCAAAAAAGTCAATCAAAAATACCCCCAAAAATAAAGACATCCCCATTCCCAGGGGAGCAGAATTTTTGGTATTGAATTCTTATTCAGACATTTAAAAAAAATTACATGGCTGGGCCCGGGGGAGGTAGGCAGCCGCTGTACAGTGTCACTGCTACGCAAGACAGCCTGGGCCCCACACCTACAGCTAGGAAGGGGGGACAGGCAGGGCTAGTTACTTCTTGGCTTTTGCTGAGTTGCGTGGTGGAGTGACCGGGCGCCCTCCGGGATTCAGACCACTGAACTGGCCATATTTGCCCTTGTTCTTGTCAGCTGGTTTCAAGATCTGTAGATTTGGAGGAATTGGGGGAAGGAGGAGGAGAGAAAAGGAGAGGAAAGCTTAGATGTTACGGAGGGGAATTAATCATCTCCTCTTGCAAGCCTTTGTTGTTGTGTGCCTTCAAGTTCCCTCTGACGTACAGCAACCTTAAGACAAATCTGTCATGAAGTTTTCTGGGGCTGAGTGCATGTGATGCACCCAAGGTCACCCAGTGGGTTTCCATGGCCAAGTGGGGAACTGAACCCTATCTTCAAGGTTGTAGTCCAACACTCAAACCACCATGCTGGCTCTCAGTGCAACCCCACCTTGGGGAAAAAATAATTCCAACTGAGCATCATGTTAACAGAACTTCCAAGATGACGAAACTCAAAGCCAAGCCCTTTATCAAGATTCCAGCACTTTAAAAAAAAATCTCATGATGAAAGCTATAATTCCATTTCAACACCACAACATGACAGCTGGGTAAACAGTGCCATACATCGTTTGGCTTAACAATTTAATCCCCGTCCCATTATGGCCAGGCTTATGTATATGCAATTGCATTTGCACGCCTTGTTACTTTTTCCTCTCCCTCCATTGGTTTTAGGCTGTAAACTCCATGAAGACAGAGGCCTGGCTGTTCTGAAACACCATAAAGACAGATGGCAAAGCACCAACAAACACCTCTGCTACCAATAAAAAGTTACTGATTTAATCTGGGGACTTTTATTATGCTGTCTGGATGGAGTTGGGCTCTAGTCTCTACCTGCAGATGTTTGTTTTTCTGAAAATACTAAGGAAAAATAGGGGAAGCAAAAAGGGTAACCTATTTATACTGAAAGTTTGGCTTTTATAAAATAGTAAAAAGAGTCCTTATTACATAGGCCCAATTTGGACATTTGGAAAATCCAAGAAGAGGAGGTATCTTCCAGTCCTGCTTCCTCCACTCTGCGCTTGTCATATTGATACAGAAAGTCTCAAGGGAAACAGAAACTTACATCAAGTGAGTATAGCACTTCATACAAGCTCAACTGCACAGAATCCACAATGCAGCTCCAGTTTGGCTTCACACCTTGCCTAGCAACATGTGGAAGTCAGAGTTGGGAAAGACATGTTCATGGCTCACCTCCCTTTTCCAAACCCCCAAACACAGCTAGAGTGAAGTGGGCAATGCATTTTGGTAGAGATCTTTTTAAACGGCGATTTAATAGCATGCTAACATGCATTTGGCATTTCACTCTATTATAGTAAGAACTTTGAGGCACCAACTATATGAAGAGAGATGTACATGTTTTGAGTTGCCACGCATTGTACAAACTGTTTGGAAAGGTTACCTTCCAGCAACTCCCACCCAGCATAGCCAGTGACCATGCAGGCTGTGGGGTTTGAGGAGTAACCTTTCTGAGCTCTGCACTAGCAAAGGACAATGAATCCATGACACCCTGGCTTGCTTGCTTTTCATTCTTGCATGTGTGCTCTCCATCTCTTTAAAGGCATCTTTCCAACTGCTTATACGTGGGACAGAAAGTAGGTCTGCATCTATTGATACATCCACAGGTGACTTGCAAGTAAATGGGCTAAGCATTATCTGAGCCTCAGTGGTTAAAAACAGCAGAAACAAAACACTACCTCAATAGGTTGAATGGGTTTTAGGGAGAACTGTGAGCTCTGTTCGGTGCTGGTACTCTCAAGAAACTCCTAGGCTAAGAATTTTTTAAAAAATTTACATGTACTTTTTTTAAGGGGTGAGGGACACAAGCCTCTGGGTCTCAGGATACTAGTAAAACACAAAACAGGCCCTGAACCTGACCTCCTCCCACCTTGGGCTTGCAACAAGAAGTTCCCAAAGTAATTAGTGTTTCTAATGGGTGGTGGGTGAATGGCTGAACAGGACCCCATGCTCAACAGCCTTTACCTGAAATGAGCACATAAGAGTTTCATCCACACTCATCATTGCACCAGCATTGTCAAACTCGCCGCAGTAGTTTGGGGCAGAAAAGAGCGTCACCAGCTGCCTCTTGGCGAAAAACTCATAACCGTCTTCTACCACCTATGGTCGGACATGGCAGGGAGAAGAAGAGGAGGAGGAATTATTAGTGGAATCATTATGCAAACCCACTCACACTTGCACCCTCCACTGATACCCTGCTATTCCCACTATACAGTCACTCTAGATTTTCCATAAGAGTGTACCAATTAAGAGTATATCTCTAAGTCTATACTTTTCTCCTCTTAGCCTTTGAACCCACCCTCCTTGCAACCACCACCCCCCTTCTCAGTTTCAGCAATAGGGAAAAAACACTGGGATTTTAAATAAATAAACAAACAAACAAAATTAAATTAAATTAAATTAAATTAAATTCAGACAGACAGACAGACAGACAATACTTCCCAAAGAGCTTCTCCACCTGGTCACTTATTACAGTCCTGGATTTTCTAGTTCACATGCTACAGGCAGAGACCTCTCTCACCCACCGTCAATGTGGTTTCAGAGCCCTCCTACTCCCCCCAGAGTGGCTCAGTGCTCTAACCTGGTGTGCTCGACAGATCAGGTCCAGGTCATGTTTGTGGAGAAATTTGGCAACAACTTCTGAGCCAAATGTGAAAGAGACTCCACGGTCATTCTCGCCCCAGCCCTGCACATCTTTATCAGGATCAGACCAGAGTAGATCACAAAGCAGACCCTGGTCGGGCACATCTGTGGGTCTCATGATCCGCCGGATCTGTTCCATGGACTGGAGATCAGGAGAGAGCCCTGGAAGACAAGATGGATGCTATCAGACTGCCAAACAGGAGCAGATGGCAGCAATACCCATCAACCCACTCCATACGCTCTCTTCTTAAGTAGCCCATTTCTATGTATCCTCTGCCTTATACTGCAAGTTTCTCAGCAATTCCACAGGTTCAGCATGAAGAGTTTTAGTCTTCTGCTTCGCTAGTAAATATCTTATTTATTTATTTACTTACTTACTTACTCACTTGTTTTAAACTGTATATTGTTTTAGGTATGTTTTTAATGCTTTTAATCATTTTAAATGTATTAATATTTTAATTTATTGTTGGAAGCCGCCTTTGGTCCCATTCCAAGAGGAAGGGAGCACAGGTATAAAATAAATAAATAAATGGATGGATGGATATCTGCTCCATTCACAAAGAGCACTGAATATCAGTTTGGTGTAATGGGCTTGGATCTGGCAGATCCAAGATCAAGTTTCAACCATGAAACTCAATGGGTCATCTTGGACCAGTCACTGACAGCCTTATCTCCCTCACAGTATTGTTGGGAGGAAAGTGGAAGGAAAGAGAGCACCGAAGGCCACCCTGAACTCACTGAAGTAAAGGCAGGGTATAAATGTGACTACAAAACAGCAAAAACCAGCGTGGTGTTAGTTTGTTAGGTCTGTCAACCTGGAACTCTGGGAGAGTAGGGTTCAAATCTCTGCTCAGCCATGGAAAACCAGTGGGTGACCTTGGGCAGGTCACACTCTCTCAGAAGGAGGCAAAGGCTCTGAGCAAATATTGCTAAGAAAATCTCATGACAGGGTCACCATTAAGTCAGAAATTACTTGAAAGCACACAAGAACAGTAATAAAACAGCAACAACAAAAATCTTATATTTCCGTATATAAACTACTGGCAAGAGCTAGGGCCAAGTGATCTCCAGTAATAAAATGGAAACTAATTTCCTGTTTCTTTGAAATTGCAAGTAAATGAAAATTCTCTGCAAAGGGTGGCCCTTTATTAATTGCTTCTTTGTCCAGCATCTTGCATTCCCATCTGCAAAATACTCACATTAACTGGATGCCACTGACCCAACCTTACTGCAGGCCTGCTGGCCGGTTGTGATGTATGACAGAATTCTCTCTCCAAAGGCGAGTCTAAATGCAAGTCATGCCAGCATATGGTTCCCCTCCCTCACAGCTAGTTTTCACCAGACTCCTCCGCTGAATTTTGCAGACTACATTAAGAACAATGGAAATCCTGTAAGCTTGAGACCTACCCGTCTTTCCTTTCAACATGCTTTAAAAGTGGGTCCTCTTCCTTGTAGTGCTCAAACATAGAAATGTGTGGCCCTCTGGATGCTGCTGGACTGTCCCTTTCATAATCCTTCACCACTTGCCTAGTGGGTAAGGATGGTGAGATTTGCAGTCCAACAGCAGCTGGAGGGCCATAACTCTTGCCACACCCTTGATCTAGAACTCTACAATGAGTAAATCTTTTGTACAAAGACTACTCTAGGATTAAGAAATCACAAGGGGTCAAGGATGTGCCTAACCACAGGACCACCTTCTGAACTGTTGCATGTCTAGTGAGCATTTGTAACGTTTCATTGGTCCCCAGACTGTTTTGAGCCCAGGACAGGCCTTTTCTTTTCCAGGAAATAATCCAGTTAGCATTTTTAGTAAATGCCAGGTTAAAAACATGTTTTTGCAAAAAGAAAAGTGGGGTAGCTCCTGGTGATCCGAAAATGGTCACAAACAGTAACACGTGGGCTGCAGGCCGCATTGTGCCCTCTCTTGCCTACATGATATTCCCTTTCACTTTTAGCTTTTTCCAGATTTTATTCTGCCCCTGCCAACAAAGAAGGCCACCAACTCAAAGTGTGTAAGATCCCCAGGCCCCCAACATCCAATCAATGATGCCTGCGATATTTGTTCTCTTCCTGCTGATACAGACTGCAAGCCATCTGGACAGACTGTAGGACATGTCAGTCTCTTTGACTGTGCCTTCAGCACACTTGGCTCCATGAAGAATAGTAGCAGCTCTGCTTGTCTTTCCCATCAACCCAACCCCTTGTCCCCATAACCCTAATCTTTTCTTGGACTGGCCCACCTCCATGGCAGCAGAAAATCTTCTCATCAACAATGGCAGCAATAGGCAGACAGTTGAAACAGTCTGTGAAGGTCTTCCAAAGCTTGATGTTGTATCGCCTTTTACCTGTAAAAAGTTGGGGGGGGGGGATTAACAAGAGGAAAAAGGACTCTGTGATAAACTACTTTCCTGAGAGAAAGACGCCACGAATCCTGTCTAGGTCAGCGCAGCATAGTGGTTCTGTATGCAGAACTACACTATGCTGAGCCTTTTAGCACTGGCCAGAACAACTACCGAGCCACTGAAGGCCCCCACCCACAGTCATTCAAGTCTAGAGAAGAGCAGAGAAATCACAGAAGCCTCTGGCTGTGTCCCTACAGTGAGGTAAGAGGTGATTACATCACCAGCTGAGCTCTTCTGGGGTCCTCCAGAGATCCCAGCAACTGGGGAAATCATCTTGCATCTGGCTACAGGAACATAGCCAAACACTTCTGCAATTGTCTCTCCTCTCCACCAGACACAGCACTCTGCAATAGGTTCAGGAAGGGCTTTGGTTGCTGCAGAGGGAAGACTGGAATACCAACCTCCACAGTGACCAAAAACAGACATATCCAAGTGTAACTTACACCTGCATATACCACTAACAGGATGCCACACCAGGGAAAAATGAGAGAAGCTTAGTCAGCCAAAACTGAACAATACAAGAGGGACATAGACCTTTTCCAAACCAACACTGCTGGGTTCTCTTGATGAGCAACCTATAGGCCACATGTGCTCCCTGGAAGCTGGCTGGCCAAGATCATCATGAACCCACCCTCCCACTCCCATGCCTCACACACCGCACATCCAAATACAATCAGATTTGGAATGCTGGCAGGATCTCAACTCCTGCTGGTAAATGAGATATGTGGGAATGAAGCAAGTCTTCCCCATGCACCTTCTTTCTCAAAAGGAATGCTGCCAAGAGGGCAAGGTTAAACTCCCCCTCCTCAGTTTCTATCAATATGAAAAAAGCTTTCTGTCATGGGAGGAGTTTCACCCTCATCCCCATTCTACTGATACTAGTCTGGATCACTAGAATAGGCCAGAGTCTCCTCACCATACCACCACTCCTGCTGAGGATCACCGGAGAAGGACTGGATTTAATTCCATCCTCACTGCTGAATTTCAGCACGGTACGTGTGTATAAGGCAGTGGTGGGAATCATGGAGTCCTCCAGCTGCTGCTGGACTGCAACTGCCAACATTCCTTGTCACAGGATATGCTGGTTAGACTAGGGCTGCTGGGAGTTGTACTTCAGCAGTATCTGGAGGGCTGTATGCTTCCCAACTCTGGTAGTGGGGAAGCCACTCTAAGCTGTAGAAATCTGCTTGTAACCCTCCTACATGAAGGGCTCTGGCTCTCTAGCTCCCTCAGCTCTGCCTGGCAACAACATGATTCTAACAGGAGAAAGCCTTCTGCATACATTCATCATAGAAGCCGTAGATGCGGTTGATGCTGGCGCACTCATGGTTTCCACGCAGCAGGAAGAAGTTCTCGGGATATTTAATCTTGTAGGCAAGGAGCAGGCAGATGGTCTCCAATGACTGCTTCCCCCGATCCACATAGTCTCCCAGAAAGAGGTAGTTGCTTTCTGGGGGAAACCGCCATATTCAAAGAGTCGGAGTAGGTCGTAGTATTGCCCATGGATGTCACCTGTGGAGGTGGTGGAGGAAGCAAAAGGTATGAGAGAAGGAAGGGCCAACAGACATATTTAATAACACACCACACTCTTCTTTTTCAAACAAGAAGACCAGAAGCTTGGAAAAGTGACCTCTTTTGGACTAAAATTCCAAGGTGCCTCCAGCCACTGGTCCATGTTGGCTGGTGGATTCTGCACTCTTTGTTTCTTTGTCACTTTTCCAAGTCCTAGAGGAAAGAAAAGGTGCCAGTACCAGTCTCCCCTTCCCCTCATTTTCCTTCATGTCCTCTTCCTCTGCCTTCCAGTCTGAAGTGATTATCATGTGATTCCAGAAGCCAAACGCATAAAGGCCATGATGGCATCCACTTACCACATATCTTGAGTGGGGCTTCCAACTCCAGCAAGATGGGCTGACTCAAGAAGATCTCCCGTGACTTCAGGCACAGGCCCCGGATCTCGTTTTCTGTCAGCTGCACATTCTTACCTGGGCGTGAGCCTTGCACTGCAAAGCAGAACATACACATGCTTGCTGACATCCCAATCATCACCCCTTTCTCAGTGCCTACCTCTCCACAAAGCTTTCCCCTTGGCACCCCATACAAATTCTCTTTCTGCTCCACACTTCATGGAAGGTATCCCATCTCCAAAGGCAGAACGGTGTACTTGGCCCAGGTCATGACAAGAGCCATGGGGGCAAACTACCCTCTTTCAAGGGTATGCAAATTCAACTCCTTAAAAATCACCCACCCATTACCACCTCCCCTGTGAGAGGAAACTATTGGGAATACACATCACACAGAAGGTCCTAGAACTACCCCACATCTGGGCATTGCTTACTTTAGAGCAGCTTTGCTGTAGCATCCATGTTACTCACTACCAAGAAAGAAGGTTGGTGGTGTTCTTAATATTCTGCTGCAAGTCTGTGAACCAATGAACCCCGGTTCATTGGTTCAGATACCTACCCATTCATAACCAGCTGGCCAGGAAAAGTCTTTCTGCTCTAAGCAATCTCAGTAAAGTCTCTGGGCTGCAGCCCCCATTATTTCCAGCTAATCCAGCATATGAAAACATTTTCTAGGGGAGGCATCCAGATGTTGATGGATTGCATTTCCCATCAGCTCTAGCCAGATTAGCCTATAATAGTGGATGATGAGAGCTGCAGCCCAATGGCATCTGGAGGGCCACACTACGGTTGCCCCTGTGGAAATTCCTGCCAAGGGAAGTTAGCCCAGTCCTTTCTTTGTCCTTCTGCTCACAGCCTTTCAGTCACTGACTGGCTGCTCTGAAAGGGGAAGGGACTGCTGCATTTTTTAAAAAAAGCTAATTTGTTTAAAAATAACATTTTGTGATTTCAATTGCACTGCTTTTTAATCTTCTCTGTGAGATAGCCTGAGTCCCTGTTTGGACAGAAAGGCAGAAGAGAAACCGAAATCAATTGGCCAATAATAAAGCTCTCATTATGCCCAGCCACCATGGTCACAGCTGGATAGGAGCAATATGAGGAGTAGTCTTGTGTATCTAGAGGATGCCCTGTCTGGAGAGGCTGGCTAAACCCTTCACACCAGCCAGCCCAGCACCCTCCAAGCTGAAGGCTCATCCCCTCAACATATCCAGTACAGCAGCTTTTAAATAGGTACCAGAATAAAGAGTGGAGAAAAACAAAACCAGGTGACCTCCTCTGCTACAGCATTCCCTGCCTTCAGCCATGTTCATGATCAAGAGCAGCTTACTGACACAAGCTGAATCAATATGCAGAATGGGGGCAGGGGAGAGGCTAACACTTTCAGGGATGGCTTGGTGCCCCCAGGAAGTCTTCCTTCTCCATCTGGAACAGCCTGACACTGATAACTAGAGATGTGTAGTGCCTGGGGAGGGGGTTATGAACATTTGGAGAAAACACATCCCTTCCTCCATTGGGATGAGGGGTGGGGAAATGGTAAAGAAAGCATGCTGACATTTTCTGGGAGTTATAGTCCCACAAAGTAACTTTTCCAAGTTCTAACTGCTGCAAACCAACCAACTTTACCTCATAATCTCAAAAGAACAGTTCCAAGACACTTTGCAAAACCATATTCAGGGCCTTTTCCTCCATGTCTACCCATTCTGATGTAACCAAGACTGACCAGCTCTGATCAAGGCTTGTGTATCTTGTCGAGGCCTCAGGCAGATTAAAGGCACCACAGTCTCTGCAAAGCCAGGTAAATCTGAGCTGGAGAAAACAAAGGACCTTTGGCAAGCACACCTATGGCAGGCAGCCTGACGCTAGGCTCACACTCCTCTGGTAACATCCACTCCCCCATCTCTGCAATGGGGAAAGCAGAGACCCAGCTCCTTAGGAGGCTTTTAGGGGACAGTCACAGCAAGACTGAATTTTGTTTATGTATTTATACCAGGTGCTGTAGGCTCCTTGCTTAAGAAAACCGGATGAAATTCATGCAGTCACCTTCAGTAGACAGCGGACCTGAAAGCACATATATGTATGTAGACACACACGCACATACACCTACGGCTGAGGGATACCATCTCATGTAGAGTTGGCCAGGAAAGAGTCCAGTTTACACTAGATCCAGCCACACAACCGGCTGGTTTGGCTTCCTCAGCGGCTAACTCAACGAGGTCGACTTGTACTGCTTCGATAGCAAGTCGTTTTTCGAGAAGCATCTCCTAAGCACATGCTAAGACGTCCGTTTGGTGCATGGAGATCCCAAGGAAGGAGGGAAACCTTCCTTGGCGCGAATAACAGCTGGAGAGGGCTGGCTCGGGACAGCCCCCCAACGGGGCCCCTGGTCAGTAACCCGGCCCACCGCCGCCCGCCGGAGCCAGGCACGCAGGGAGCCGGTTCGACGCCCCGGAGAGCCGCCCCGCCCCGCCCGGCCGGACCGGGGCCCCACCTCCCCGAGTCTTCCTCGGACCCCGCGCCCCCGCAGACCAACACTGCGCCCCGCCAACCCGCCGCCCTCACGCCCCGCTGAAGCCACTCCAACAGCGAAAGGACGGGCGGCCTCGCCTCCGCGCCTTCCTCGGCCCCTGAAGATGACCCAGTGCCCCCATCTCGGAAGGGGGCTCCGGAGAAGAGGGGACGAAAGAGCCCAGCCCAGCCCCCGTCCTCGGCAGGAGAGGGGGACACACCCCAACTCAGCCAACACCCGCAGGCGGAAATTCTACGGGCCCGACACACCCTTTCCGAGGAGCCGCCTCCCCGCCCCTCAGCCCTCCTGACGAGGGCCAGTTCTGGACCCGAGACCCCCCCGGGGTCCTTATTCCGCTGCCCCCACCAAAGGAAACGACGAGACTGGAGTCGCGCGTGGTAAAGACACACAAACGTCGGCAGATATCGCGGGGGAAGGAATTAGGAAAGGGCGCTCAGGCGGGGGCCGAACGGGACCTTAAAGGAGCGCCCCCCGGGCTCTGCTGCCGTAATATTCCCCACTGGAATATTAGAAGGGCCGCTCTGCCCACGTCCATAAACGCCACCTCCACTTTTTTTCCCCGCGTGAAGCCCCCTCGATTCGAGAGCGCGGCAGGCTCGTGGACCGCGCGCCTCCAAGGGACGCCTAGCCCGCGTTCAACATCTCCAGAACTTGCCTTAAGAAGGAAGGGGGGGGACACGGACCCCGAGAGCCTCGGCGGGGGCGTCAAGTGGGCGCCGAGCCCCGTGAGAACTCGCAGGGCGAGTCGGCTCCGGAGGAAGCTCGCGAGGCCGGGCGGGGGTGCTGCGGGGCATTCCGGCCCAGGGAGGGGAGGAAGGAGACCAGGAAGCGGCCAAAAAGCGGGCACCCCCGCCCCCACACGCCCCCTCTTTTGCGCACCACGAGAGAGAAAAAGACCCCCCCCGGACCACCATCCCCTCGCCAGCCGCAGCCGCTCACCTTCCAAGAGGCGCCCGATGATGGAATCTAAATTGAGCTTCTCTCCGTCCGACATGGCGGCCCTGCGTGGAGAGGAAGCGTCGAGCGCCTGGGCTCCTCCCGGTGGGTCCTAGAAAGCCAGCGGCCACGGAAGCGGGAAGGAAGGGCCGGCTCTCGTCCTGCTTTTCCTCCTCAGCGAAGAGCCTCCGCCGAAGGCAGCGAGCCGCGAAGGAAGTCGGGAGCGCACAGGCCCCGTCGTCGGCCGCCGCCGCCGCCGCCACCACCACCTACAGGCTGGAGGGATCAGCGCGGGCCGGCGGGCGGGCCGGCCGCGCAGGCCTCTGCCGCGATGGCGCCGCCCCCGGTTTCTCCCGACAGGGAGGGCTGTGGCTGGACGGAGGGGAAGCGCGGAAGGCGCCGTCGGGCACCGGCAGGCCGGGGCCGCGCGGAGTCTCTCCGGGCCTTCTGATTAAGCGGCCCCGAAATTGCCAGTCGTAGGAAGAATCGGTCACGCTTCCAAATTATGGTCGACGTTTTAGCTGCGAGGCTTGTGGTATATCTCAGCCTCAAGTGGAGATTTGTGGACTAGGAGGCCAAGAGATTCGGGCAGAATTTGGAAAAGTTACTTTTTGGGGCCACAGCTCCCGGAATCCCTCAGCCGGTATGGCCACTGGTCGCTAGGGCTGGAGGTTTCTGGGAGCTGTAATTCCAAAAAGTCACTTTTCCAAGCTCTGGAAGGGACAGATCACTGGCAGAGGACTTTGAAACTAGTTTGAGGGACACATAAGACCTGTCTGAGACAGGAGGTTGACAACACCCTGATTTAGGAATGTGTGTGCAGCCTGGATATAAATCATCCACTGAACATGTTTCATATATGCATCATTCAGAAACTGTGAGGTATCCAGAATAAAACACACTCACGAGTGCAATCGCATCTCTACAGATCAGATGCTGCCCATTTGGAAGTAGATATATGAAGATGGAAATGTGACACTGCCTTAACTGTTCTTTTCCTGTGCATTGTTGAAAGACATAGACTTACATGCACCACAAACACACAATGTGGTAAGTACCAGGGGAAAATTTTGGGTACCTTGAAGGAAGTTGCCTGCTCCCTTCCAGGAAGAGGGTGCTTCATTACACCTTCCTGAAAAGGCTAGGAGGCTGCAGCGTTGTCTGCGTGGAAGAATTCCAGTTACACCAGTTCCTGTTGGAGAGAGAAGGGATGTGGGTAGAGCTCACAGTAGTTCTGTTCCCAGCAAGTTCCACCCAGCCAGCTTTCTGCGCCGTAGAGTTGCTCACACAGGCTCTGACTTAGGCCCAGTCCAAACTGGGATGTCATACACACACCACACTGGCTGGGGGGATTCTGGGAGTTGTAGTCCAAAAAGCCAGGTTGAAGATCACCTAACACTGGAAGAGTGATGAAAATTTGTCATTGTTTAAGTAGGAATGCAGACTCTGGACTTTGGCAACTGCAGAAAAGAAAACCATGCAAGTATAACAAAGAAAATGATCAACGAATGCACCACTTCAACAATGGCAGAAGAGCTTATCTAAGTTCATATGGCAAGGGAAAAAGCCATGAGTCAAATAACAGGTTATGCAAAATGCCAGGGAAAGAGGAGGATGGGATTTGACATCTGGTAGCAAAAAGGAGAATAATCTGGCAACATTGGACTTTGACAATTAGCAAGACTTTGTTGGTGGAAAAAGTGGCTGATGTCACTTTAGAGTGAGAGGTTCAATTATATTATATCCAGATATGCATAATCACTGAAATGAAAGTCAGAAGGTATGCTTTCTTTTGGTATATACAGTATTTCTATCTTCCTTTCCTCTCCCCGCTTTCTTCTTCTTTTTTTCTTTTTTCTTTTATTAGATTCTATGTAATTTTTATTGTATTTTGAAAAACTGTTAATAAAAAAGAAAAGAAGAAATAATGAGACTCATAACTCTTTCTATGAAACATGGCTTTTGCTTATAGATTATCCTACAGGTGATCAAATGGCAGGTGTAGGGGGCATCAATAAAATTAAAAGCAGATGAAAACGAACCAATAGAACAACAAATATAAACAGCACAGCACATGAAAGGACCTTTCTCCCTGAGCATTAAGCCTTCAAAGGCTTGCCGGAAAAACAAGGCTAAAACCATTAGGCAGCTCCCCTCATGGGTGTCCCCTCAAGAGGCTTTTTTCGGAAGATGGATCAAAACAGATAAATGGATATAATAGAAAAATCGCCTTCAAATACGATAAAAGTCAAAACAAGAGAGAAGTTGGAAGAAGAAGGAATAAGACTGAATTGGTTTCCCTGTAGACAATTAACTGAAAGATTTCAGATGGATGTAAAAACCTACAGAATTGAACAAAAGGAGAGAGAAGGAGTGATAAAATGGCTGTTTGAAAATCCCCTACACTTATTATCTCATATGTATCAGGAAATCTTACAGCAAGAGAGGGAGGAAGAAACAATAAAGTCTACAATGATCACGTGGGCTCAAAATGTAGGACATTCAATTCAGTTAGAGCCTTGGGAACAGAGTTGGAAAAGAACACAGAAATTTACAGTAGCTCAGAATTTAAAAGAAAACTATTACAAAATGTTTCATAGATGGTACATGACACCAGAGAAACTTATGAGATTTTACAAAACAGGAACAGGACAATGTTGGAAATGTCAAAAGGAGGTCGGTACGATGTTTCATATGTGGTGGACATGTAACAAAGCAAAGAAATATTGGGGAGAAATACTCAATAGGATATGTACAATATTGAATGTAAAATTTGATAAAACACCAGAAATGTATTTGTTGAATATGACGCATATGTTTGATGGTACTGTTCAAAAGAAATATTGGCGAATAATATTGTATATGGTCACGAGAGCTAGAATAGAATTTGCAAGACTATGGAAAAACTATCAAATAACTACAATTGATCAATGGCGGGCAACTCTGATTGAAAATGGAAATGCAGCCATAGTCTCTCAGAGAGTAAAGGAAAAATCAGATGATAAGATTAAAAAAAAAATGGGAAATTGCGTTGGGTAATAGTTGGGTACTATCAGATGACCATGTTCAGGTATATTGATATATTAAATGGATGTAATCAGAAATATTATGATAAAATATATGGTACCTATGTATTGCAAGAACTATCACAAAATATTATCATATATATGTGCAGTACAGGTAATTTTAGCATGCTGAATATATAGAAGAAATTGAAATCTAGAGAGGAGAGGAAGCACAGTAGAAATAATTCAACGAAAGGTACAATTATATATATCTATTTTATATGTTGGAATTTTAATAAAATTATATATATATAAAAAAGGCTCGCTGGAAAAAGGGGTCTTTGCCTGCCTGTGAAACTATAGCAAGGAAGGCACCTGTCCAATATCTCTAGGAACCAAGTGCCAGAGGGTGGGAGCACCCACTTGCGAAGGCCTCTCTGTACTTATGAGGGTGGTTGGACAAAGAGAAGTGCAGACCCAAAATATCTCAAAACACAGGCAGGTTCATAAAGTTCATACAGTCCTTCAGGTAACATGGACTTAAATCATATAGGCCTTTGTTGCAGTAAGGAAGTAATGTGCTTCCTGTAGCCAGTCCTGGTTAACAATGACTCAGGTGGCAGAATTCAAAGACGTGGCCCTCTTAGTCTGGATCAGAATGGAAAGGGATTTTGTAGCATCTTTGAGACTGAGAACAAGACATTGGTAACACTACCAACATCTTTCTCTTAGTCTCGAAAGTGCTGCAAAATCCCTTTGCATACTAATTCAGATGGTGTTTGGGTTGTATTGTGTAGTCTCTTCTTTTGGTTTTGATTCCAATTTTGTCATTGTATTCCTGCTATTTAACAATAAACTAAAGGAAGAAAGGTAAGTAGAAGGTGTGAGGTAAATCTAACAGAAGTACTCCAGAAGTCAGTAGTGCAGAGTGCACTTCGTGCCTATGGGCAGGGACAAAACTTTCTGCCCATTGGGTTCTTCCCTGGCTTCCAAGAGTTTAGTAAAGATATCCTGGGGCAGGGTCGATCTCCTGTTTTCCAACTCTCTCTTGGAAACATTGTGGGTAGCTGTCCTGTGTTTCGCTTTCAGTGAGGTGTTTTCTGCTCTGTTTCCCACCCCCTTTGCCTTATTTACTGTGCAGAGCTCTAGTGCTGTCCCTTGCATCAGGAAATGGTTGTGGGAGGAAATAGCTTGCAGAGACTGTTGGGGAACTCAAGTCACGACAGGAGTGACAAGGGGTGCATTCACAGAAGCAAGGTGTTGCTCTGCTCAGAGGTACAGCCAAGGGCTTGGCAGCTGGCATGAAGTAAAGGGGCTGGCAGCAGTAGGATATACAAATAAGATTTTGAAGAGGAAGATGTCAGACCGCTCTCTTTCAGCAGAGTTCCCTGAAGATGACGTAAGCCAAGCTGTGGATGAACTGCCAGATGCTTTTGATCTCTCCCTGCGTGATGATGTCAGCTCCCTGGGCTCCGATTCTGAGTTGAATGGGATGCCTCCCTATCGCCAGACAGATCGCTATGGCTTTATTGGGGGCAGTAGCCTCCAGAATGGGTAAGCGTGGAATTTGGGGAAAATATTTTTATTTTTGGACTGCATCTCCCTGAATCCTCCAACCAACACGGCCACTGGCCACATTAGCTGGACAATTTGGAAAACTGTAGTCCAGGCTTTTTCTATTGCTTTTTTTTATAGGCTCCAAGGGCTTCTGTTGCAAAACTTACTGGGATGGGGTGGAGTGTGTGGCACAAGACATGACCCTTGAGAGGAAGAGGACAGGGAGCACCCTCTCTCCTTGAGGTTGATTGCACAGTAGCATCCATTTTCTGTTTTGGGAACTAACAGTGATTTAAGCAAGAGTTAGTTCTTCAAGCAAAGTTCTTCAACAACTGTCCCCAACTGGGTATCATCAAATTACTGTGTCCACCATCTCCAGGTAGCAGGGTAATGATCAACAATAATGGGATTATGGGCCAAAACAGTTGCAGGATATGCAGGGGTGTAGGACCTGGCTTTGTGATCAACCAAAGTCCTGGTCCTAACAGAGCTGTCAGCCTCTGCAACAGCCTCTTTCCAATGGCTGGAATAAATGGGAGTTGGCGAATGCTACCAGTTGAGATGACAGCATTAGCAAAAGCTTCTTATATTAAACCCCAGAAATTGCCCAAGGAGGGTGTTGCTTTTCCAGCTAGTACAAATGCTATTCTTGAGCTTTGTTGTTGTTAACTACCATCAAATTGACTTCGACTTTGGTAACCCTATAAGCAAGAATCCTCCCAGACACCCTGTCATCATCAGCACTGCTCAAGTGTTGTTTCCTTTTTGTCTAGCCACTTGTAATGTGGTCTTCCTCTTTTCCTACTGGTTCCCTCTTTACTAAACACTGTTGTCTTTTCTAACAAGTCACATTGTCTCTTTAGATGGCCAAAGCGTGAGAGCCTCCATTTCGTGATTTTGGCTTTGAGGCTCAGGCTTGGTTTGCTCTCAGACCCATTTATTCAAAATATGATGTCATGGACAATTCTGACTTTCAGATATCTTTACACTTGAAGATCTTATCAGCTACCTTCATAGCTACCATTCCAAGTCCTACTGTTCATAAAATCGATAAGAGAAAACTCATCAGCCAAGCATTTTCGCATATGGGCTTAAAAGCAAGAAAGGAGGCAGATAGAGATTTCTTGCTTGGCAGAACTCAGATAAGTTTCTTGATGTCATTGCCACAATTGCATTCAACAATTCAGGTAGCCGTATAAAGAAACATTCGGTTTCAGTGAGAAAAGCCCACCTGCCTTTCTCACTTGTATGGATCTCATGTGCTTTTTTGCATCTTTTGATATAATGTAATGCAAGACCTCTTGCATCAAGGTTACTCATGTGTATAAGTTCGAATACTACATCATTTCAATAGCTCTCTTGTATCCAGCTCTTAGGAGAGCTACAAAGACTGGGTGGGTCAAGATGAGAATGCAACCCAAGATTCAGCTGCGCAAGAAAGGAGAAAGGCTCACAGAAAGTGCCTTGCCTACCTACTAACACTTCCTGTTTCAGCAATCCTACGCAGCCACATCCTCTCACAGTGTCCATGGTAACATATGCACCATAGCAACAGGGACGGTGGTTAAAGTGGTTAGTGACAAAGTTTCCATGACTCTTCTGCCTGCATAGCGTGGAAACACCCAGGAGGCTGAAATGAAGCCCTGCAGAGCTGCATCAGTTTTACATCTTCACACTGTAAATCCAGTTTTGCAGTGTCGCCCTTGGGGCTTCCCCAAAAGCACTTCAGCAACTGGACTTTACTGGGATGCTGAGACCTCAGCCTCAGGATTCTCTGTGGCTCTGGCCCCTGCCTCTCCAGGAAGTAGAGCTCCAGGTCCCCTTAGGGAAAAGGCACGTGGGCCGAGCTAGTTGAAGTCTGTGGTGTGCCAGTAGGCCGAGACACAGAGAGCAAAAAACTTGCTACAAGCTCCCTTGGATGGTCTAGGGCAGGGCTTTCCACATGGTGTGCTGTGACACATTCATGTGTCACCCGAAGTACGTAGGTGTGTCGCCTACAATCTTGGAAATGTATGTTATTATTTATAAATCATACAATTTTTTAAAATATATGTAAGGTTTTCACGAGCTATGTTGTGTCCCCATGCATTTTATTATTACAATTTAGGTATGTGTCTGTATCTCTTATAAAGGGGTTAATGTAACCCCCGGTTTGCTAGTAAAACTGAATTACTGTGTTGCGAAATGATGCATGTCTAAAAAGTGTGTCACCAACATGAAAAGTTTAGAAAGCTCTGGTCGAGGGGAATCTATTTTAGACTACAGTTCCCAGAGCTCCTCAGCCTGCACAGCCACTTCCCAGGGTGGATGAGGTTTCTGGGAGTTACAGACCAAAACGTAACATTTCCTTGCTGTGGTCTGGACTTATCTGTGAACAAGGGAGACATATTGTCACAGTGAGATCTACCCGCTTGATACAGTATTACTCCCTTGGAAATGCAAAGTTTTGGATTGCAGCTGTCCTATTTATTTAAGCTACTTTACTTGTATACCACTCTTAATCAGGACTGATTTCAGGGTGGGTTCCAAATTTTAAAGCAACACAGGAACACGTAAACTAAAGTCTAAAATAAATGAGACCAGTAATAAAAGGTCAGAAGATAATGTGTTAAAAGATGAGTCACTTTTTATTTAGGAAAAAAGGACTCGAAAAGAAAGCCAGGTTAGTGCCAAACGAGCCTTCTCAAAGATATTCCATAACTGGGGTCACTAGAGGCAACAAAGGCATCTCTTTTGGTGCCACCCATAGGAGGCCTTATCACACTACACTGTTATAGCGCTATTATTCCACTTTAACTGCCATGGCAACATCGCATGGAATAATGGGATTTGCAGTTTCAGGAGAGGCATTAAGAAGTCTCAGCCAGATGACTCCAGTGCCTCATCAAACTACAAACCCCAGAATTTCACAGCATGTAGCCAGGGCACTTAAAGTGGAATAATAGTGCTATAAGAGTGTAGTGTGACAGGGACCAGGGAAGGCACACAGAGAAAGGGGATTTATTATCTTCAGTAAATCAGGTAGGCCAGACTGAGAAGCAGTCTAGAGAATGGTCTGGGGCAGAGACTGAAAGCATCACTTTTTTAGAGTGTAATTCTTTTTTTAAAAAAAATTAATTAAAACTACTTTCAACTATCATAAAAAATCACAACAAAAATACAGCAGAAGCACTACAAACTAGAATCTAAATATATAAAGAAAGAGTGACAAGAAGACTATTGACTAAACTAACTGCTAACCAAAAAAAAAAAAAATTAATTCCCAACTCCCCCCAAAATGGACATGTATACAAATTGTCCAGCTACCTCCGAGTTTGTGATATTATTAATTATGATATGATTGATATAATTATATAATATTTGTATTATAATTTATACTTCTTAAATGTACCTGAGAGAATATGCACAAAATAATATTTATTACAATATATAATATAAAATATAATAGCATCTAGTATAAAAGAGAAAAATTATAAGTAACATAAAAATTGTTAAAGTATAAGCCATTATTCTACCACAATTCTTCTTTCTATTCTTATTGTGCAAAGCGCATTGTAGAAAACCTCATTTCTTTTTGGATACATTATAACCTTATTCCATTGAATTCTAAACTCTTTTAGAGATTCTTCTCTTATTAATGTTGTCAATTCATCTATCTCAGCCACATCCACTGGTTACATAATCCAATCTTCTCAAGATGGTATTGTAGAATCTTTCCATTTCTGCACATACAACAGTCTCACTGCAACACTTACATACTGAATAATTTTTACCTAATTCTTATTAATCTGATCATCCTTTAGTCCCCATAAGAACAGTTCAAGTTTCAAATGAATCTTCATCAGCATTATTTCTCCATCCATGTATCACATTCCAAAATTTCTTTGCTTTATCATAGGTCCACCACAAATGGTAAAAAGTCACTTCTACAAAATCACATTTCCAACATTTAGGTGAAGAACTTTTATACGTTCTTTTGATAATTTCTTTGGGGTTAGGTACCACCATTTTACAGAAATTTTCTTTTAAATTGTAACACAGAGTAAGCGTCAGATCTTTTGCCCACATCTTTCCCATTGTTCCATTTATATTGGGTGACCCACATTCTAAGCCTATGTATCCATACAGTCTTTTATTTGTTCTACCTTTTTTTTAGTGTAATTTTGAGAATCCCCAGCTGCTGTGGGCAGTGACCACACTGACTGAGGATTCCGGGAAATGTAGTTCAGAAAAAAAGAAACTTTTCCAAGGTCCAAACTGTAGGGAGGATTGTGTTCTTCTAATTGTCACAAATGCTCAGGCTCTATAATAAATTTGTCCAAGCAACTATCAGCCAGAATATTACATATACAAACCAAAGACAGCACTAATATTCAGATATGAAATGCCTTCTTTAGAAACAAATACCCTTTAAAAAAATAAATATAAAACCACTGCACAAGTTTTCATGGCAGTTTGCTTAAAATCTGTAGGGCAATTGGGGTCAAGAATTTCATAGGCTGAATTTATAATGCCATCTGGGATCCTGAAATAGGCTACTATTGTACCTATTGTACCATGAGCTTAGCGTCCAGATCAAGGGAAGTAATAGTCCCACTCTATTCTGTGGTCAAATATTTCTTGGAATACTGTGTCCAATTGCGAGAAATACATTTTAAGAAAGATATTGACAAGCTGCAATTTGTCCAGAGGAGAGCAACCAACATGATCAAAGGTTTGGAAACCAAATCATTAAACTAAGAATTGGTAGTCCAAATGGAACATGTAAACATTGAAATACCTGGGGGAAGTGAGTGAAAATGGACAGGAATGGGACGTTTTGAGTCAGATAATTACTTAGTATTTTCCTTAGGAAATGAAATTCTAAGAAGAAATGGGTGGCATTAATAGTGAGGAGACATGTAGCAAAAGCAATCAAAAGATATAATGCAAAATCTGATCTAATAGCATCAGGAAGACTACAGGGAAAACTTATCAATATAACCATAACCTGAAGTTTATACTCTAGCTACAGAGTCAGAAAAAGAAGAAATTGAAAGACTCTGTGTTGGAGTCCAGGAGGAAACTGACCACATGCTAAAAAGAACTTTTGGTTAATCAGAAGTGATTGGAATGCAAAAGTAGAACACAGCAGAATCAAAAACTGCAAGAAAATTTGGCCTAAGATCCAGAAATGAAGCAGGAGAGTGATTGATTGAATTTTGCAAGGCCAACAGCTTGATCATTGCAAACACATTCTTCAAGCAACCAAAGAGGCGACTGCATCGAGGGACATAACCTGATGGTTAATATAGAAGTCAAATATATTACATAATCAGAAACAAAAGACGGGGTAGCTCCATTCTCTCTGTAAAAGAAAGACCAGGAGCTATGAACTGCTAATATAAAAAAAATAGAGTAAAGCTAAACAAGAACATTAAATCAACCATTATGCCAAAATACCACCTGAAGATCATCCCCATAGAATTTTTTAAAAAATGTAAAAAAACCAACAACCCAGATTCGCACTATTAAGCCCAGTTGACTGGAAGCCAGAACTCTGGACTGAAGCCAAGGACATTGTGAGGAGGAGTGCAAAAAGACACTATCTGTAGCCAAAAAAAAAAAAAAAAAAAAAAGTCTCAATGTATGATAGATATAACTCTTAAAGCAGTTAAGAGCAGATGAGAAGTAAAGGGTGACAGAAAAAGGGCTAGAACCCTGAATGCAACTATTCAGCAACTTGTTCACAGGAACAAAGAGAACTACTATAATAATCAATGCACAGCAACAGAAGATGACAACAAAAAAAGAAGAACAAGAGACCTCTTCCACAAGATCTGAGAAATCAAAGGGAACTTTTAACCAAGATTGGAACACTATACAATCAGCAGGGAGACACATTTTAAGATGAAGTACAAATAAAAACTTGCTGGAAACAATACAATGTATATAGAAGAGATGAAAAAGATGACAGATTAATTTAAGGAAGAATCATCTGAAGATGAACCTACAATTTTAGAAAGTGAAGTAGAAGCCACATTTAAGGCACCTGGGAGAAATAAATCACCAGGAACAGATGGCACACCAATACAGCTGCTTCAAGCTACAGAGACAGAATCTACTCTAGCTATAATTAAAATCTGTCAAAAAATATGGAAAACAAAAGAATGGCCCACAGATTGAAAATGCCCAATATACATGCCAGTCCCCAAGACAGGGGACACCAGGGATCACAGTAACCACAGGACCATTGCATTAATCTTCTATGCAAGCCAAGTGATGCTCAAAATTCTACAACAAAGACTTTTCCTGTCTATGCAGCAAGAAATGCCAGATGTCCAAGCTGAGTTCAGAAGGGGAAGAGACACAAGGGATCATATTGCAAACATATGTTAGATAATGGCACACACCAAGGAATTTCAGAAGAAAATCAGCCTCTGTTTTATAGATCAGAGCAAAGTCTTTGACTTTGATCTCATGACTTTGATCATGAAAAATTATGGATCGCTCTTTAAAAAATGGATGTAACATAACATTTGATTGTCATGATGTGTAATCTCTACTCAGAGCAAGGGGCTACCATCAGTATACAAAACTGAATGGCTTTCAATTGGCTAGGAGGTCAAACAAGGGTGCATTTTATCACTTATCAGTTTAATTATATGCTGAACATATCATACATAAAGCAGGATTAGACTTGGAGGAAGGAAGTGTGAAAACTGGAGGAAGAAACACCAGCAGTTTGAGATACGCAGATAACAGCGTACTGTGAGCAGAAAATAGCAAAGACTTGGAACAGTTGCTGAAGAAAGTCATTGAAGAAAGTCAAAGGCAGGTTTACAATTGAACATTAAGAGAACAAAAATAATGACCACAGATGACTTACCTAACTTTAAAGCAGATGATGAAGACTTGGAAATAGTTAAAAGATTTTCCCTACCTTGGGTCAGTCATTAATCAGAATGGGGACTGCAGTCAAGAAATCAGGAGAAAATTAGGACTTGGAAGGGCAATTATAAAGGAATTAGACAAGATTCTGAAGTGTTAAAATATATAATTGAATACTAAAGTTAGGATTGTCAGTGCTATCATATTCCCAGATTTTATATATGGTTTTGAAAGCTCAACAATAAAGAAATCTAGTAGGAAGAAAATCATTTCATTTGAATTGGTGCTGGAAAAGAGTTCTACAGATACCATGAACTGCTAAAAAGACAAATTAATTGGTCTTAGAGTGAATCAAGCCTGCATAGAATCATAGAATCATAGAGTTGGAAGAGACCCCAGGGGCCATCCAATCCAACCCCCTGCTATGCAGGAACACTCATCAAAGCATTCTCAACAGACGGCCATCCAGCTTCTGCTTAAAAACCTCCAAAGAAGGAGACTCTATCATACTCCAAGGCAGCATATTCCACTACTGGACAGCTCTGACCGTCAGGAAGTTCTTCCTGAGGTTCAAGTGGAATCTCCTTTCCTGCAGCTTGAATCCATTGCTCCTTGTCCTAGTCTCTGGAGTGGCAGAGAACAAGCCTGCTCCCTCCTCAACATGACATCCCTTCAAACATTTAAACATGGCTATCATGTCCCCTCTTAACCTTCTCTTCTGCAGACTAAACATACCCAGCTCCCTAAGCCGTTCTTCATAGGGCATGGCTTCCAGACCTTTCACCATTTTGGTCGCCCTCCTCTGGACATGTTCCAGCTTGTCGACATCCTTCTTGAACTGAGATGCCCACAAGTGGACACAGTATTCCAAATGAGGCCTAACCAAGGCAGAATAGAGTGGTACCATTACCTCCCTCAATCTAGACGCCATACTCCTCTTGATGCAACCAAGAATCGCGTTGGCTTTCTTGGCTGCTGCATCACACTGCTGACTCATGTTCAGCCTGTGATCTACCAAGACTCCTAAATCCCTTTCACACGTACTGCTGTCCAGCCATGTGTCCCCTATCCTGTATTTGTGCATTCCATTTTTTCTGCCTAAGTGTAAGACTTTACATTTCTCTCTGTTTAAATTCATTTTGTTAGCTTTGGCCCAGCTCTCGAATCTGTCAAGGTCATTTTGAAATTTGATCCTGTCCTCTAGTCTATTAGCAACCCCTCCCAATTTGGTGTCATCTGCAAATTTGATCAGCATGCCCTCTGCTCCTGTACTTCCACTTAGAAGCCAAGGTGACTACACTGAAGGTGTCCTACTTTGGCCATATCATGAGAAGACATGACTCACTGGAAAAGACAATAACGCTTGGCAAGAGAGAAGGCAGTAGGAAAAGAGGAAGACCATACTGCAGATGGACAGACTCAGTCAAGGAAGCCATGGCCTTGGATCTGCAAGACCTGGCCAGTGCGAATGATGACAGGGTGACCTGGGGGTCTCTCATCCACAAGGTTTCCATAAGTCGAAGCTGACCTGATTGCAGTTAACAAAAAGTCTAAATCTAGAGGTTCCAGAGTTAGATAAAATGTCCTAGGGAAATAGTTGACAAGAGCATAAAGCATATCTAAATCATGAAACCAAGAGCAAAAATGAAATCAATTATACAAGAGCAGGAGAAATAAGAGATTGGACCCTGGCAGACATCACACTCTTGAATCAGCATGAGAGAGGAATGATATTTATATAGTACCAATATCCATCTGTACAACAGAGTCAAGTTTCCATTTTTGTGTTTGCATTCATGTACGCATTTAAAAATATTTCTGTTTCCTCTCCCAGCTCACTAGGGCTCCAAAGATGATAAACAAATAAAGCCTAATTAAAACAATACAAGGATAAAACATTTTAAAAGCACATTAAAAATACTCTTTGAAAACTCCTAAAAGCAGTCTAAAAATATTCTTAGAATCCAGTTTTAACAGAGTTAAAACAGCCATTTCAGCCATGCAGAACAGCACTGTTTTTGCTGCTCACTGGAAGCTTAAAACATATGGGGCCAGCCTAACTTCCTTGGGTAAGGAGTTCCACTGTTAATAAGCTGTACAGAGAATGCCCTGTTACATGTGCCCACCAGCCTAATTTCACAAGGTGCTGGGACACACAACAGGGCTTCCTCTGAAGATCTCAAAAAAAAAAAAAAGATCTCTAAGTAGCACAGAAGAGAGAGAATGGGTAAGGATGGTCTCCCAAGGTAGCTCAAGGAGAAGTCTTCAACCTTGCTGTTATCTCTCCCACCTGCAGTATAGGTCAGGTCTCTGTTGAGATCATCCGTCACCGAGAGACCAAGTGGCTGGAGATGATGGCTCACTGGGAGAAAACCATGGCTAGGCGCTACAGAAAGGTAAGGGAAGCTCAGAGATCCCTTCCATAACTGGTCAGTTTGCTGTAAAACATGAATTTGCCTTAAAACATGAATCCCATTTTGATCCTAAGATAGCTGTCACAAGGACCTCCTTTCTGTCTATGTATATGTCCATCTCTCTCCCTCTCTCTCCCTCTCATACACACACACACACACACACCACCACCACCAACAGCTCAACTGTGTGCATTACGTGACTGCTAGTTTTTGTGAAGTGTTTTGAGTGTATTAGCTCCCTCCTTTCCTCCCTCCCTCCTGTGGCTGCTGTTGGCTTCCATGTCAGTAGGGCGATGAATTTGCTCTGGGTTTTATTCTGAATTTTAAAGCAACAATCCAAGGTGCTGAGCCAATCTTACTTGCAGAGGTCAGCACTTTAGCAGATCCTTTAAAGTTCAGACTGAAACTTGAAGCAGATTCACCACCCCACTGACATGGGAGCAGCCAGCCTTCATGGCTCACCTCCTTCCTTTCCAGAAATACGTTTCCAGCAGCTTGTCCCACTCAGTACTCTAGCAGCTGTATTTTGACATAAACTGCCATTTGCAGTAAGTCTGTAAAGAAACCCCATGTACAACATGTTATAATAGTCTCCGCATGAGGTCTGTTGTTTTTGTGTGCCTTCAAGTCATTTCGGAATTAGGGTAACCCCCAAGGCAAACCTATAATGGGGTTTTCTTGGCAAGATTTGTTGGGGTGGTCTGCTTTTGCTTTCCTACCAGAGCATAAATATAATCATGGCCAAATAGTCACCTTTGTGAAGCTTCAGCTAGGAGAAAGTAAACCATGTCACATGAGACATGGGCATTCAGTGGGAACACTGGGAATATAAACACCCCTGCGCTGTGAACCTCATCAGTTAGGCCAGGGGTGGGAAGCATGAGGCCCTCCAGATGCTGTTGGACTACAATGCCCAACATTCTGCAGCTGGGTGTGGCTGCCAGAACTTCCAGTCTAGTGACACAAAAAGGCCAAACGATTCCTGCCCCTGCTTTAGAGAGGGTGAAAGCAAGATGAATATCACTTCACTAGCATGAGGCCACATTGCACTCTCTATCTGGTCAGGACTGAGCTTCAGTTTACCAGCCTAATCATGCCTAATACTGTTCCCATGAACCACTTTAGCATTTCTACAGCTTCAAATGATGTTAAGGGGAAAACAGAGCTGTGTGTCATCAGCGCAGTGATAACACTTTACTCTAAAATCTCCAAATGACTTCACTCAGTGGTTTAATGTGGACTTTAAAAGGCATGGAAGACAAGATGGAGCCCTCTCAGTTGTTTATTTTGGGTGCCTCTATGTTCCTAGGGGGACTTTTTGTTCTGGAGATTTGTACAGGATCACTGTTTTGCTGATAAGGTGTGTTGGTTTAGGTAAAACTGCAGTGCCGGAAGGGGATCCCTTCATCTGTACGTGCCCGCTGTTGGCCTTTGTTGTGTGGAGGACAGTCCAAAATGGAGAAGAACCCTGGAAAGTACCAGGTGAGGTCGCATTTTGTATATTTTTACACACTCATTCTTGTTGTTTCGTTGCTTCAACTTCTAGCTCTTTCCTCTTCATCCAAGCACTTTCTCTGCAAAGCTTCACTCCTTTTAATTGTTTATTTTCCAGCCAATCACCATGGTCTTCCTAACTGGAGTCTTCTGCCCTCTGAAGACTCAGTCACTCAGACAGAATATGGCAATAGCTCTTCTATTTACTGAAGAATATTGTGCAGTAAAACTCTATGGATGCTTGTTTGAGTGTGCGTAAGCCCAATTTAACCCAGGGGAATTTACTAAAGATAACATACCTAGGATGAGGCCCTTAAACTAGTGTACTATATTTGCCAGAAGAACATCTTTAGTCTTTCTTTTGTTTATTCTTCTGTGTATATTCATTTAAGTAACATTATTTCAGAGCAGAGCGCTCCCAAGATAACTTTAAAATGTAAATAATATGTAAGACAAATTTTAAAGTATGTACAAAACAATCAAACTAGTAAATTAAAAGCAGCAGCAGCAGTTGAAAAGGCCAGCACAACACTTTTGGTAAAATCTAGATTGAAACAAAACCGTTTTAAAAGTTTTGATACAAGAAAGATTTCTTCCAACATGGGGACTCCAAAGGGAAGGTGTCCCCACTGAAGCCAGTAGTAAAGGGAAATGTATACACATTGTAATCTCTCCTGAATCAGTGGCTCACCTACATAGGCCACCTGAACAAGCTTTGTTCTTCTTCTTCTTCTTTCAGGAACTGTATGAGGAACCTGGTGATCCTCAGTGGGTAGAGACAATTACAAAGGACATTCATCGGCAGTTTCCTTTCCATGAGATGTTCCTGTCACCTGAGGGGCCTGGGTGAGGAAGGGCTGATGAGCTTGGAGGGAAGAGGCAGGTTGATTTCTGCAGAGACTCCCATGGTGTTTAAAAGGCATGAGAGCTGAGTAGAGGTCCTTTGAACAGATCATGTTTTCTGCCTCGGGGAGAAAAATATTATCTTTAATGTAAAATGGTTTGTTTGTCTGTGCTGCCATTATATGCCCTCTTAAATGAAAGAGGAAGATTGCGCCAGCCATGCATCATTGCCTGGTGTGGTTGTATTGTGTTTGGATAAGGGGTTGCCACATTAGGAACATGTGACCTAGGCTGGATCAATCCAACAGCCTATGGGAGTACAGCATTCTGTTTTCACAGTGGCCGGAAAGCCCACAAGCAAGACATGAACATAAGAGTACTCTTATGTTCTTGCTCCCCAGCCACTGATATACAAAGGGATGTGCCCTCTGCTTCTGGAGGGAATGTTTATACATCATGACTAGCAGCCATTGAATGCCAGACAGGCTAGATAGGCTAGCTAACGGGGGGAATCAAGCTCACTCACAGACTTCAGAAGCAAATTCAAAATAGATTCAAGGCTGACAGTACAATATTTTATATGCCAAAGAGAAGTCCTAGCAGTACAATGATGGGACTTATTATCAGGTAAGTGTGTATAAGATTTCTGACTTAACAACTGGGTTATTATTCCACAATCTGTGGAAGAACCATGGTCTTATTTGAAATATTTGAATTATCTCTTTTGATTAAGCCCGCTACTCTTTTTAAAGAGAGCCAGTGTGGTATAGCAGTTTGACTAGGATCCTGGGAGACCAGGGTCATTTCTACACCTTACCCTTTTCCATTGCCATCTCAGTGTCATCCCAGCACTACTTTTTCCAGGATGGGAGCATGTCCCCAACACTCCCCTCCGCACCTGGCTGGCTGGCTGTAGATGGGAGCCTAAGCAACACACGCCTTCCTTCTGCAGTTCATCCAGCCTCTTTCCTATGCTGCACTGGGGAAGGAAGAGCCTAGATAGTGCTTCCGCCTGTTCCACATTGTTGCCAGCAATGGGAGCATCATTTGATTATGGACCATTAATGGATTTTTTTCATTAATCGAATATCTCACAATCACAATGGGTAGGGACGTGTTGGCAGCAGGTCTGTGATGACATTGTGCAAAAGCACAACTTGTGGACCTCCAGCAATGCATTCCCCATCATGGGACAGCAATGTTATGCAGAAATGGCCCAGGATTCAAATCCCCACTTGACATGGAAACCCACTGAGTAACCTTGGGCAGGTCACACTCTGTCATCCTTAGAGGAAGGCAAAGGCAACATGCCTCTGAACAAAACTTCCCAAGAAAACCCCATGATAGGTTCACCTTAGGGTCTCCATAAGTCAGAAACAACAACTCTTTTAAGAGCTGAGAGGAAACTCTCAGCTATAATTTTCTTCAGCCAAAGCTGTTCAGAGCACATAAAATCAGCTTGAACTACTAAATTGGATTTTAATCTAGGCTATGCCTGCTGCTGTTCATAACAAGAAGTATGGACACTGTAAGCTATTTTAGGGAAGCAAAGCAAATATGGATAACTGTGACTTATTTGATTCTGGAGAACCAAATATCTTTCCCTAAACTAGTGTGTTTGTCACCTAGCTGTTGTAGGCAATTCTCTAAGTCTAATGTTTAAGGCAACACTGTGTCCTGGCTTATATCAACAAAGCTTTATTTTCTTAGGAAATTATGCAACCTGCTCCTGCTTGTATTTCAGGGATCACTGTGACTGTACAAGTATTAAATACACCCAGTGAACAGTGCCAGTGACATAAGTAGTCAGGAGTGATATATTCCAGGCCCTTGGCATTGTATAGAAGGCAGGAAACTCATTGAGGTATTGATGTCGCTGCTGAATCAAAGATCTCTTTTAGTTCAATGAATTCCTGATGACATAAAAAAGTACTTAAAAATTGAAATGCAGGCTTACTGTCCTTTAAAGGCTCACATACAGTGGCATGAGCTTGATGGAATTTTCACATCGTCCCCTCTCCTGCACTTCACTTTACATTCAGCTCCTAAGGTCCTTGCAAGCTTAGCAAGGATCCCAGACCTGTCTTGAGCAATCTCTTTGCTTTCCCCTTGTCTGGAGAGAAAATCACAAGCAGGAATTTGCCCTGCGCTAGTGATTGTCACTGCTGTGGCTTTTCCTGAGGCTGTATTGACAGTCAGACAGGACAATATTAGGCAAGATGAACTGGTAGTATCACCCAAGTTCCTGTATTCATATTATAGTTTCATTTATTTAGTTTTGTACCAAAGAAGTAACATTGACACGTCTCTGAGCATAGTATTCTGCTGACATAGCATGTGAACGTAATGTGTTATGTGATGGTTTTATATTAAGGCAGGAAAAAAAATTGTAGCTGTGGCATGCTTTACATCTAATTGTCTGAATGAGGCTTATGTAAATTAGGCTACAAACTGGAAGACTTTAGGGATAAGATTCAAGTCCTTGGAAAGATAAAACAATGACATCTGTCTGTCCCTCTCTCTGTCCCCCCCCCCCGCTCTCTCTTTTTTAAAAAATTCCTTTCCTCCAAGGAGCTCAAGGCATTTCATAAGGATTTCCATCTATTTTATTGTTCTAACAATCTCTCAAGGTGGGTTTGACTGAAAGACAGTGATTGCCCCAAGATCATCCAGTGATCTGCATCAGAATGGGGATTTGAACTCCAATCTTTTGTCTTATCTTATCTTATTTTAATATCTATCTCACCTTTTTCCCAATATATAACCCAACATCATGAATTAAAGCAAGGTACCTCTACAAAACTTGATAAAAAAGTGAACAGGTAGTTAAACAAACTACCATATTAAAACATCAGTACATTAAAACCTTATAAAATCAATTAAAAACATGTTGTTCTGTGTCGTGCAAGTCATTTTGATTTATTGCAGCCTTAAGGTATCATGGAGTGTTCTTGGCAATAATTGTTCAGAGCGGGTTTGCTTTTGCCTTCCTCTGAGACTGAGAGAATGTAACTTCCCCAAGGTCTCCCAGTGGGTGTCCATGGCCAAGTGAGAATTTGAACCCTGGCCTCCAGAGTCACAGTCCAACGCTCAAACCATGACAATAACTATAAAAGCATTGTTATTATCATGTTAAAAGTCCTTCGCAAATCTAAAAGAAAACATACACACATACCTTTTTATTGCAAAGAGAATTTGTAACATCTTTGGGACTAACTGAGAGAAAGAAGTTGGTCTCATAAGCTTTTGTAAACTAGATCTACTTCATCCAATGCATGGAGTGAAGTGCCTAAGGACAGACATTTACATGTACTAATGAGCAGATTGTGTGTGTGAACAGCAAGAGAAAATTTTTTTTAAAAGGGAGTATGGTGATGACAAGCTGAGTTTTAAACAACAATCATCAGGGGGACAAAAGTGAGCTGAAAGCTATTGCCTAAAGCCAAGGTGTGTTCTTTTACTGCATGGAGTACAATAAATGGAGAGAAACCACAAGGAAGGGTAATCTCATCTGTTCAAAGCTCTGCTATGCCTTTCTAGGGTACTTGGCTGACCAGTACTAGGTGGCACTCAGTGAAGCAGCCCTTGAGGCCCTTAATGGGTGCTGGCCTAAGCCAGGCAGCGGGCAAAGTGGTACCTGCAGGCCACTATAATTCCCATTTAGGAGAGGAGTTGAAAACAGCCCATAATGCCTTCTCGGAGGAGTATATTTTGCCCTGTCCTCCCTTCTCCCATTTGGGTCACTTCCGGGCTTGAAAAGAAAAGCCCTTTTGGGCCTAAATCATGGAGTAGAAAGGAATGTGGCAAAATAGCCGACCAGGTACCCTAGAGTCATGGTTTTCAGTCTTTACTCCTCCAGATGTTTTGCACTTCATCTCCCAAAATCATCACTGACCAAGCTGACTGGGGCTTCTGGGAGTTAAATTCCAAAACCTGGAGGACCAGAGTTGGAGAACCACTGTTCTAGAGGGCATGATTAGCTGTTTGAGATTGTTTTGAGACTCTGTGCCAAATCTGGGGGATATAAGGCATGGAGGGGAGAGAAAAGTGGGCACAGTCCTTGAAATCCTGTGGAGGCAAATCTGCCTCCTGCCCAGGTCTCTGTAAGTTGCCCACCTCTAATGTAAGTAGAGGAAAGAATTAGATTTTCCTCAAAAGTCACTAGAACTACATGCTATAAATACAGTGTAGTTTGACACCTCACAGAAATCTTAGAGGCAGAAATATATAAAAAGAAATACTGTAATTATTAGTGTTACATACTAAAGATGTTATTAGGCTGTGCTTTCACTTTAGAGCTGCAAGAGGGGAAGTGACAACAGCAGAAGACTTCTTTTCCCCTTCTTTTAAACACGTACACAGAAATAAATAGTTCTGTAGCCAGTGCTACCAAGTATAGAGTACCAAATCTGTGCTGCAGTTCTATCTACCAGATACCCTAAATCTCTCTCCTCTCCTCTCCTCTCCTCTCCTCTCCTCTCCAGGGCTCTGAGCTTGCTTCCTCTTGGTTACACTGGAATTTGAAGAGGGGCAGAGGAATGTCACACACAGAAAGTGCCAAAATTTCTAGCTCTATTTCTTCCGATAAAAAAATCAGCTTTCTGTCAGTACTGTCTGTCAAGTACCGGAAGCAACATAACAGACCCAATTTAATAAACAATTTCTTCTATTTTTTATTTCCTCTCCTCTAGAGGGAGCCAATGCACTTTCATCCTTACACCTTTTTACAGTAGTTTTCTTCCTACTGGTATATTTACAGTATGTGACACACAATAGATACATCATTGATACTGTAAAAATGTTTGAGTGGTTGCGTCTTAGTCTACTCTTCCTTTGGCTGCCTTGTAATACTGCATTTGATTGGCTTACTAGCTGCGCAATCTGATACCATCTTGTCTAGGAGTAAAATGATTTGAACTGCATAGATCTCACTTCTGAGCAGATATGCATAGGACTGTACTGGAAGATGATGGAATGGGAAAAGAGGTCTAAATCTGCCATGGATATTGTGTGGCCTTCCAAAGGTTATTGGACTGCAAGCTCCAGCAATCCTTGCCATTGGCTATGCTGGCTAGGACTGCTAGGAGCTACAGTCCAACAACAATTGGAGGGCCACACAGTTCCTTCCTGTGGCCTAAATCCAATTGCTAGTGCCAACTAGAACAGACCTATTGAATCAATTGCTGAATGACAAGTCAACACATGTGTAAATACCATTCTGTCAGTCACTCTACTCTAGTTGAGCTTAGTAACTGGATTTAGACCATAGAGTGATAAGAAGCTGCGTTATAGTAGATGACACTGCTTGTCTATCTAGACTTGTACTGCCCTGGCTGACTGGCAGCAGCTCTTCAGGGTCTCATGCAAACAGCCTGTGGCATCATCTACTACCTAATCTTTTTTAAGCAATGATGCCCAGGATTGAACCCAAGCCCCTCTGATGCAAAACACGTATTCAGACACTGAGCTTCCAGTGCACATGGAAGTCACAACTGTGCCACCAGGGTCATGTGGGGAAAGCCCACACACTGCCTCTGCCCTCACCAGGGCCATTTCCGCACACAACTGTTATAGCGCTATGATTCCAGTTTCAACATCCCATGGAATCCAGGGGTTTGCAGTTTCAGGAGGAGCTGACCGGCCCCTCCTGAAACTGCAAACCTCAGGATTCCATAGGATGTTGAAACTGGAATCATAGCTCTATAACAGTCCTGTGCGGAAATGACCCAGGTCTGTACTTTTCCAGAGCACCCGTGGAAAATTGGACCAACAATTGTCAATTTTCCAAATGTTAATGTTGTTAAAGTTTTTATCACCATTATGACTACTTCTGACTCTTTGTTCGTTTTTTAAAATTTTAACTTCTTCTCTTTTTAAGTTATGGCAAGGGTACTTTTTTTTTATAATAATTAAATTGAAACCTCATCAAAGGGGGAAGTCTTTTTTTTCTTCCTAATTTGATTTGTACATTTATGGTTGTATATTTATGTGTTATTGTCATTGTCCTTTGTTTGTATCTGTATGTTTATATGTATGTTTAAATTTGTTCTGTATAGATTCTGGTCCTTTTCACGCCTTACCTGGTGCCACTGGTGTCACACGGGGATCGCGCAAAAAGCCTTGTCTGGGAGGCACTCGCGTCCCCTCCGCTTCCCCTCCGCACCAGCTCCGTGCTGGCCGGAAGGAAGCGTGAGCGCTCTGCCCCTTCCTTACACAGTGCAGCTGGGTACTTTCCCGGGCTGCGCTGGGGAAGGAAGCGCAATCGCTGCACGTCCGAAGCCTCCGCACTCAAGGTAAGTGTGTGTGGGGCATGGGAGCGATGCACAATCACCCATCATTTTCGGCAGTGAGCCAAAAATGATATAATGCGTGATTGTAATGGCCTCGGGAGCGTCATGCAGTTGCAAGGACATGATGTGGAACGGTCCTCACAATCATGCAACGCTCCCAAAGCCATTTCGCAACAGGACCGGCATGCGAAAAGGGCCTTGGTTTGGTTTTGATCTATTCTTTTCTTTCTTAGGTTTTTATTCTATATGTATGTATGTATATATGAAAAATTTAAAATTTAAATTTAAAAAAATCAGCCCATGTAGCTCCACCAGTAGTTGGGTTTCAGGGGTGGGGAGGAAGAGCAAGTCCACTTAATTTTTCTGACAGCCTTCGTGGTTGTTGTTAGTTCTAGAAAGTTATAGAAAAGTATAATTCGGGCTAAAGAGCTCCCATTATTTGTTGCTGTTGCTGTTGTTGTTATGTGCCTTCAAGTCATTTCCGACTTATGGCAACCCTAAGGCAAACCTATCACAGGGTTTTTCTGGGGCTGACAGCGTGCAGCACTCCCAAGGCCATCCAGTGGATTTCCATGAGCAAGCAGAGTATCTAACCCTGGTTTCCAGTATCATAGTCAAACATTCAAAGAACTTCATCATGGCCATTATTATGCCAGTCTTAAAAGATCATCACTGGTTGCCTTGGTGCACCTAGACCCAAATGGCCTGAAGGAGTGGTTCTTCCTATGACTGAACATTTCCTGCTCCAGGAACTCTTCTTACAGGGGCCTACTTTATCAGGAGATGGCCTTCTCAGTACTGGCAGCCTACCTTTGGAATGGAAATCTGTTGCGTAATTTACAGACTTAAGTGCCAGGTTCAGAAATCTTTACTAACCCAGGCATTTTAATTAATCCCTCAGTTTGTTTTCTAATTTTTATCCGCTGTGTTAGTGTTTTACAATCTTGTACTGGGTTGTTGAACATTTTTTTAATTGTTATACAATGTCCTGAAATTTGATTGGATCAAGGGTGGAATTAAAATATTTTAAATAAAAAAAATGAAGGGTAACAGTCAGAGAATAGTCCTTGTGGCATTTAAAGGATCCCACTATCTTTCCCTCACTCACACACTGAACAGATGCTTTTGTGGAACTGTAAGATACTGAAGTGAAACCAAGCATTATCTGAAATATTCTTCCTGCACTGGCAAACCACTGCCAGGAACTCAGCAAGCAAAGAGAACCTATAACTTCCAACAGTCCAGATTTGGCAAGGATGGTCTCAATTAATCCTCTGTTGTCTCACTTTTTCAGCCGCCTTTAAAATGTCCCCTTTTCTCTTTCCTCCTCCTCCTCTGCCCATTTTCCCCTGTGTCCTCAGTTTTCTACATTTGGGCAAACTGAGTTCAAAGTGTAAAAGTGGTTCACACTCAAATAACTCAGCAGGAAGGAGAGGAGAGGAGAGGTGAGGGTAGAATCTTCTGCTTTCCAATCAGCTCAGGCAAAACCAAACTGCTGCAGCCTTCTGTAGCTTGTGTGTTCTTCCCCATTTATAACCTTTACCATGTTGATCACACTCTGAAGTTGCTTAGCTTAAGTTTCATTTATGAAATTTTGACAAGTATGAAGCACTACAGCTCATGGAGTCCAATTCAGAATCGTGTGATGGATACTCTCATACAATAAACAAATCTGCTGAATGAACAAATAACAAATAAACAAATCTGCTGAATGCCTTATGTAAATTATGTATGTGCATACCAGGTGTTGTAGGCTGTATTTCAGAGGAAGGAAATGGCAAAACCACTTTTGAGCATTCCTTGCCTAAGAAAGCCCTATGAAATTCACAATGAGCTTACAGGCAACTTGAAAGCACATACACACATGCTTACGCAGTTAGCACAAAGCATTCTGTTTCAAGCTCTTCAAGTGAGAGTTCTTTGGAATTATCTAGCAAAGACTGGGTTGAAAAAGACTTTACAGAACAGGAGTAGGGAGGAGAAAAGAACAGCAATGAAGTTTGCAAAGGGACAAAAGAACAGCAGAAGTGGCAAGTAAGTACAAGCAGAGGGTGAGGAGCACATGTCCCTCCTGCTCAGTTTTAAGAGCTGTTTAAATCTGTATTTGTTTTTTAATCTTCAGTACAGACAATACATATTGAAACGCCACTTGCCAGACTTATAAGAGCTAACATTTGAGAAATTTCTGTGTTTAAAATGACATTTTTAGGATGCCCAGTTTTCAAGCAGCTGGTTCCTAGTTTGTACAGTGAGCCCAGAAACATGTGGAATGCACAACCCTGGGAGTCACTCTGGTCAAACAAAACAAGGCTTGTAGGGAGAGGAAGCAGGAAATGAAAAGACCAAATGGAATATTTTGGCATACTAAGGAAAAAGCTGAGGCCTGCTGGCAAGGCAAGGCACAGAGTCACACTGTGTTTGGGTCAAACAGGACAACAAGAGAACTCAGTAGGGCTGCTCTTGTTAATTAGTTCTGATATGGTGAAACCTAAGGTAAGGATAATGCCTATGTATTCTGGGCCAGCTTGTAAAACTCTGTTCTCTTCTTTATAGGCAGCAAGGGCTACTGCAGGTGCTGAAAGCCTACACTGTCTATCGGCCCCAGGAAGGCTACTGCCAGGCCCAAGGACCACTGGCTGCCCTGCTGCTCATGCACATGCCGCCAGAGGTGAGTCTCATGCAATGCTCCTAATGCCCCTCAACTCTATAGGTATTGCTATTCCTTCTGATTCCAAAATAGTATCCCAGCTTTCATTTGTCCCATTAAAGTCAGTTCACTTAAATAAAGGGGGATGGCAACTTCAGTGGGTCTGTAAGTGTCTGTAAGTCCATTTTACATTTTTGAAAAAATAGATACTATTCTATGATAAACAGTACATGGGAGCACATTTGTCCCTATTTAAAAGCTGAATTGCCACTTTTTAACCAGAAACAGTGTGGTCCGTGGGTCACTTTGCCCAACACTGCTTTCAGATGTACTGTAGTTTCCATTTCACCCCCTTCCCCCATGTTATAGTTTGAGTCCCTCTCTGTTTGCCTACAAGTTTAACTGGTACTGTCTACCTTGTTCTTTCCAGCAAGCCTTCTGGTGCCTGGTGCAGATCTGTGAGCGCTACCTGCCTGGCTACTACAGCCCCAAGATGGTGAGAGATTCAGAGGAGAAGGGAAATTCTCCCATGGGCATAGAGACAGGGCAACTGCAATGGGACAATGTTACTGATACAAGAGAAGTGTAGCAATGGGTCAAAGAGGAGGAGAGGGCTGTATATCATTCCTTTAAATCAGCCCTCCAGGTGTGTTGTCTATAACTCCCATCATCCCCCTGCCAATAGGCCAATGACTGTGCTTGCTAGGAATGCTGGAGGTTGTAGTCCAACACATATGGAAGGTACCAGTTTTGGGAAAGCTGTCCTAAACCGGCCTTCTGGAGAGAAATGTCAGATAATGTTAGGGAAGAAAACAATCTAGGATGTTGGAAAGATGAGACTGACCAGAGGCGGGGCTAAGAAAAGAACTAATTAAACTAATGTTACCCTGTGAGTTGGGGGTCCCGGGAGGGGCGCCCAAACAACCAAAACAAACTAAGCGAAAATGGGGAAATTAGCTGGAGCACTCTCTTGGCTAACGAGAGGCAGGGTAACGCAGCAGTGTCTTTTACCTTATGTCTACAGCGTCAGGTCAGTGAGCAGGCAAATGGTTCAAACAACAATTAAGATTTATTAAACAGTTATTAAAGAAAAGCACAAACACACTCCTAACTAGAAAAGGAAATAGAGTTTCAAGGGGAATGGGTGATACGCCACCTGTCCTGAAGTCCTGGAGAAGCCTGATTGAAGAGGAAGAAACCCGGTATGGCGACCGAGGGGAATCTGCTGAACCGAGTGGCAGCAAGGCAAAGTGAAGTTCAGATGATCCGGCGAGAGTTCCAAAGAGCTCTCAGAGTGGGGGATTTTTATAGGGGAAAGAACAACTGCAGGCTAGTCTGGTCTTCGGGTGAAAACAATAAGTTTTAGGTTGGAGATAAAGCCTCCAAAAGGTCAGAATTTGCATGATTGAGTTAGAGTCCGAATTGACAACGGTATGGCCAGTATGTAGATGCAGCTGGCTCGGCAGTTAAGTACCTAGCTCACCAGGGTGTCCTCTCAGGGCAGAGGATCACTTTGTGGTAGCGTGCATATATAATGAAAGCATTTGTTTCGGGAGGTCCTCTAAAGCAGATCTGGCAATATCTGGCTTGATTTGGTGGGAGCAGCAAGTAGCAGCCATGCCTAGCTTCCGCTTGTTCGGCGGGCCTCACAAATATTTGGCTGGTGGCAGAGTAGGGCCAAATTATGATATTAAATGATCTTTGGTTCACCAAAGGTCAGGCCAGAACACGGTGGTAACACTAAGAAATTAGTAGATTAGTAGAGCTGATTCATTTGTGGGGATAAGGTCTGTGGGCTTTGAAACAGCTGCATCAGAAGGCAGAAATTCAAGTGATCTCTCTTTCGCCGATATGGAGAAGGGAAGAAGCCTCACCTGCTCACCTGTTCAGTTTCTGTCTCTGCTTTTTTCTGCCCTCCTCTCTCTCTCACACACACAAAAAGAGGGATGCATCTTGACAGATTTTTTTTTAAATGACAACACAGAGATTGGTAGATTAGGAGGGACCGTTCATTCTGAAGGACAAGGAAAGTGGCTTGTGTAGGCTGTGGAAATGTGATGGACTGTATCTGAGGATGTGTGAACCACCCTGTTCTTTAGCGTGATACTTTCTTCTCTTTCTCCTGCAGGAAGCTCTGGTGCTGGACAGTGAGGTGTTTGTGGCCCTCCTTCGCCGCGTATGCCCCAAGGCCCTCAAGCACTTGCAGAAGCATGGGGTGGGCCCTTTGCTGTACTTGCCAGAGTGGTTCCTCTGCCTCTTCACCCGCACTCTGCCCTTCCCCACCGTACTCAGGGTCTGGGATGCCTTCCTCAGTGAGGGTGAGTCTTAGCTTGCACAAGGCAGAAAACCCGGAGCTGAAGGCAAATCATTGCTAGTTAACAATTGCAGCAGCACCAGACTGCAGGAAGTTATTTGGTGGAGGATTGAAGGAACAACAATGTTTTTTGAGACATGGAAGGATAGGGATGGAAAGGAAACAAGCTGAACAAGAAAGGATCTTTTACTAAGGGGTAGCTCCTATGCGTAGAGTGCTATCTTCCAATTTATCTGCCTCCTCTATGGGAAAGAAGATGAGGAAGAAATAAGAATTGGAAGTGCGGGTAATATGGAAAGGATAATCACATCAAGCACAAGTTTCTTTTAGACTAAGGGAGAGGAACATGTGGCTTTCCAGATGATGTTGGACTGAAACTGCCCTAGCCAACAGAGCCAATGGTGAGGGATGATGAGAGTTTCAGTCCAACAACACCCAAAAGGGAACGTGTTTCCCATCTCTGGTTTGTTGTTGTTGCTGTTGTTGCTGTTGTTGTTGTCATTGTGTGGCTCCAAGTGATTTTTGACACATGACAATCCTAAGGTGAACCTATCACAGAGTTTCCTGGGGCTGAGAGCATGTGATCATGGTCATCCGGTGGGTTTCCCTGGCTGAGTGGAGAACTGAACCCTGGTTTCCAGGGTCGTAGTACAATGCTCAAACCATTACACCACTCTGGCTCTGCTTTAGACCCCATTTTTTAACATCTAATCAAATGGATTAGACTGGTATACAACTTGAAATAAATGAATAGATTTATAGTTATGGTTATATATTATTATATTAAAGCAAACCATTTTCTGGGGGCTTCCATTAAGCCTCTAACAGCTCAGTAGTGAATTGCTTTGAGTCTCTACCAGGAAAAAAGTGGGATATAAATAAAGATCATCACCATCATCTTCATCATCCCACATGCTTAAGAGAATGTGCAATTTAACAGAACACTAATTCTTCTTTCTGTAGAGCAGCCATAATATCAAGGATTCATATCAGAGACAGGAAGCAACTTATTTTTTGTTCTTTACTAGAACTGGCTGTAGTTCCAGCCTTCCCCAAGACTTCAGCACCAAACAATGATGCACATTGCTACTATAAGATAAGTTTTATTGGTGGTAAATGATACATCAGATATTATATAGCAGAGAAGCATTCCAGTCCTTTTGCTGATGGGGCCAGCATAACCTCACAGCCAGTGGTAGAAATGGGCCCCAATTTAATTTTATCCAGACTATCCTTGGTCAATGGTCAAATTCCCTATTGCAGACTAAATGGGCCACTAGATAGGGGTGCACCCCCTCCAGGGCAAGGACAGAAGAAGATGGACTCCCAAGGGATTTATAGTACAGACACAAGCAAAGAAACTCAAAGTGCACAAGTGTGACCCATCTCTCCTCCCCATAGCTATGAAAATGGTGCAGGCAAGTTAATCTCAGAGGAAAATTCACTCCTCTAGTCTGTTCTCAGCCTTCATATCTTTCCCCAGCCTCAGACTGAAAAGCTAATGCCAAAAGTATCTAACAAAGTTACTAATATAAAATAATGCTTTCTCTGCTACTGGACAACTGCTCACATGTGGTCAACGGACTCCAAAACCCATCTGCCTGCTGGCAGGGGTCCAACTCACTACAACTTCAAACAATCCACACTGGTAGCTACTTTTTTGAGGTAATGAGGTGGAAACCATACTAGTTCATAATGATGAGTCATTCCACAAGTTCTCTTTCTCTTGTCACAAAAGACAAGTGACAAGCTGTTGGGTGGTCAGAGTAAAGTAACTACTGTAATTCCTTTTTAAAAGTAATGTTTTCAAGCTCTGATCCATAGAAGGGACCATGGCTCAGAAGACAATTTATGTGTAGTAGATCCCAGGTTCACTCCCTGTCAGCTGTATCTAGAAAAATTAGGTAGTAGGTAATGCAAAAGATGTTATTTACCTGAAACCCTGAAGAGTTGCAACAGAAGAAAACATAATTGGGCTAGATGGAAAAGCAGTCTGGTGTAAGGCAGCTTCTTATGATCTTTTTGTACTTTAATCTGTGTTCCTGATGTGTCTTCTGCAGGGGTCAAGGTGCTGTTTCGTGTGGGGCTACTGTTAATCCGCTTGGCCCTGGGGTCTTCAGATAAACTCCGTGAATGTGCAGGAGTGGTAGAGACCCTGGAGAAGCTGCGCGGCATCCCAGCTCACCTCTTGCAAGAAGATGCATTCATGGCTGAGGTAGGAACAACTGAAGCAGCAGCAGAGTTGCTTCTGTCTCCACACACATTGGCAGCAGCAGCTCATTTTTTGCTTCTGACTGCCTGTAATACATAGTTAATTGAGTGCAAACTATTTTCTTCCTTGGAACTCATTTTCCAGCAACTGGGGGAAGCTGAAGACAAAGGGAGAAAGTGGGAAGAGGAGAGAGAAACCAGAACAATTTTAAAAGCAGCTGAAAAAGTGGGGTGACAGAGGATTAATCAGGAACTGTCACTGCCAAAGTTGGAGGGTATGTTCTGCGTAAAGAAGCCTTCAAAGATCAACAGTACACCAGCCAAACATGAGCTGAATGCATTACCTTAAGCAGTTCTGACAGCAGCCATTAGCCTGTACACATACCTCCAGCAACATTCTACAGTTGTGGAATGAGCAGCCCATGTAAAGCAAAGCTGGGAATGTTTGTGACTTGTTGAGCCTCTCTTATTTTCCACAAAAAAAATCAAAACAAAACACAAAAACAAAACCAACCCCCTCCTCCCACAGTTAGGCCATTTCTGCACTAGCCTGTTATAGCACTATGATTCCACTTTCAACATCCTATGGAATCCTGGGGTTTGCAGTTTCGGGAGAGGCCGGCTCATCTCTTGCAAGAAGATGCATTCATGGCTGAGGTAGGAACAACTGAAGCAGCAGCAGAGTTGCTTCTGTCTCCGGATGGCCCCTCCCGAAACTGCAAACCCCAGGATTCCATAGGATGTTGAAAGTGGAATCATAGCGCTATAACAGGCTAGTGCGGAAATGGCCTTAGATTCAAAATACAGTAGTGGCTCAGGAAGGTCAACACAGAATGGAAGAGCAAGGAGCACATGTTTAGCCATGGAATTTGTGTTCGATGGCAGAACTGGAGCTCTCATGCAAGACCCCTTCATGCACAAAATTACTTCTTTCCAAGCTTTCTTGATTTCAGCAGCCTAATTTAAGATAGAGGAAGAAACTTTTTATTTAGACCATTGGCAGAACCGGGAAATAATGGGTTACAAGCAATGCTGTTGCCTGCAAGTAGTTACTATTTTAGGCAAGGGAGATATAGCAAAGCCACACTTCACAAGAAAAAAACGAGTAAAAGGTTATTCTACTGATGCAACAAGTAATGAGCAGTGCAATGAGTAATTCAACAAAGTTACTCTTACAACATTGCAATGGGTCATTTTCCAAGCATTGCAACAAGTAACTGAAATTAATTGCTTTTATTATATAATTTTCCAAGTTCTGGCCACTAGGAGTCAGAAAAGTCTTGATGATCTACTGCAGATCACCTGGAAATCTGCCAGTAGATTAAGATATGCTTTCTGCTCATTTCTTCTATAAGTTCAGCCTTCAGTTTATTGCCCACTCTCCCCTGTTCCCTCCTTGCAATCCCACCTCCATTGTGACAATCAAGTTCATTCACTGGCACTGAAACTTTCCAGAACGCTATACTGGAAGCTTATCTTATCTTGCCGCAAGCCTCCTAGTTCTTAATTTTCCAGAGTTACAGGTTTGAGCCTTTTTGCTGCTTTCCTTCTATCCGGCAGGTTCATGACGTGCCTGTCTCAGATCGTGATCTGGAACGTGAATGTAAAGTCCAACTGGCAAAATTATGTAAAAGTCAACCTGAATTCCAGTACAACCCAAAGAGTCGACTCCCTGGTTCAAAGGCCATCTTTGATGCCCAGCAGCTGGAGGAGGCAAGGAAGCATACAGAGGATTGCAGAAGCCAGACCCATGCTTTCCACATTCCCCAGATCAAAGTGGACCCACCCCCTTTGTCCCCCAAGGAACATAAGAAGCTGGAGGAGGCCCCTGAACTGCAGGGCCAGCGGCAGACTAGGAAGAAGCCAGACACCCGTGGGAAGACCTTCCATGTCACAGGACAGCCTGCTGGCAGAAGAGAAGAAAAGCTGGATTCAAAGGGAAAGTCTTCCTTTTATGTGGAGACCTGGTTCTGAAGAGAGGCATGGCAGCAGAGTGGGGACACTAAGGGGAAAAACCTCCAACTCACTGGGCTGCTTTTTAACATCTGAGGAAACCTGGTCATAGGTAGCATGAGCTGTTTGACCTTAGTACTCATTTCTCAAAAAAGAAATGATAGGGTTCAACTCTTTCCACTTTGGAAGCCTTCTTTCCTCTGAAGGTCTAATGCATGGCACTGCTTGAGTTATTGGGGCAGAGAAGGACAATCCCATCCTCTTATATATTATGTTATATAATGCTAGGGAAGGGGTAAACAAAATGGATCCCATTGGATAAATGTAGCCCTCAGACCTCCGAGAGGTTAAAAAAAGAGAGAGCCATCACATACCCTGTAGGAAGTATGAGGAGTATTTTCTAGAGGCAACAAACTTTCGTCCTAGCTCAAGATGCACAGAACTCAAAACGATGAAGCAGAAAATTCCAAAAGCAGCTCTCTCAATTCCTGACAGTAAAATGAACAATAGTAACTAAGTAAATAAGCATTTGCTGCCCTTTCACAGCATCTAAAATCTGCTGTCTGAGGCTGTCACCTCACTCTGTTTAATGGTAAGACTAGTTTAAATGACTTTTACCTACTGTTTTAAACTGAGTATGATTTGGGTAAAATGGGCGAGGGTCAAGGGGTGGAATACGTGAATTTTATTATTAGACCACCCATGTTTCATCATGTAATTCAGTCACTGACATGTGAGAATTCTCTGCAGTGAAAGAAACTCACTTTGGACTTCTTCAGGGGCCATCTTCCTTACTTAAAACAATCTGACCTTTCCAGTGAATAAAGGATGCTGCAGCTGAGATTCTAACCAAATGAAACCCACCTTGAAAGGCATTAGATTTATCTGAGCTCTTGCCTAGGTATGAGGGAGGAAGTACACAGTGAAACAGAAATGCATACAAATTTATTTCACCTATGTATAGGTAGACCTGAGGAATAAACAGACTCCAGAATCTATAATATATGGTCAAAGAGCTGAAGCATACAATTAAATAAAATAATAAAATAATTTTTCATAAATTTTTAAGGTGTGTATGTATGTATGTGTGTATGAAACAGAAAATGGAATAGAACCATTCTGGACTGAGTAGTATGAAGGACATTTGTCTGGGAATGTGTGTGTGTCCAAAGCAGGTGTATGCTTAAGATAAGGCACTCTAATATTTGAACAAGGTGGGGAAAGTGAGAAAAAATAGATTAAAGTAGGTAGGAGAAAGAGATTGGAGGCCTCCGTGAATTACTGAACTAGAAAATAAGGGCTTGCCTTGTACTTGATCTGCTTCCTGAAGATTCCCTATTGCTCTGTTTGTTTAAATTAAGTGAATGCAAACTACTTTGCACTTTAAGCTTAGTTTGCACTAATGGACGTAAGCTGAGGATGGAGGAGTAAACTGGAAGGAGAGAAAAACTGGTTTAATTAAAAAGCAGCTGAAAAGGTAGGGTGAAAGAGTGATTGCAGGTAATTCAGAATTATCCTTTCCAAATTGGGACACTTGGAGGGTATGGGTAACATTAGTGTCATGTCCATGTAGCAACCTACTTGCCAAACCAGTGGGCAGAGGCAACAGTTACTAAAAAACTGTTGCATAATTCAGTTTTTACCATGAAATTTGGAATTCTCCTGAGAATAGGTGGCATCTTCATACCTTTATATAAGATTACAGTGGTTCCTCCACAGTCATAAAGGTTTGGGGTACAGAACCCTTGCAAAGGTGGAAAAATCATAAATAACTCCCCCCTTTTTTTGTTTGCCCTGCCCCCTTATTCCCTTGCCTTTTGCCCCTGCCCGTTTTCCCAAGGGGCCAGTGGGCCTTCCCCCTTTTCTTTGTTTGTCCAAGGCAAAAGGCAAAAAGGGAATGGGAAGGAAAAGGCACAAGCACCTTTCCCTTCTAAAAACATCCCAAAGGTCACGCCTGTGTTGAGAGAAACGGTACCGCTGGAAAACAAAATAGCCACCTGGGTCAATGTGTTGCTCAGCACAATGCTTCCCCTCCCATTCCCTTATGCACTTTTGCCAAAGGGTGTGGAAAAGGGAAAGTACATAGCGAGCTTAAAATAAGGGAAATGAGGAGGATGGGGAAGGGAGGCAAGCACACTTCTTGCAAATAATCAAATTCACAAAGGTCAGACCTGTGAATGTGGAGAGAAGACGGTACAGCTGGAACACACAAAATAGCCACCTAGTCTAATGTGTTGCTGCAGCACAAAACAACTGGCCTCCTCAGTTAAATGCACATGATCTTGGTGTCCACAGAGAACATGTGGAAAAGGTACATGCTGGCTTAGAAATAGAGCTTGGGAAATCACTTCTTAAAATGTAATCATTGCTAGTAATACAGTTCTAGTAGAACTTTAAAAGTCAGCCCTTGTTTCTCATTTCTCTAAAGTAACTGGAATACGTACTTAGAGTTACTTTAAATAGGAATATAAGTTACTTATGCCACCATTATTACGGTAAAGAATTAATTCCATTTAGTTATTTGTAGCAAGTTACTCTGAAGCCCTGCCTACAGAAGAAAGAAGACCAGGCGACCAGCAAGAGAAATTGCTAGCAGCACTTTTTAGGAGGAAATAGACCCCATTTCCTCCCTCAATGCACTCTGACTTGGAAGAAATTTGTTCCCCAATACTGCAATTACTCATGCCCTGAGAATGAGCATGGGTTATTTTATTTTCCATCTCACCCCAAGTCTTGCTATTCTTTTCTTTCAGTTAAGTGAAAGTTGCATGCCTTTCCTTATACTTCAGCTTGGTTGATCAGTTCCATGAATTTAAGTTGATAGCTCAGTCAGTTAACTAATTAAATTTGCATACATTTGTGTGTGTATTTAAAATACATACATGCACATATATAATGTATGATTTCTTTTTTACAAAATTAAGCTTAAAAATGCTGGAGCTAGCCAAATAGTTTATGTACTGGAGATGAAAGTTAAACTGCTGGAAAGCATATGATTTATATGTCTGTTTAATTTATACTCCACCTTCTGAAAGCAGGCAAGAATGGTAAACAGAGTTCAAAATGTTAAAAATACAATTAAGAAAAATATAATTTTCATACCCCAACTCAAGGAGTCCCCTTCAAAAGAGTACCCAGAACTCCCAGCAAGATACAATCAAACAAACCCAGAACTGCCAGACTTTCTCATCCAGGAGAATTCTGGGCCCTCAGAGAGACAGCTGAGTGTCCACCTCTCACAAAGAAGAGATTTTTGAGATTTTCTGAGGGCTTTTCCATTCTACACTGTTATAGTGCTTATTCCACTTTCAACATCCTGTGGAATCCTGGGGTTTGCAGTTTAGGAGAGACATTTAGGCCCTTTCTGCAATGCACCTTTTCGCGGAGCTGGGGTGCGGGGATCGTGTGAGCAGCCTCTAGCGAGAGGTTCTTGCGTCCCAGTTCCTTCAGCTCCGCAGCTGCCACCTGCTCGCGCAAGAGCCCCACCTCTTCCTTCTGCAATGCAGCCTGGGACTTTCCCAGGCTGAGCTAGGGCAGGAAGCGCAAGTGCTGTGGCTCCAGAGCTCCGCATGTATGGCAAGTGTGCACGGGGCTCCGAAGTGATGCGCAATCGCACACCATTTTTGGCTCACAGCCGAAAATGAAAAAGTGCACAGCCGGCGCCTGCCAGCCCCTGGAGCATCATGCGATTGTGAGTGCATCATCTAAACCGCTCCTTACATTCGTGTGATGCTCGAGGGGCCCTTTTGCATGGTAAATGCCGTGCGAAAAGGGCCTTAGAATTCTCAGCCTGAGAGCTCTTTGGCCTCAGTAAACTATAAATCCCAGAATTCCACTGGATGTTGAAAGTGGAATAATAGCCCTATAACAGTGTAGTGCAGAAAGGCCCTGAATCAGAGCTACCCAAAAGCACTAAGAGCATTAATATCAAAGAAGCAGGGCAGACACCTCATGCCCAGAAGTGCTTGGCTGCAGTGGAAGACTTCTACTTAGTAACAGACTCTTCATTGGGGTCTACTCCACATAACAAGGCTTTCTTGCAGCTGAAGGGGCTGTGGGATTCTTGTAGCTGCTGATTAAAATCTTCAGTCTCAGACTATGGTTGCTGTAGGAGTAATGTCTTCTAATACTAACACATTGCCCTTTCCTGCCCTGCTGACTTGCTGACATAAATCTTCAAATTGGTTCACACTTGCTTCTTGGGCGTTATTGCATCTTAAAACCTGCAACCGATATTGTTTCTGCATTCACTTTCAATCACCATGTCTCCATTGGGCTCTGAGACTTTTGTTGGCTTTGACCCTGGACCACGATAACCCCATAATAGTACTGGACTCTATAGATCTGATAGACCTAAACTGCTGCCTCCCATCTTTCACCCACTTTCATTCTGGGCTCCAGAAAAAACAGGGTAACAATGGGGAGGGGGAAGCATCAATGAAAAGAAATCAGAATCACCCAACCAATCAATTCCTTCTCCCAGCAACAGACCAGGTTAAATGGTAAAGTGGTATCTGAATAATGGTCTTTGCCAGTCAGTGGAAGGTCAACAGGTAAGGGTTCTGGACCAGCCTCCATTGCGAAAGAAGTTCCTAAAGTCATCAAAAATCAATAACCAAAAAAAGGCAGGAAGGTATCTGAAAACAACCACCAATAGGAATGCCAACTGTGGGAACAAGGTTTGAACAAATATGGTTTGTATTCCCAATAAGAGCTGGGTAGGCAAATGGCCTTAACAGAGAAATAGACTGTTGTGGCTAATGACCAGTGTGGTCAGATAGACCTTGTTGTCATAGGGAAATGAGAAGGGAATGCTGTGAATAAAATAATGTGCAATATCCATTCATCCAACCCAATCTGTTCTTACTCACACCAACAGGAAGCACTTTAGTGCACAGAAGAATTTCCCCATGTAAACATCAGACATCAGAGTTGTGAAAAGGGACGGTCTGGAAACCAGTGTAAAGTTTATTTAAGTGCCCTACATCTGAAACATTACCTTTATAGCATCCTCTATTGGAGCCATTGCATCACAGTTATTTAAAAAAAAAATAATGTGCAAGGGGAAGGTGAACAAGATTATTTAATACCACCTGCAATCAGTAATAATCTGATGATGATTTTGATGCCATGATTCATTTTCTTTCTTTCTCTCTCTCTCTCTCTCTCTTTCTGGATACATGTTAATGTCCTTGCCAGCAGTAACTGGTTTATCCCCTTATCAGATTATAGGGGGGAGGGGGGAGGCCACAGGGTGCCTGCAAGGATGTTCCCTCAAGCTAATCCACGCCTCAGCCTGGCCTGACACCTGCACCTGTTCAATCTCCCAACAGCATTAGGGTTCAAACAGGATTACATCCAGCCTGGAAATTACATGAGGTTTGAACATAATTGTCAAGGCCCAAGTCAGCATGAGCAGAAGTGCATGCAGGGTTATGTGGGTAAATAGGAGGAACCCAATGGCAGAGTAGGCCTCAGGTTGCTCCAGCATGGAATGTCATCACACAAACCAGTGTGCTTGTGCATACAGAGCCCAGATGCTGAATCTCTTGCTCCCCAAAACCAGCCCAAGTAAATGGCCATATCTCTTCAAGACTCGGCTCCAGCCATTCTTGACTTGCAAACAAGCTCCTCTCAGCCTTTCCTCTGCTCCCCAGGAAAATACAAAAGGGCTCGTCATGATCTCAGAACAATTTGTGGTGACCAGAAGAAAATGAACAGGGAGCATTCTCTTTGCAGAGCTGAGCTGGAGACAAATTGCAGCTCTGATTTTCCCCACACCACTCCAAGTGCAGGCAGCTTGAATGAGAACTCTCTGCTGCCAATGCGTATATACACTTCTGTGAAGGTTTAAACACCTATTTTAATGAAGGTGGCACTATGTCAAAAGAAAAATGCACATGCACAATGGAAGATGTCGCCTCTCTTGATCCAGTTAAACTCAATTAAGAGTGAGTCACAGAATTATAACTTTGGGAGGTGCTTCTTAAGCTATCTAATGATAGTGCTTCTTAAGCTATCTAATGAGAGGCACCAGCAACTTGTCTGCCAATGTGCCAGAGATCATTATTATATTTGTACCTATTGGCTGTGATGGTTCTTTCTTTCCTAGGCCATTTCCACACTACATTGTTATAGTGGTATGATTCACTTTCAATATCCTATGGAATCCTGGGGTTTACAGTTAGAGAGGGGCCTTTGAGGCCCCTCCCTAAACTGCAAACCCCAGGATTCCATAGGATGTTGAAAGTGCATTGTAGCACTATAACAGTCTAGTGAGGAAATGGCCCTGGAAACTCTCCATAGATTAGCAGTTGATGGCTCATGGACTGGCTGTGATCCATGGATTGCCACTTTGAGTAGCATTGATTTAAGTCCTTATCACACCACACCATTCTACCACCATAACAATGGTTTGGTCCTGCTTTTGTCTCAGTCAGTCATACCACACAATGTTTTGGTTCTCTCAGTTTTGTTGCACCATATAATCAATTGGGATGTGATTTTTTTAATGCTGAAAATAATCTGTTGTCTCATGTGATTCAATAGCCAGTTTGAGTGGTCTAGTTGTCCTTCCCTTGAGAATTCCCAAGGAAATGTTCAGCTGGGAAACTCCAGACTACTTCTGGTGCTTGGGCAGGGAGGATAAGACTTCTCAAGAGAATAGCTGTGTTTTCTGTGGCCTGCACTCTTAAAACTCTTTTCAGATTTTTTCTATTTTTTAATATACAGTGGAGTCTCCTTATTTGTGGGGGTTCCATTCCAGGATCCCACCTCCAAATAGCAAAAAACATGAATGCTCACATTCCATATTATTAAATGGCAGTGACATGTATGTGGAAGCTTTAGAGCATCTGCATTCATGTCACTGCCATTTTAGCCTCAGAATAATCTGTGATAGATGGAAGTTTGCAGATGTGGAAGTCATCTGTATGGAGGATCCACTGTAAATGGTTTGCTGTTATAGTGCAATAATGCTGTAATCCTGACCAGTTATCCACTGAAAATCACTATCACATTCCTTTGCTGCACGGGATTGTTTTACAAAGATCCCTTCACTGCTTTCCTGTGATACCACACACCACAATGTTACTTCTTAAAAATTATGTTTAATTATTTTTAAGACGATAATGTAACAGTGCTATGACATCATGCTATAATAGCCTTACTACGGGTTAATAAGTACAAATTAAGTGTTTTTTGAACAGGACTGTCTAGCATGATATACACTTTTGTTTTTCACAGGAGAAAAACATCAAAAATGGTGGGAGATGATGTGGCTGCTTTCTCTTCCTGTGTCACCTCTCACAATGCAAGATCTGGGCAGTGATGGGTAGACTGTAATGGTGTCATGCTGTAATAGTGTTATGACAGCTTAATGAGTACAAGGGAAGCAGTTATGAACATGACAACCTGACACAACTAATGAGATAAGCACTTTTGTTTCTCATAGGAGAAAGGCATCAAAAATGGCAGGGGATGGTGTAGTCTCTTTCTCTTCTTGTGCCATCTCTCCTGATGAGAAATTTAAGCAGTGATGGGTACACGTGATGATGTCACTCCATAATAATGTTATTACAGTTATATTTTCTACAAAATATATACTGGAGCAAACCAGTCACAAAGCACAAGACAGGGCAAATGGTGTGGTAATAAAAGCATTAGTACTGATGAAAATCTGTGCAGATCACACTATTACAGCACAGATGTAGCAAGGGTGTGATGCATAGGCCCCTTTTGCGCCTTACCTTTTCTCACTGCCATCTCGTGGGGATCGCGCGAAAAGCCTCTTGCAGGAGGGAATCGCATCCCCTGCGCTTCCGTCAGTACCAGCTCCGTGCTGGATGGAAGGAAGCGTGATAGCTCCACCCCTTCCTTCTGCAGCGCAGCTGGGTACTTTCCCAGGCTGCACTGGGGAGGAAGCACGGCCACCACACTTCCTGAGGTTCCGCATGCCAGGTAAGTCCTGGAGGGAGGCGGGAGGAATGTGCAATTGCGGGTCATTTTTGGCAAAGGGCCAAAAATGATATAATCCACGATTGTGGCGGGATTGCTACAGGAGCACCGTGCGATCATGAGAACGTCGTGCGGAACCATCCTCATGATCCTGCGGTGTTCCCTTGGCTATTTCATGTGGGAAATGGCATGCGAAAAGGGCCACAGAGTCAACAATCATCTACTGCTGTGAGTACAGTGGTATGAGCTGGCATAAACAGTGTGGTATGATACAGAGTCTAGTCCAACCAGCTGCTCACTCATTGATCTAGTCCAACCAGCTGCAATTACAGCATCCTATGCAGAAGTCAGTTCAACTGTTGCTTAAATACCCAAGGAACAGCTCACCACCTCCTGAGTTAGTAGGTGGATGGGCTCTCAAGCTGAGTAGCTTGTATTACCAGAAAGTTTCTTCTGAAGTTCAACTCAAATTTATATTCTTGCAGTTTCCGCTGACTGGTTCTACACCTGTCCTCTGGAGCAACAAAGAACAGGTCTACTTCCTCTTCTGCATGGCAGCTCTGCAGATGTTTGAAGACAATAATGACCCTTCACACCCTGTAGTTGACCAGCTAATATGAGTAACTCTCCCATTACCTTACAGAACAATACACTCTTTGCTGGCACAACCTCTGCACAAATGAATGCAAGGTGGTGTGATGCCTCATGTCCCATTATCGTCAATGGATGCACTGGGAGCATGACTGTGCTGATGCACACATGTTGCATCTTTTTATGATAATGGGCAGAGCATTTGTGTTTTTCATTTTATATGAGAGTTCCTGGAATGGAACCTCCACATATACAGAGGGTGCACTGTGCCACATCTTGGAAGAAAGCCTCTATTCTTACACTCTCTATTTAATGTTAGGGTCTATTCATACTACACAATTCTAACCCTATGTTTCTGGTTCAATTGCCACAGTTCCTTCCTATGGAATCCTGGAATTCTCAGTTTGGGATTCAGAATTCCCAGCCAGAGACCTCAAGCGCTTTCCACACTACCAGTCTCAGCATTCCATAGGAAGAAGCCATGATAGTTAAAGTGGAATCAAAGTGCTATGATTATGTACCATCGGCCCTCCACATTCTCTAGGGCTAGGGGCATAGAACCCGCACAAAGGTGGAAAAATTGCAAATATGTGTGTCTCTGGGAAGGAGGCAAGGCATGGTGGGAAAAACAGGTAACCAGGGTCCAGATCAGGGCCTTTTCCACACTACACTCTTATAGCACGATGATTCCACTTTCAACATCCTCTGGAATCCTGGGGTTTGCAGTTTAGGGAGGGGCTGGTCGGCCCCTCCCGAAACTGCAAACCCCAGGATTCCAGAGGATGTTGAAAGTGGAATCATTGCGCTATGTGTAGTGTGGAAAAGGCCCAGGTCAGGGAAAGCAGAGGGAAAGGGGCTAGGTTGGCATAGTATTCCTATATTTCCTCTCTGTCACCCATCTCCTTCCTTGGGTGTGGGGGGGCATCAGGACAGGGTTTATGGTACTGAGAAATAGGGCTGGAGGAGGACCAGAGGTGAGTTTTTAAAGGGCTGTGTGCCCTCTTCAAAGTTCCCAAGAGGGAAGATTCCCTCAGAAAAGAAGCACTTGAGGTGGGGTGGGCAGGGGTTGAAGAAACTTGTAAATAATCAAATCAGTGAAAGTTGAACCCGCAAATGTGAAGGGCCAATTGTAGTGTGAAAGTACCTAAATCTAAGTAATTTAGCCTAGAAACAAGCGTTTATGGACTTCTGGTATTTTGTTTTTTTTAATGTATTCTCTTGCTCCCTGTTTCTGGAGATTCTTTATGCCCTCCTTGTTCTGGGACTTGCATCCAAGGTGGAGGCTTGATTTGAGTTCTTTCACTATTTAACTTCTGCATGACACCTCCCTGCTCAATGATAAGATTAGACGTCACCACAGCAGCTGATCTAGTTAAAGGTGGAGGCTGCAATGTGTCTCAAATTTGCTTAATAATTACCCTGCCACTTCAGTCATTTAATAAGGTTGGTACTTTTTTCCTTACTGCATAGGAGGTGTTGGTAGCAAGGTTCCACAGTGGGGGGGGGGCTGACATGAAATCTTCCTGACCCAGCTGGAAGAAAATTCTTCAAAACTGCAAATAAAATAAAATAAAATAAAATAAAAATTATGAGCTTTGCCTTTAAGATCATCATTTTGTTGTAAAAATATTGCATTTTTCAGTTACTCAAGACATGACTTTCTGAATCTTGGAATATACAAGACATTGTCCAGCCAGTGCCTCAGTTGCTATAATGTTTGCTGTGTGTAATTAGCACAGTAGTTGTGCCATTTTAAAAGTTACTGATTGGTAACTGAACCAGCTGTACCTAGGTTCTTATTTCATTCTAAAACAGAGGGCATTGAGATTCAGCTTGCTTGGTCAGGTCAATAGTATGGATTTTTACCCTGCCATTTTTCAAGGTGGTATAAATGGTATATCCCTCTTCCTGCACCTTAGCCTAACAATAACCTTGTGAGATAGGATAGGCTGAAGATTACTCACTGAGATTTATCGCTGAGTGGGGTTAGGGACCTGTATCTCCCCTAGTTCTGTTCCAGTGCTCTAACTAGTACACTATTCTAAGTCCAGCTGTTGAATTATATATTCCACTTTCAACAACCTTTGAGGCCCCTCCCTAAACTGCAAACCCCAGGATTCCATAGGATGTTGAAATGGAATAACAGCACTATAACAGTCTAGTGCAGAAATGGCCCTAGTTTGTATTGCAAAATTAACAATAGATGCCTGGGTGTTAAACTTCCAGCAGTTCATGGCTTTCCCACACGCTTTTATCTACAATTTCATGCAATTGTCTGGGACAAAAACCACTGCTGGAAAAAAAACACTTAGGTGTAGAAACTATACAGGCGGGTCACTACCATTCTGTGCCCTGTTGTCTTAAATGTTGGACCCACTCTTTCAACCACAAGTGGCTCAGACTTGGGTTTATGAAAAAGGATTAGCTCTTGTCATGTACACATTCTACTGTGGACAAATTGAAGAAATAGCAAGCAGCTCACTGAATCACATCTAAACAGTTGCTGAGATCTAGAACTGTGAAATCAAAGGCCATTTCTTCTCAGCTCAGATAAATAGGAAGAAATTGTCAATTTAACCATAGGAGCTATAGCAATTCTGCTATTTCTGTAGGAGAAGAGAATCCAGAACTTGGTGTGGTGTACCCTAGGGATTCTAGAAGCTCTACTCAAATAAATAAATAAATAAATAAATAATAAATAATTTTTTTTAAAAAAATAAAAAGTCTGGAAGAGACCAATCAGGAGTTACTGTAAGTGCTCTAGTCCCAAGCTTCTTCTTTTTTTTAAATTCATGGTGCAATCATGAAGAAAGATACATAATAACTCTGCAAGCAAAGCGATAGCACAGGCTTGTCAGAGACAAAGATATAATTATCTTATTTATTTACATACATGCAGTTTTCTCCTCACAACCAACACGTGAGGTAGAACAGATTGAGAAAGTATGCAGCGATTAAGGGCACCCAATGAGCCATAAGTCTGAGTGGGATTTGAACCTGGATCTGCTTAGTCCTGATTGAATATTCTAGCTCAGGAATGAGTCAAAAAAGTCCCAAGGAGGGGTCAAATTCTGGGATATGATTTGCTATTTGGGGGGGGGGGTTGGAGGGTAGTATGCCAAGATCCAGGGAAGGGCAAAAAATGTCCCCTGGGCCCTGAAAGTTTGCCCACCCTGCTCTAGAGACTTTCCCCAGACTGTACTAATAACATCCGACAACCATTGCAGCTTAGTTAAATTCTTCTAGGCCCAATTTTGTTTGATAGGGTTGGGATGTGAAGGCAGTAGCCACTGTGGTGTCTACAGTGGTGAGCAGGCTCAAGAAGTGTGGGGAAAAGATACCTAGACAACATCCTAAGCCAAGGGTGACAACTTCCAGAGTGGTGGCTGTGTTAGCCTGTGACAGCAAAGCAGCAAACACAGCAATGATTGTTTATGTGAGAAAACTGGTTGCTAAACAGAGATGCATTTGATATTTCAGTATATAGATCAACCACAAGGTGTCTCTGCACAGCACAGAAATGGAGTATGTTGTGGTTTTGATTTGGGCGGGGACCTTTGTGTTCATCTAGTCTGTGGTTCTTTCCCTTATAAGGTTTTTCTGCAACCTGCTAGATCTCTGTACCTTTCCTCCATGCTGATGTTGCCAAAACAGAAAATTGTATAATTTAAATCCCAGCTACCTATTCAAACTCTGTCATACTGGAGAGTCACTGCACCTGAGAAGTGAAATCTCACATTACGCACGAGGAATTAAGCTCTTGTATGTACAGTAGACTGCCAGTTTACATTTGAGGAGTTTTTCTTCTCTTTACATAGGCCTGTAATAATAGCAGGTGTCCTCATCTCAGATCATGCAGGAGTTCATGAGGAGGATTCCTAGCTTCTCCTCCACTACAAATCATCTAAAATAAGCAAAGTCTATTACCACACCCTCCATCTGGCAGGGACCATCCCCATTAGTCCTCTACCATCTCACTTTTTCAGCTGCTTTTAAAATGCCCCAATTTTTCTCCCCTCTTCCCTCTTTCAATCTTTGTCCTCAATTTATTTCAGTGGGTGCAAACTGAATTCAAAGGGCAGAACTAGTTTGCACTCAGTTAACTCAGCAGGGGGGAAAGGAGAGGAAGGGATGGAATCTTACCCTTCTCAGCAGGCTCAAGCACTTTGAACTCAGTTTGCAGCAACTGAATTAAACTGCGGGGGGGGGAATGGGAGGAGGAGGGACCAATTGGAACATTTTAAAAGCAGTTGAACAAGTGGAGCAATTGGTACTATTCTTACTGAACTGGGACAGTTAGAGGATATGCTGCTCGGGAATTTGTGGAACAAGCTAGATAGAGGTTCCCTTTGTATGTTTCCATCTTGTGATTGTGAACAGGTCTGAGCTGTGAGAGTAGGAGTCAGATGACCTCAAAGAGGGCTGAAACTCTGGTAACTCAGCTGACCTTTTTGACTGTGTCATGAATCACAGAATCATAGAGTTGGAAGAGACCACAACAGCCATCAAGTTCAGCTCCCTGCCATGCAGGAACATACACTCAAAGTACCCCCAGCAAATGGCCATCCAGCCTCTGTTTAAAAATCTCTAAAGAAGGTAACTCTACTACACTCTGAGGCAGCATATTCCACTGTCAACTGTTACCATCAGAAAGTTCTTCTGGATATTTAGGCGAAATCTCTTTTCCTGTAGTTTGAATCCATTTCTCTGTGGCCCTTTTTGCACGGCATTTCCGATGTGAAAGGGCCCCTTGAGCGTCGCACAAATGTGAGGAGCGGTCCACACGATGCACTCACATTTGCGTGATGCTCCAGGGCTTGACACGGACTGCGCGGACATTTTTTCAGCTCGAAGCTGAAAATGCTGCGTGGTCGCGCATTGCTCCAGGGCCCCACGTGCACTTACCTTGCGTGTGGAGCCTTGGGAGCCAGACCGGTCGCGCTTCCTGTCCCAGTGCCAGGTCCCAGGCTGCACTGCGAAAGGAAGAGGTGGGCTCTTGCATGAGCAGGAAGCTTGTGCAGAGCCGAACGACCCTGGACATGAGAGCCTCTCTCCGGAGGCTGCTTGTGCGAGCACCACATGCCAGTGCCGAAAATGGGTGAGTTGCGGAAACGGTCTGTGTCCTAGGCCCCTTCCGCACCTTACCTGGTCTTGAAGGCATTGCCTGGGGACCCAGGGAAAGCCTCTCTCAGGAGGGGAGCACAACAGAGGCATTCCCCTCTGCACTAGCTGCCTGGATAGGAAGAAGCACAATGGCTCTGCCCCTCCCTTCCACAGCACAACTTGGCAGTTTCCCAGGCTGCGCTGGGGGAGGAAGCGCAGCCATTGCATTTCCTGCTGTTCTGCACGACAGGTAAGTGCAGGAGGGAGACTAGAGGACTGCACGATTGAGTGTCATTGACAGGAGAAACCTGACAATGATTTAATTCACAATTGCAGCAGGTGACCGCAGGATCATGACGGGATTGTGACAATGTCATGCAGAACCATCGCGATCCCATCATGATCCCATGGCCACTGCAGGTTGGGTGCAGTGTGTGGAAAGGGCCTTAGTCTCTGGAGCAGCAGAAAACAAGCTTGCTCCATCTTCAAAAGTACATCCCTTCAAATTTTTAAATATGGCTATCACGTCACCTCTTAACCTTCTTTTCATCAGGCTAAACATATCTAGCTCCCTAAGCTGCTCCTCACAGGGTATAGTTTCCAGAATTCTCTGTGCAACATTGGAGAGCCCATGTCAATGGGCTTCAGGTTAGATCTTCATCTGCTGAAGGGGAAAATCTCTTATCCAAATAGCAACTTGAAATGTAAAGTGTGAATTGAAAGGGACATGGTAGATTAGATTTTAGCAATGAAGCAAGTTTTCTGGATGAAAAAAATTAGGACATAGTCCAGTGCCTTAAATCAGCTAGGATCTAGTTTATTTTATTTATCTGATTCATATTTAGCAATATCTTTAAATACACCATGTCAATTGTACATGCCATAGATATAATTCAGCAGTATTTCTAACAGGCAGAAGTTTTAAAAATGAAATATTTGTCAGAGGGATCAACAAACCATATTGTGATTGAAATGTTATATACAAATGAATTTAAAGGGTATTTTTTTTGGAAATTATTTGGATAGAATATTTGAAAACGTCTTAGGGTGCACTCCCTTACTGAAGATAAGTTGCTGGGGAGTGTGAGGTTATAGAATTGTTGTTGTTGTTGTTGCTGTGTGCCTTCAAGTCATTTCTGACTTATGGCAACCCTAAAGTGAACTTATCACAGGAGTTTTCTTGACAAGATTTGTTCAGAAGTGGTTTGCCCTTGCCCTCCTAAGACTGAGGGCCTTTCTGCACTACACTGTTAAAGTGCTATTATTCCACTTTCAACATTCTGTGGAATTTTGGGGTTTGTAGTTTACTGAGGCCAGAGAGCTCTCTGGCTGAGAATTCTAAATGCCCCTAACTGCAAACTCCAGGATTCCACAGGATGTTGAAAGTGGAATAATAGCACGCTAATAGCCCTCAGGGAAAGTGACTTGCCCAAAGTCATTCAGTGGATTTCCACGACTGAGTGGGGCTTGAACCCTGGTCTCTCAGTCTCCCAGTCAACACTCAAACCACTATACCATGCTAGCTCCTAAATTGTAGAATATGGTAAAGAAAAAAAAGAAAAAAAACACTATGTTGCTATATTTGCCAAGTATACCTGCAGATCTCCTTGGATATACCCAGGGAATATCTGCCTGTGCATCTGTTGCAGTGGGAAAATGTACCAGTCGAACAGCCAAAATGCAGCAGAGTCAGAAGTATAACGAAGCAGTAGCATGGAGAGAAGCATCATTGTGCCACATCAAAACCACTTTTCTTTTGATGTCACAGTTACATCACAGTTACATACACACCTACCATGGATTGAGACTTCTCTCTCACTGAATTCAGTGTGAAAATAATTTTTAAATTGTCCTGTCCTACCTATGATAAACTGACACAAGATAAAAGTGTGGTAATTCAAAAGTGTCTTCATATGATATCACAAAAGAAAAAAAGAAGAAGAAAAAAGTACTTTGGGATTGTTGAAAAAGAGTTGGGATGGCAGCTGTGAGGACCTTTCTACCACCATCCTCCATCCCAGATTGGCATCCTCTTCAGAAATCTTCTCAATTTTCATAATGAAAGTGGATATTTAGAACTGACATTTACTAGCCCCAAACTTGGGAATGCTTTGGGGGTCAGTTGAGATAGGTAAAAACAACTGCATGGTGATGGGTGTCGGGTGGGAGGAGGGCTGTTCTAATTCCAGGGAGACCAACAGAGCCAGGTTTTGAAAGAGGAAGCAGTTGAGGAAAGGCCACTGGGTGGGAGGCAGAGACAGTCATTAAAGTGTCACTTTATCTTCCCACTGATGAGGTTACAACCTGAGAAAAGTGCTAGGAAAGCTGATAAGAGCACAGCATAAAGCAAAGCTCCCAACTGGGTGGATTTATTTTTTTAAAGTACACACTATGTCACACCCCTGGAATCTGTTCTCTTATCTGTACTGTTCCCCTTTATATTTCTCCAAGATAAATCACTTCTCTAAGAGAGTAAAGAAGTCGGAGAGGGCCATTTGGCTCTGTGGAAAGAACATGGCAACCACAGAGGGACAAGCCAGCTCTGTGCTGTTCCAAGGGTCCTTTTACATCATTTGGTTCCCATGTGTGGGGCCCACCCTATGTCCATCAAGCTGGACTCCAATGAAGCGTAGGGTTTTAACAGAAATAGATCCAATAATAAAACTATGGGGCTACAGTGAGAAATAATAATATTTTTTAAGTTCCTGGACAACCAATCTAAGTTCTGCTGTAATGTGCGTGTATGTATTTTAAATTCTTATGCTTGGATTAAATCTCATATACCTGATAGCATTACTCCTAAGTGTACTTGCATCAGCAAAGCATGTGGCTAATAGAACCTGCACAAGGAAACTCCCAGTATAGCCCTTGTGCCAATAGAATTCCACTTCTGGGTTTCTACCAGCACAAGGGAGGAATCTGGGTGAGGCTGAAGATGTGGTAGGGAAAAGGACATCCATCACTTGAATAGTCATTTGTGGGATCATTCCTTCTGTCTGTCCCCAACAAGCAATGCTGTAAATGATAAGCTTGTAAAGAAATGGTATAAGCTAAAAGACTATTAGAATTAATAAAGAATGCTAAATTATTGCCTTCCTCCCCCCATCCTCCAAACTGGACAGGTGGATATGATTTCAGTGAACCATACCACACATCACTCACGGAATTTCACTCTAGCTTCATGCCTAAAGGTCTAAGCGCCCACGTGGGGAGAATCTGGTGATGAGTCACTCTAGCTTATAGTAATACCAACACCCAGCAACAGCTAGGAGAGATGAAACAAATTGGAAAAAAACAAACAAATAACATTTGTCTTCTCAGAAACTTTACAAATACAGATTTCAGGAGTCCATATGCCAATGCATGCCAGAAATTCCAAAAGAGCATCTGGGGCCTTTCCGCACTACACTGTTATAGTGCTATGATTCCATGTTCAATATCCTGTGGAATTCTAGGGTTTGTAGTTTACTGAGGCCAAAGAGCTCTCTGGCTGAGAATTCTAAAGGCTCCTTCCTAAACTGCAAACCCCAGGATTCCATAGGATGTTGAAAGTGAAATAATAGTACTATAACAGTATAGAGCAGAAATGTCCCTGGTCACAGGACTTCTCTGGCGGTGGTGGTGATGGTGGTGATGATGATGATGATGATGGTTTTTTTATTCATTTATATTCTGCTTTTTTTTCTAGCCCTTGAACTCAAAAGTGGCTTACAAAAGTTAAAGCAATCTCCAAAGAAATGGCCCTGTTAGTCGGTTTCAGCATTAAAAGGGATGTGGGAGAAAAAGGAAACAAAACAGGAGTGGTAGAGGAAAGAAACAAGCAGCACCTTTGAGACTAAAGTATTTATTTTAACTGCAAGAAACGTTAAAACTGATACAGATAAAAGTTCACAAAATATAAAAGTTATAATTAAACTAGCAATAGGGATAAAAGCACGCTTGTTAGAAAAGAAAAATAACAAACATTGTCAATACAGGTCATTAATAAAGGCCCTTTCACCTTGAGCAATCAGTTCCCAAAGGCCTGTTGAAACAAAAAGTCTTTACCTGCCTACAGAAGGATACCCAGGAGACCTCCAACCTAGCCTCTCTGCTGCAGTTGCTACCTATTATTCATTGCTGTCCTCATGTTTCTGTCATCTCGCCATTCACCACGCCAGCCAAGAGCTCCAGATGTTACCTGCACATCCGTATGCCATATAGGGCAGAGAGGCTTATAATAACATCAGACAGAGGCCAGGTGTGACTCTGCAGGTTTTATACTTTTTATCCTGCCAGAATTACTATGCCTTTTTAGAGCTCGTGGCAGGTAATAATGTCCTAGACACAGCCATACATATTCCTTGCTGATGCTGCCTACACGTATTCCTTGCAGACAGAACTAACCCTGCAACCGATGTTGTGATTATTTCAAGTACTTATCTATTCTCATGATTACTGGCATTTAGAGAAGCACTGGCCATTTTACTTAGACTCACCTTGTAAGTCTTTACGATGGGGTGTGTGCACTGGGACCAGGGACCAGTTGTGGCAGTGGATTCTCCATCATGGTAAAATGCTAAAGCAAATGGTACAGCAAAGGGGATGGCACTGACGTTCTTGTTGTGATGATTACCCAGCTTTGGAACCCCACAATTGGGAAGATGGGAGTGTGTGTGTGTGTGTGTGTGCACCTTCAAGTTGGGGGTTGGACTCAAGTAGAGGGTTGGACTTGATGGCCCCTGTGGTCTCTTCCAACTCTGTGCTTCTATGACCCTATGAATTTCCTAGGGTTTTCTTAGGCAAGAAATACCCAGAGACGGATTTGCTGCTTCCGTCCTCTAAAATATACCCTACAACACCTGGCAGTCATTGGCACAACTAACCCATTCCGACAAGGTGTTGCAATGGCCACTAGCACAGATGGCTTTCAAAGTGAATTAGGAAAATTTGTGGCGAGACTTCCAAAAGCTACTTATTCTTCATAATGGCAGTCTTGAATCTCCAGGTTCAAAGCTTCAGGTTCAGGCCTTTGAATGCCATTTGCTGGATGCCAAGAGCAAAGAGCATCTGCCATCACGTACTGGCTGTGCACCTCTTGAAAGCATCAAGCTGGCTCTTGTGGGAAGTACGATGTTGGACTCCATAGACCAAGATTGGGAATGGATGAGTCTTCAGTTGTTTCTGTGCAGCGACCTCCATCTTCCCTAGCTTGTGTAGACAATGATGAGGGACAGTGGCACTTGCCATTCAAAAAAATCTGAAGGGACCTACATTCCCCCATCCCTGAGATAGGCTTTTGGTCTGATTCAACAAGTCTATTATGTCCAAATTGGTGGGAGGACTATAACATGGATGAGGAAGATGCTATGTCCAGACAAGGCAGAAATGCTCATGCTAAGTGTTCTGCCTAAGGCCCTTTCCACACGAGAAGAGGAATTCGCGTAGTGACTGTTCCGGCCGGTTTTTACCGGGTTTTTTTGTATCCGCGCTAATGCGCGCTCTCCATTCATACGTCTTATGTTTGATCCGGCTTAGCGTGGTTTCAGAGATCCACACGTTGCCGTCCTGACCACCCCCGCTATTAACATAACCTCGCCCACTATGGCTGTGATAGGCTGATTTCGATTTGAAGAAATGGCGTGTTGCGTCGGTACGTACCCGCGCATGCGCGCACGTACGTATGCAAGGTCCTCCCCCAACGCCTCCCGCCTTTCGCCGCCATCCCCCACCTCTGGCTAGTGCGTTGGTTGGTGCCGGTCGTTGTGCTTCCTGCTTCACCGATTTTCTGGCTTGTTCGTGGCTTTGCGATGGAGGGCGAGGTTCTTGATGACCTGGTCAGGTTCCTGGGGCCCTTTGTCGCGGTCCTGGGTGTAGTGGTGGCCACCATGCAAGAACAATGGGCCAGAGATCGAGCGAGGAGGTCCAGGCTCCATCGCGACCATGAGGAGGAGGACGTTTTCTATGCGCCCCTTCTGAGAGGACACTCGCAGCGTCTCCCACGCCCCAGAAGGTGGTGGGTCAGGGAGAGGATGCGGAGGACATGGTGGGCTGAGGAGGTGCTTGCTAAGTGGGACGATGACCAGTGGCTCTACCACTTCACATCGCAAAAGCCCGCCTCTTCGAGATCGCCGACCGTCTGCGTCCCACACTTGAGAGGAAAGCCACAGAAATGCGTCAACCCATATCTGTGGAGGAGAGTGGCGATTACCGTGTGGTGGTTGTCAACGCCGCTTATATATCGCAAAACGGCGAACACCTTCGGCTTGGGGATCTCCACAGTCGCTGTGATTGTCATTGAGGTGTGTCTGGCGATAGAGCAGGTCCTCCTGTCGTCCACCGTTTCCCTTGGAGACTATCGCAGAGTGAGTACTCTACATCCATCCGCCCTCTCTCCCTTCCGTCCTTCCCCGGCACCCCGACGTCTCCAATAAGCAGCTTCAGCCCCAGACCGGTCCCGCCACCATCCCTGCACTGGCCACGCCACGCCACGCGCGCGGCCATCCGCGGCCCTCCGTCCCCCCTCCCCCCACCTCCATCCACCCTTCCCCCTCCCGCCCTCTCTCCCCTCCCGTCCTTCCCCCGCGCCCCGACGTCTCCCGGTGACGCTATCTCAGCCCAACCGTTCCGGCCACCATCCCTGCACTGGCCACACCACGCGCGCGGCCATCCGCGGCCCTCCGTCCCCCCTCCCCACCTCCATCCACCCTTCCCCCTCCCGCCCTCTCTCCCCTCCCGTCCTTCCCCCGTGCCCCGACGTCTCCCAGTGACGCCATCTCAGCCCAGACCGGTCCCGCCGCTATCCCTGCACTGGCCATGAAAGGAGTAATGTTTGTTTTTTGTGTCCACCCATTGCAGGTCATGGATGGATTCATCGCATGGGATTTCCCCAATGCATCGGCGCGGTTGATGGTTAAGCACATTCCTGTGCGGCCACCAAAAGGAAGAGGGGAAGGTTCGTAAACCGCAAGAGCTCCTTCTCCATTCTCCTGCAGGGGATGGTGGACCATGAAGGACGCTTTTTGGATGCTTCCTGGCTTTACGGGCAGAACGCATGACGCGTTTGTTTTCCGTCACTCCTCCTTGTGGCACGCCACGGAGGCTGGACGGTATGTTCCTGGGAACCCTACCATCACCATAAATGGCGTTTCCATTGGTCCGTCATCCTGGGAGGTGCAGCATACCCCTGTCAAGGTGGTTGATGAAGCCATACGGAGGGGCCATGGACCCAAAGTCACTTCAACAGGGTTTTCAACCGCTGTCGGAACGTGGTGGAGCGGGCCTTTGGAAGGCTCAAGGCACGGTGGGGCTGCCTCAGCTCCCCTAACCGTGTCCGAGAAGAACTACCTTCCCGTTATATCCGCCTGCGTGGTCCTCCACAACATCTGCGAGTCAAAGGGCCACATCCTGCACCCCGACCTTGCTCCCCACCTCTGCGCCTCCCACAAACACGGGATGACTTCCGACCCACTCCTCCGCCGGAGGCTCCGTGAAGGGGAAACAGTTAGGAATGCCATTGCAAGCCTTATTGCTGAGGACAATGTTCAGTCCTAGATTTGTAGTTTTCTCCCTTGTTTGTAATTGCAATTAGAAGGTTTTTGCCCCTCCCTGTTGTAAATACTTTCCCCTTTTACAAATAAACTTTTACAGTGCTTTTGTTGCAAAAATAACAGGGATTGCTTTTATTATTTCAAAAACACAAAAACAACATGAATGGCAAACAATAGTACTGACTTCAAAGGAAAACAAGATATATGGCAACTCCCCTTTCATAGGAGAAATAGGAAACATATAACTTTAAACAGTTAGATAATGGATACTGCTAACAAGTAAACGGGGCAGTATTTGTACCCATCCAAATGGGCAGGTAGGTGGGGAGATGCATTTCTCAAGGGCTGTACCTGTGGCAGGGTCTCTTGACCCTTGGGAAATGTCGTCTTGCCACCTGCTGCTGGGAGGAGGTCGATGGGCTTCCCCATTGCAAGGCTCTCGGCCTGGTTCGGGCTCAGTTTGTTCGGAAACCACACTGCCATCATTCCTGGGGAGGATGGCAGCATTTCTTGCATTCACTGCATCTGCGATTGCGGACATAACCCTGATACATTCCCTAAGCAGGGAGAGCAGCTCCCTGCGTTCTTCTGTCGCTGTGGTACTCTCATGCTGGAACTCCCTGGCACGCATGTCCCTGTTGAGCTCCTGCTGCTCCCGTATGAGATCCATGGTAGCTATGGTAGCAGCGGGAAGGTTCTCACTACGCCCCGCTGCAGTGGTACTATGGCGCGACATGCGTAGTCTGGACCGGGGAGACAGCCCGCGGCGGTAGTGCTGCGTGTCACCTCTGCTGTACCGTTCTTGCCTCATCTAGGGAGAGTGAAAGCAAAACGGAAGTAGCATTGTACTGGTTAATGGGATGTGATTTTAGAAACGCAACACGACATTCCTGTGAGGGCCGCACAAAACTGCATGCCGGGCAGCGGCAAAGCCCAATCACATCTCTCATCATCCCATGTAACATCACCTCTCGTGTCACATCTCACTGAGGAGTGACAGCCACAGCGAATACCTAACTTTAGGAGAAATGTGTTCAGGAGAGGGAAGCAACAGGAACCGTGCATGCAAACAATTATTTATATGTCTAGTTTCATGGATCCTGCTCACTCGTGAGACACCCAGGCTTGACTGTTGTGCAAAAGGTCCAGCAGGAGGGCTCCTGTTCTTCCGGCCAACACCTCTAGTGCTATGGTGACAAGGTGTGGAGTAAGGGTGGTGGTTAAAAACTCACCTGTACCAGTGGTGCTGTCATTTTCCGCTCTAGATGTCCCGGGATGAACTGGCGTGTTGCTGGTGTCGTCCATGCCTGCATCGGGGGATAGGTTGCGAGGTGTGAAAGAACAAGTCCGCTGAGAATGCATTCTGCATGGCTCCCGGCGGCCCCCCTTCCGGCCTTCCCCCTCCCCATTGACCTATGCACATTGATATCCAGCTGGAAGGGACCAGGAACATACTGTGCGCCGTTCGCATGCTCCCACACCGTTAGCATACCCAGAGACCCACAGGAATCCAAGAGTTCAGACAACTTGGCCGTTTGGGGAGCAAAAGGGCTTGCTACTGAGTTACAGAGTAAGTAGTGATGCAGGAATTGAAAGGTAGGTAGCATGCACATTGCAAAAGCATTCTTTCCGCTTCATAGCAGCCATGCCCAAGGGCTATTGCGACCCAGGGAGATAAAGCGAAGCTTATACGTTTGTTGCCACACTAACAACCTGCCTTACCTGATGTCTCCGCATCAAGATCCGGGGAATCCCCAAAAAGCTCCTGGCTATGGGCACGCTGGACACAAAAAGGGAAAGGAATAGGTGAGGAATTTCCAGTGCATAGATGGTGATACAAAACCAAGATGAGGGTACCCCTCTTAACATTCATACCTTCTGATGCTGCAGCCCCCTCCACTCCGTGATCCCCGTCCTCTGCAATCTGTAGGCTCGCGATGACCCTTGGTGGGTGTGCACCCGCGTCACCACCCAAAATTCAGGGACAACCTGAAGTAAGGACAGGTAACCCGGGACGAGCCTGTCCTTTTATTTGCAGCGACCGCATGACGGTAGTCCAGCCGCATCCGCTTGGTTTTTGTGCGGCATTCTTTCGCTGTCCTTTTGTGCCCTCTTCTTTCCATTTCCCTGGCTATTTCTTCAAATATTTCGATATTGCGGTAGCTCCTTGAAGATCCGCCTCAGTACTATCTTCGCCCCACACTTCAAGATGCTTACCTCGGAGTGTCGCCACAACCCCCTGCCTTTGCCCTGCTTCTCCTCGGGTTGACCTCTCCCTCTCCAGGGCTGGACACGTTTCCTGGCTTGCATCTTGGGTCGCCATAGCCACCTTCAACAAAACTCTTCCGCAAAGTTTGGCTGACCACGAGGTTGCTAGTTCCGAGTAATGGCTTCCTCCTTGTCGCCCCAGCGCAGTTTCTCCCGGCGACGCTTCGCACATGCGCAGCGGCCACCAGGACTTGGCGCCCGCGGTTCCCCACAGGAAGGTGGTGGAACTGCAGGCTTCCTGTGGGCGTGGAAGGAGAGTAGGAGAGATTAGGAGAGTGGAGGAACGTGAGAGTTTGTGGATTTTCATTTTAAGATACTTTTTATTAGATAGATAGATAGATAGATAGATAGATAGATAGATAGATAGATAGGGAGATGGAATGAGAGAGAGAGAGAGAGAGATAGAAAGATAGATAGAGATAGATAGAGAGATAGATAGATAGATACATAGCTAGATAGCTAGATAGAGAGATAGATAGGAGTGTTAGAGAGAGGGAGAGAGAGAGAGAGAGAGAGGAGAGAGATGGAGCATGAGGGTGCCCTCTGGGATGATTTTGAAACCAGGGAGATGCTGGCTATGGTCGAGTGGTGCGGAGGGGTCAACGTACTACTCCGTAGCACGGAAGATGCCCCCAACAGGGAATACTATGAGACCATTGCAAGGGGGTTGTCACGGCAGGGGTTCGACAGGACGGCCGCGCAGGTCAACTCTAAATTCAAAGCCATTAAGGCGGCGTTCTACGACTGTATGGAACGCTTTAATGGCCACCCACCCATGCAGCCAAGCCTCCCTACTTTCGAACCATGCTGCGGCTGTGGAAGTCTGCTGGGCGCCCCTCCTGGTGTGGCCGCAGAGGACGTGAGTACCCTTCAGCAACCATCCCCCTCCCAATGAACAAGTGATGGTCAAATGTCAAAGGGTGGGGGTTCCTTGTTCCCCATTATGTGAGCACACACTGACAGCAGCATGTGCCACTTCCCTTCCCAGGTGCCAGACGCCATGAGACCAGGCAAAATGTTGATGTCGCCGGGACCCAGAGAGGGAAGGCAAGTGCAACACCTTCACTTCTTATGAGATTCTCAGCCCCGTCCCTGCGTATGCAAACACGTGGGGAACTGGTGTGTTTTACGGGAGGTCTGCCCGTTGTTTTGCAAAGGTTGAGAGCTTTGCCCTGTTTCTCCAGAGCCTGAAACAATCGTGCTGGGGGACACCTCGGGCCCTGGGGAGGAAGTTGACGTTGGAGGTGCAGGGGAAGATATAGGTAAAACATGTGCAACAGCTTTGGCGTGAAAACTTTATTCACAGCTAGGAAGTTGATCTGTTTCCGGGGCAACACCTGTTTCCCGCTTGTTTCTATTTCAGCCACAGGCGCACAAGCAGAGAGCCCTGCTGGTTCCTCCCCCGGTCACGGTGACCTGGTAATTGATGTGCCAGGGGAAGAGGAGCAAGCAGCTGACGGACAGTAACCACCTATGTGGGAGAAAATGTGGAGATTAGATGCACAATTGCTGACAGGGATGTTGAACAGTTTCCTTCCTTTCGCAGTTGGCGCACTGTCCGCGGTGGAGGAGCGACAGGAAGACTTTTCCTAGACCATCCTCACGCACAGCTGGCAAGTTGAAAAATTCTCCGCGGAAGGTGGCACACATGGAGGCCCACTCCAAGGGGTCCCTAGTTCATAAATGTATTTTTCTTCCCAGGTCCATCCCCAGGATCTGAGGTCCATTGCAGATTCCTTGATGGCGGGGATGACCACGCTGGAAAGGAAAACTGCCAAGATGTGTAAGTTAGTAACACGGGTGGCCATGATGGAAGGTTGGCTACGGTGCTTTCACCAAGCGTGTCAGCACGGCGTCCTAATATCTACTCTCCCACCCACAGATGAGTCTGCACAGAGAAGCCTTTCAGAGGTGTCAGCTGCCCTCGATAATTCGTATGCAGAGATAAGGAGAGTGTGGACCTCAAGAGACAGATGAGGGGCAACCTCCTATAATGTTTTTTGACCTTTGTTTTCTGTTTTTCTGTTATGTTGGGTGATAATTTTATCTAGTTATTTAATAAAATATATCTTCTCTAAGCTTTCCTGTGACTTGTTTTCAATGGTTGCATATAACCAGTTCACCCTTGGAAGCAGTCTACAGTTTGACCTGGATCCACCCACCATAGTAAGGCAGGTGTGGAAAGCACTTGAAGATCATGTGAACAGGTCCCAAATCCCATGCTAACCTGGAATGCTGAGCCAGGGTGCGTTGGGATTAAACCTGAGATGGGGGAGACCACCACTGAAATCCGTTTTGGAGAACTGGATGGAGGTTTTTCGCCACGGAGTGTTCCTTGTCTGATCCCTCTCTCAGCCTCGAAGGACGGGCCACCGGGGATGCACCTGCGAGGAAATAGTGGGTTTTGGGGAGGCTTGTGTACACAAAGCAGATGGTCATCTTTCTGTAAAAACCTACCACTTAGCCCCTCCTCCCCATCCTGCCAGACCGCGTCCCTGTCGTGGCCCCCACCAACCGCCCACCAATCAGGCTCTAGTTCTGTTGGAGCAAGGAAATACAGTCGGGTCGCACTCTCTCGGCCTCAAGTGACACCAACTGCAAATCAATCACGCCGTTCAGGGAGATAACTGGTCGGGCTGAATGCATGGGGTTTGCAGGCCCCCCCAGCTAGCCACCCCTCCACACTCATTTCGGTCCATTCTGCCCAATGCAGGACATGGCCCCCTGCCCTGTTTTCCCTCATGTTCTGGGCAGCATTTCCGGGAGCATAGGGGTAGCCCCACGACGCTTTTTGAACGTGAAGGTCGAGGCTTTCCGTGGCCCCCCTTGCCCCCCGGCTCACACATTCAGCGCTTTGTGGCGGGTTGCGAAATGACGGTATTAGGGGAGACTTTCTTAAAAATAACCTCCCCAATATGCCGCGCGGAAGAATCCACAGCCCCCCTGAAGCTTCCACCACTAGAACTCCAGGTGGCTGTGGATCTTCGGCTTTTCATCCGCGGTAGCAATGGGGGGGGGGTTTCAAAGAAATAATCCCAATTTGCCAAACCTGCAATTGATATCCCCGCAGCGCTTCTTCAAAGTGAAGGCGCCATTACTCCGAGGCTTCCCGCGGGACCCCTTGGCGGCCACCATGCTGCCCTGTCCGTTCAGCGCCCTCTTGGCAGGGCGCCCGGAGGGTCCCCATCCGCCGCCGCCGCGGCCCCCTTTGCCCCCCGGCTCACACATGCAGCGGTTTGTGGTGGGTTGCGAAATGGCGGTGTCACTAGAGGCGACTTCCCAAGAAATTCCCCCCCCACCCCCACCCCCCACCCCCGTGCCACTCCAGATGAAGGCAATAAATCCACAGTCCCCCTGAAGCTCCAATATCCCCACGGAAACATCAAAAGGCAATTTTAAGATGGACTGTAAATAAATAATTCCAATTTAGCGTACCTGCAATGCTTTTTTCTTTTTCCTGCTGTGGGCTCTCGCTAGCGAGGATCAAAAAATGGCGCCGTTCGGCTCTTTGTGGGGCGGGCCAACCGCCGAAGCTGTCCCACGCCCACGGCCCGCCCCCCGTTCATCTCAGGGGCGAATCAGCGCGTATCTGCGCTTCCACACAAGTGAGCAAGAGAGATCTGATCCCAGGATCACGGGGAAAAGAAACACTTTTTTTCCGGTTTTTAAAAAGCACGTGCAAGCACAGTTGGAGACGTTTCTGAACGGATTGACGTGTGGAACTTGGAAATTAAAGACGACTCAGTGCACTTTAAGGTATGGAAGACCTCCGTCAGATATCGCGCTACACTGCGCTAAAACGTTTTATTACCCCCGTGTGGAAAGGGCCTAAGTGAGTTGTGTTCATGAGTTCACCCTGTATTGGACTGGGGTGCATTCCTTCTGAAGAAATGCATTCACAGTTTGAGTGATGTTTTTGATTCATCTTTCTCACTCAAGGTACAGATTAAGCTAGTGCTTTCTAGATTAAGATGGCATCAGCAATGACCCTATCCAAGCAGAGATAGTCTGCTGTAGTTATCTATATTTTGCTAATCTCTAGATGACTGTAATAAGTTATTTGTGGGACTGACTTTGAAGATGAGATGGAAACTGCAATTAGTTCAGAATACAGCTACAAATCTTCTAACTGAAACCACAAATTAATGGTTATATCACACTGGTTCCTTTTCAGCACTACTGATTGCCAGTCTTTTTCTGGGCTCAGCCAACCAAAGGGCTGAATTTGATCTTAAAGCCCTTCACAGCTTGGCACTGACATGTGAAATATTGCGTCTCCATATGTACTTGCCTATATGCTAGACATTTAACCATGTTTGCTCCACCATCTTGGGTAGAGGATTCTGGGTGGGGAGGGCCTTCTCAGTTGCGCTGCTCTAGTTGTGGGACACACTCCACAGGGGAAAACAACTGACACTGGTCAGGCAAGGGCACCTGACACTGGCTTCAGGCAAGGCAAGGGCTTGTTTCCTTAGGCCTTTCAGTTCTATTTTGATCAGTTCTGTCTTGGCTAAGTGGGTTCATTATGTTTTTATGCTACTCCTGCTACCTATTGATTTTGAAGGTTCACATTTTTAAAAAGTGCACTCTGGAGTTATATAAATAATCTTGGGAATCTGACCGAACAGCAGCATATAAAATTCCTATATCTATATCAGTATCTATATCTTGTGGCAAGAAGTACTATCAATTTGCCCTCCATTAGCCACCACCCAATCTCTTTCATTTGGAAATAGGAGGCATCTATACAGCTACATTGGCAATTAAATACTACTCAAAATTCATGCAACAAGTACCCCTTAATTATTTTTTGCTCTGATGGGACTATTTTTCCACTGTCTGTGATCCTAGATGCCTCTGTTGTTGTGTGCTTTCAAGGCATTCCTGACTTATGGCAACCCTAAGGCAACCCTTTCACAGGGTTTTCTTGGCAATATTTGTTCAGAAGGGGTTTCATCTTGCCATCTTCTGAGGCTGAGAGACCATAACTTGCCCAAGGTCACCCAGTGAGTTTCCATGACCAAGCAAGGATTCAAACCCTGGTCCCCATAGTCCCACTCGCAAACCACTACACTGTGCTGGCCTCTCAGATGCATCTGTACATTGTGTAATATATGAAAGCCACATTGGCTTTCATACTTGGTAACAAGGCAAGGCCATATCTGAATGTTATTTTTAAGAAGTTTAAAAATACTTGCATGACTCCAGGGCAAAATAGTTCCTTCTTTCATTGACTGCAAAAAAGCATTTACTATTTCATATTGACCTTAAATAGTATAAAATGAAAGAGATGGAAAGCACACAACCTCAAATGGTAAGCACTAGCAAGATTTTAAAACAAATACCATGCAAAGAGAGTCCTGTGAAAACCAAGAGAAGGACAATTAAATTTCTCTTTGTCTGATCCTTTCTAATATATATATTCAATGACCAACTGCTCTAGCTAGAACAGTATCTAAACACAGCCTTCCATAAAAACTGTACTGTCATGCATTTGTGAGTAAATCATATTTAATCCAGTGTTTTCCCTTGTAAACATAATACCCTGGAGGCACCAGATCCTGTCTGATCTTGGAAGCTAAGCTGGGTCATGCCTGATTAGTACTTGGATGGGAGCCAAGGAATACCAAGTACTGTAGGCTCTATTTCAGAGGAAAGCAATGGCAAACCATGCCTGAGGATTCTTTGCCTAAGAAAACCCTACAAAGTTAATGGGGTCACCAAAAGTCACATACATATAGAAAAACATGAACGGGGATAGGTTACTCAAGAATATCCAGAAGGAGAAAGACCTGCTAAGAAGACATGTGGAGTGTAAATACCTAGTAAGAAGCTCTGGTGTGGTAAGAACCAATGTTCCAGATGTGAATGCATGAAGTGAACTACTGCTAGGAAGGATCAGTAAATAATCAAAGGTTAGGGTTGCCTCAGTTTTCCTTTCACTTCTAGTAAGAATCAGGTCAAATTTGTTCCTTTTGTCAGCCTCCTGTTGCATGAATTTTAAAATGCCCATAAGCAAATACTAACATCTCCAGCTCATAAGAATTCTGCAATAGATAAGCTCTTCAGATCTATCTGAAATACTGTTTATTGGAATTTTTGAAACTGGGAGAGTTTGAGATCGTTGTTTGCAGGTGATCAGGAAAAACACGTGAAAAATATTATATACTGAATTTGTGCCAGTAAAATGGTAACTCTGACAATAACAATCAATGATATTTTGTTTTTTCACTTATGATTTTCCAGTCTTTAAAACAGAAGGTACATAGGAAGAGAAAGATACATTAAATACACTGTTGTTAATTGCCTTCATTGGCGACCCTATTAATGAGAGACTTTCAAGACAACCTGTTATTAACAGCTGTGTTAAAATCTTGCAAACTGAGGGTTGTGTTTGAATCATCCACTTGTAATGTGTTCTACCTCTTTTTCTACGTCTTCCACTTTGCAAAGCATTATCATCTTTTTTCCCAGTGAGTTATGTTGTCTCATGATATGTCTAGAAGTTGATAGCCTCTGTTTAGTCATTTTGGCTTCTAGGGAGAATTGAGAGTTGATTTGATTCCTGATCCATTTATTTGTCTTTCTGGCAATCTATGGTATCTGCACAACCCTTTTTCAGCACCACATTTCAAATGAGTTCTCTTTCTTTCCACTTTCTTCCTTGTCCAGTTTTCACAACCGTACATAAAAATTGGAATGGCATGGACAATCCTGGTTTTGTATTCCATTTCATATCTTTACACTTGAGGATCCTATCTAGCTCTATCATAGTAGACTTTACAAGTAGTCTTACATTTTTCTTTTTTTAATGTATGTTCTTTTTCGATTAGCTTTCCCCAGCCTGCTGTCTAATAAATGTGTCATACTACAAGTCCTGCCATCCTGAATCAATTGTATTTGCTGGGCTTGATCAGAGCTGTAGTTTAGCACATTTGGTGGATACCAGTTTGCAAAATACCAATCTAGAGGATTTTTTGGTTTTGTATGTATCTTTGTTTCTTTCAGTTTGGAGGCAGAAGAACAAACCAGCCCAACTAATTTCCTAGAATGAATGAGGAAGAGAGAGAATGCTTAGTGTGATTACAGAGGAGATGATAAAAAAAATTTTTTTAAAGTTCTATCATCTAAACATTTTTACAACATATATTTTAAACTTACAAACATATCAATGAAATACCATACCACCTATATCACAAAGCACCGCAAACTATGATCATTTGCAGCATTCAAATTAAACACTAGTTTGCAAGGTTTGGGACTGTGTGAATGTATGCTCTAAAGTCACTCATCGACTTATGGGAGCCCCATGAATTTCATGGGGTTTTCATAACCAAGGAATACTCAGTGGTGGTTTTGCTAGTTCCTTTCTCTGAAATATAGCCTACAGTACCTGATATTCATTGGTAGTCTCCCATCAAAGTACTAACCGGGGCTGACCCTTGTTATCATAGAATCATAGAATCATAGAGTTGGAAGAGACCCCAGGGGCCATCCAGTCCAACCCCCTGCTATGCAGGAACACCCATCAAAGCATTCCCAACCGATGGCCATCCACCCTCTGCTTAAAAACCTCCAAAGAAGGAGATTCCACCACACTTTGAGGCAGCATATTCCACTGCTGGACAGCTCTGACCGTCAGCAAGTTCTTCCTGAGGTTCAAGTGGAATCTTCTTTCCTGCAGCTTGAATCCATTGCTCCTTGTCCTAGTCTCTGGAGCGGTAGAGAACAAGCCCGCTCCCTCCTCAACATGACATCCCTTCAAATATTTAAACATGGCTACTTCTGCCAGTTCTTTTAATATCCTTGGATGTAGCTCATCCGGCCCTAGGGACTTGAATTCATCTAGTTTAGCCAGATATTTCTGTACTACTTCTCTACTTATTCTGTGCTGCATTTTCCCCACTTCCTCACCCCACTTCCCACACCCCAGGTTGGGTACTTCTATCCTTTTGGGAGAAAACTGACGCAAAGAAGGTATTAAGTAGTTCTGCCTTCTCACTCTCCCCCCGTTATTAATTGGTCACCTTCTCCACATAGTGATCCTATCATTTCCTTGTTTTTCCTTTTGTTGCGGACACATCTAAGGAAGCCCTTTTTATTGTTTTTGATGTCTCTGGCAAGCCCGAGTTCATTCTGCGCTTTAGCTTCTCTGACTTTCTCCCTACATCTCCTGGCTATTTGCTTGAATTCCCCTTTGGTCGTTTCACCATTTTTCCATTTCCTGTACATGTTTCTTTTAACACTCAGCTCAGCTGAGAGTTCTTCAGTCAACCATTCTGGTTTCTTTAGACACCTGCCTTTTTTCCTCCTTATACTTTTTGATTGTGCCTTCAGTATCTCACTTTTAAGAAACTCCCATCCGTCAGGCACTCCTTTCTCTTTTAGTATTGTTGTCCATGGGATTTCAGCAAGTAACTCCCTAAGTTTGGAGAAATCAGCTTTCTTAAAGTTTAGGATGCGTGTCTGGGTACACTTGGCTTCTCCTTCCCACTGGATGTCAAACTCCAAGAGAGCATGGTCACTCCCTCCTAAGGATCCCACTACTCCCACCTCATCAACTAGGTCATCCCTGTTGGTCAGGATCAGATCTAAAATAGCCGATCCCCTTGTCACCTCTTCCACCTTCTGGACCATGAAATTGTCTGCTAGGCAGGCAAGGAACCTGTTGGACCTTGCGGTCTTTGCAGAATTTGACTGCCAATAAGTATCAGGATAATTGAAATCGCCCATTAACATGGCATCTCTCCTTTTTCAATGTGTGGTCATCTGCTCCAGGAAGGCCTCATCCAAGTCCTCAGGCTGGCCCAGAGGCCTGTAGCAAACCCCCACAACCACATCCCTATTGTTTCTCGCTCCCTTAATTCTCACCCAGATGCTTTCAACTTGGCTTCCCAGATTTAAGTCACGGATTTCTTCACAGGTGAAAATATCCTTGACATATAAGGCTACTCCTCCTCCTTTCTTGTTTGGTCTATTTCTGCGAAGTAAGTTATACCCCTTTATTCCAACATTCTAATCATGGGATTCGTCCCACCAGGTTTCAGTGATGCCTATTACATCATATTTTTTTGTTGTACTAAGAGTTGGAGTTCATCTTGCTTATTGCCCATGCTCTGTGCACTAGTGCAGAGACACTTGAGACGATGTGCCCTTCGTGGAATTCCTGTACTAAAGTTACTTTCCCTCTCCTTGTTGGTCTCTAGTTCTATCTGGCCTGCCCTACCATATCATTTGGGCTATTTTTCGCAGCACTCACTGAATCCTTGCCCAGGATTCAAACTCAGTTTTAAGACTTCCTGATCTGTTTTGCGAGACTGTTTGCAAAAACATTCTCACTGATGGTTGTAATGTGCAGGCCATCCCTTGCCAGAAGACCAGCCTCATGGAAATGGGGGCTGTGATCCAAAAATCTGAATCGCTTCTGGCGGCACCATCTTCGGAGCGAGTTGTTATTCAGGCCTTAAGGTTTGGGATTAGCCTGGATCCATCTCCTTCTATGGGCTTGCCCCTAAAGACTCTGTTAATTGTTCCATGGTAGTTTTCAGAGAAGTAGCTGTGTAGTCTCTTGCAACATAAAAAGGAGGAAGGGAGGGGAAAGAAAGAAGGAATTTAGATACCAGTTCTGTCCCTACATCTACTCTGGGAGCAATATTACAGGGGCCAATAATATCAATCGCAACACCAGAGATATATTCACTTCTTCATTTTCCAACAACATATGTGCTCTCCCATTGGGGTCTTAACCTTATCTTTATAAGGGACCCCCTCTAAATATCTTGTGTTACTAAAGACCCCAAGATGCAACTCAAGATTTTAAACCCTTTAAAAGCTAACAAAATGAATTTCAACAGAGAGAAATTAAGCACATTAATTTTCTGCACTTAGGCAGAAAAAATGGAATGCACAAATATAGGATGGGGGACGCATGGCTGGATAGTAGTAGTGTGAAAGGGATCTAGGAGTCTTGGTAGATCACAAGCTGAACATGAGTCAGCAGTGTGATGTGGCAGCCAAGAAAGCCAACATGATTCTTGATTGTATCAATAGGAGTATGGTGATTAGATCAAGAGAGGTAATGGCACCACTTTATTCTGCATTGGTTAGGCCTCATTTGGAATACTGTGTCCAGTTGTGAGCACCTCAATTCAAGAAGGATATCGACAAGCTGGAACATATCCAGAGGAGGATGACCAAAATGGTGAAGGATCTGAAAGCCATGCTCTATGAAGAACGGCTTAGGGAGCTGGGTATGTTTAGTCTCCAGAAGAGAAGGTTAAGAGGGGACATGATAGCTGTGTTTAAATATTTGAAGGGATGTCATGTTGAGGAGGGAGCGAGCTTGTTCTCTGCCACTCCAGAGACTAGGACAAGGAGCAATGGATTCAATGCAGGAAAGGAGATTCCACTTAAATCTCAGAAAGAACTTGCTGACGGTCCAGCAGTGGAATATCCTACCTCAGAGTGTGGTGGACTCTCCTTCTTTGGAGGTTTTTAAGCAGATGGTGGATGGCCATCTGTTGGGAATTCTTTGATGGGTGTTCCTGCATAGCAGGGGGTTGGACTCAATGGCCCCTGGGGTCTCTTCCAACTCTATGATTCCATGATCAAATATTTATTGAAAATTGCTCATCAAGGGTCTTCAAATTGGAAGACAAGGAGAAATATGTAAATGCACACTTCCCTGAGAGGCACTGGAGGGGGAAGGAAGATTTTTCTCTTGTTTCTTTCTGCCAGTTTAAGGCTGGAGTGGATTTAACTGCAATGTGCAGGTCTAGTCAGCCAGCCAGCATTTGCCCTTCTCTCTCTCTCTCCCTCCCCTCCCTGTTTTCTAGCCATCCAGTCTCTGAGAAATGCTCAAAACCCCACTTGGTTGTGGAGATCCTATGTATAGATCTCTGTGCATTCACTGTAGAAAATATAAAACAGTTCTAGAGTTTGAGTGGGTAACATGTGAAGCTGCTTTTCACTGACTCAGACAGTTTTGTCCCATATTGTATACTCACAATCCAGGGCTGAAACCTTTCACACCATAAAGGGGACTCCCTACAATGCTGCAGGGACTTGAAGCTCCTGAAAACAGTCTGGAATTTGGATTAGGGTTCATTTTCACTCCTAGAGGATTGGTTAACAGCATGGGGATTCACCTGCATCAGGCTTCCCCTGACCTTCCACCTAAGTCCGTGCAGCAGTCAGGCTGGGTAGACTGTGACCAAAGTTCCTTTTCTCTCACATACCATACCCACTGGAAACGTGGTTAATCAACACGTGGCCTTCTGTGCGTGTTGCTAGTTCTTTCCTTTCTCCCCCTTCTGTCACAATGGACACAACTACTTTGTAGTATAAAGCTTTTCTGCATGCCCTTAATCAAGTCCTGTGTTGTTAAACCTTTTATACTGTATTTGCTGAGGCAGAAATAGGGGCAGATTGCAAGTTACACAACCAGTTTGGATTTCTTTAACCCCACTGAAATCTGATCAAAAGAATCAGATTGTGGCTTATAGACAATACTACAGTCTTTAGGCTTTCATTTGCTTTCCACCTTGATTATTCACAATTTTAAAGCAACAAAAGGCTATGGTGTTCCATCCAAATCAGTCAACAGTAAACAAATAAGAGGCCAAGTCTATCACTACTTGTTCTATACAGAGGACTTAAGATCATTTTGGATGTCTGACAGGCAAATGAAAGAAGGAATGTTAATGTACATAAGCTATGCCCCACTGTCTACAGGTAATGACAGCCAACGACCTTGGCATGTAGTTTTGTCTTGCCATGTGTGATCAGGCTGGGAAACGCCTAGTAACATAATAGTATAATCTTCCTGCCGACACTATTCTCTATGACCCAATCCCTCCTCTCCCACTACTCAGCCCTTGTTCCAGAGGCATAACTACCAGGATAATTACTTTACAGAGCTGTTGCAAAGATTGCTGCTGCAGAGATCAGGCTTTAAATCATGTTAAACATGCTAAAACTTTGTGTAAATGCTACATAGTCATGTTGTTATTTGAAGACTTGGGACTGTGCCTAGGGTTGCTGGGTGTCCCATGTGGTAAAGCAGCCATTTTCAACCTTTGGTCTTCTAGCCGTTTGGGACATCAGCTCCCAGAATCTGCCATTATTGGCCAGAGCAGTGGAGGCTTTTGGGAGCTGAAATCCAGCTGGAGGATCAAAGATTGGGAAGGGCTGAAGGGTGTCCCTTATTTGAGGGCTGCAAAGCTTGTCCTCTTTTGCTATTGCTGAAAAACAATGTTTCCAAACAACACAAGAAATACAGAGAGAGTGTGTGTGTGTGTGTGTGTGTGTGTTGCAACTGCAGCCAGTGCCTGCTCTCCCCTCTCTGGGCCGAGCAATATGTTTGGTCTGGTGATGGAGAAATTCCTCCCTTTGTGGTGGCTGTTGGCCTGTCATCATGATGCTTCCAGGGGCTTGAAGGGATCTCAGTAGATTTGAGATATCACAGGAATCCTGAGCTCTTACAAGAGGCCATCCTCCCACAAGACTTGAAGTCAGCTTTAAATAGCCCCTCCCTCCCCGGATACGCTGGCCAGTTTCAACTGTCCCTTGTTATTATTTGGAAAACCTGGCAATCATACTTGTGTCTGTTGTTATGTGTACAGGGTCAGGTGGAGTGGTGGCACTGTTCTGTTTTCACTGGGTATGTGTGCAGGCAAGATGATGGGGCCACCCCTGGTAAGGGTTTCCTTTAATCCACTTGCTTGTTTACAAAGTGAGAGGGGAGGGAGCCCACAAAGGCAAGAAAGGATCACAAGCTGTCAGAGCAGAGGCCTGGTGTGTAAAGAAACAAATGGCAAGTGTTCCTTCAAACAAAGGATAAAGGCAGTTCCCAGCCAATGGGGCCCACAGAGCTGCCTTTGTACACTGGGCCTCAAATGCCCCCGCACCATTCACAGCCGGCTGCAACAAGTAGCAGCCGCACATGCTTCTTGAGGGCTAGGGGCCGGAGGGGGTAGCCCAGAAGGAGTCTAGCCTAGCCCCTGGGCTGGAGAATCTTTAGGTAAGCCATTTGACACAGGGAGGAAGCTTCAGGGACAACAACTGTGATTAAATCAGGTTGATTTATGTGACATTGAATGGAAAGGGTTGCTTATTTTATTTAAAAAATGGATGAGCCATAAAAAGTAACAGTTTCTACAACAGGTTAGTATAGAATAGCCTGTAATGGTGGATTATAAACATAACAATAGTATTTATCAATGATAAAGCATTTAATTTTTTTAAAGCTCTGTATAGATATGACAGTCCTTGGTACCAGATTCACAATCCAAGAGACCAAAATATATATATAAAAAAAGAAAGCAAACTGTGGGAAAAAGCAAAAGCAATTTGCTGCGCCTTCTCTTAGTTTCTTTACTAACTTTTGCCGTCTTGACTACATTCTGGTGTTGCTTGACTGCATGTGTCTCTTCCTGTTCTTCTGTCTTTGGGGAACTGGCATGATGTAAATAGAGCAAAGAGGTACTATGTAGAATATTGCCCTGGCTTGAAGATCCTGTACTGTATTTTACCTCTACAGTTGCTCTGCTGTGTAGCAATGCTCCACTGCAGTCACGGTTGACTGTGGAAGGTATTGAAGCCTCTGGCAAGGGCAGGGATAACAGTGAAAGTCTTTGCTGCCCTTTATCCAGAGCTCTTCCAGGAAAAATGGCCTGACTTATGCCATTTCCGCACGAGGCTGTAATAGCGCTATGATTCCACCTTCAACATCCTATGGAATCCTGGGGTTTGCAGTTTCGGGAGGGGCCACCTGGCCCCTCCCGAAACTGCAAACCCCAGGATTCCATACAATGTTGAAGGTGGAATCATAGCACTATAACAGCCTTGTGCAGAATTTGCTTTACTCTTTACACCTTACAGACATGGTTGGACTCCAGCTCCCATCTTTCCTGGCCATTCAGTCTTCTGACTCAGGCTGATGAAAGCTGGAGTCCAAAAACATCTGAAAAGAGACAGAATCCCCGCTCCTGCTTTACACACATGGACATCCTAGGTAGGAGAAAATCAGGCCAAAATCTCATCTTACCTTCTCAGCAACCACCAGGGAGCCAGGCGCTTCCCCTCTGGCCAGTGGTTTTGTGAGGCAGTTTCCTACAGGCTGATGGGACTGAGTTCACCCTTACTGTTCTAGAACAGTCACACAAGGTCTCCACTCTGTACTGAAATAACCTCATCCATCCCTAGATGGAGGGATTATTATTCATCAGGAATGCAATCTCTTGACCCAAGGAAATCTTGTCACCAGGACCACTTGCATTCAGTTGTTAAATCACACTATTTGAGCCCAGCACTGTTTACAATGGGCAGGGGAGCAACTTTTGACAGAGTGGAGACCTCACGTGACTGTTACAGAAGATTAAGGATGCAGGGTCCCAGATGAGATTAAATGCATCCTTAGATTTGCTACACGAGATCTGTAGATTCCAGATCAGTAGACTCAACTGTGAGAGTTATATTGGCAAAAGATACTTTCTTCTAGTACTGGACTAAATGATGGATAAGAACTAGGGATGGATACATGTGCTGTGCCTCAGTACTGAGTTCATGTTTGTGATCATACGGTATTTATGATTATTCCTTTAATGTCAAAACAACATGCATAAGATTCCCTACCCACCCACCATTTAATTCTCACAGCCACACTTTGAGCATTGAATGGGGATTTGAATCAAGGTATCTTACAATCTATTAAAGAGCCAGTCTGTTGTAATGGTCTGAGTGCTGGAATAGGATTACAGGGGACCCAGAGTTAGAATCTCTGCTCAAACACAGAAACCCATTGGGTGACCCTGAGCAAGTCATACCCTCTTAATCTTGGAGGAAAACAATAGCAAACCACCTGTGAGTAAGTCTTGCCATGAAAAACCTACGATATGGTCTCTGTAAGTTGGAGTTGATTTGAAGGCATAGAACAACAACAGATCTGTTATTTATGTTTGATATTCTGCAATCATACTGGCTTTTGAAGAATGTACCTGCATCAGGATACCGCAGATTCATTCTGATTTTAAATTCAGGAGATAAGGGTCTAAATCAAGGGTGAGGACTATGTGGTCCTCCAGATGATGTTGGACTACAACTCCCAGATGCTCTAGGCAGCATAGCCAATAGTGTGAATGCCGGGAGCTGTAGTCCAGCATATATATAGGGCCACGTGATTCTTGCTTCAACTAAAGTAGACCCAATGAATTATGTCAACATATTCCTTTTTTAAAGTCATTGCTGGAGATGTCAAGACAAGAAGGGTTCCCTTTGTCATATGTGGTGGACTTGCAAACAAGTAAAAGCTTATTGGTCTAAGATTTATACATTAATGAAAAAAAAATCTTAAAGGTAATGTGTTCCAGAAATGTTTTTGTTGGGTACTACGGATAAGGATCTGGGCCAAAAATATGGACTCCTTCTTCGTTATATGACAACAGCTGCAAGAATATTGTTTGCACAAACTTGGAAATAGACTGAAGAACCAGCAACAAGGATTGGATTGTAATGGTTGCCGAACTATCCCAAATGGCCAAATTAATGTGAGTTTTAAACAATAAACCTATTGAAGTTTTTTTGAAAGACTGGAAACTGTTTCTAGACTTCTTGAGCAATAAGAAACCAAATGATGCAGTAACCTGTGGATATGGTTATTAGAACTTTGTTTAGTTGGATCTGTTATTATCCTGTCTTTTTCTGTTTTTTGCATTTCATTACAGTTGTGGGGGTCAGAGACCTTTTGTGTATTAGTATGTTAGTGCTAGTGTTTAGCTGTTTAGTTAGTAAGTTAATGTTCTAGTGAACTAGTGTTTAGTTATTTTATTGTTTTCTATTTAATGTTTTAATTTCAGTTTATTTTTGTGCTAGAAATGTGAGTTGAAGTTTATGCTATTTTGTATAAAAACTGATAAATATCTAGAGAAACATATGTGTAAATCCCATTGAGTTAATGGGTCTACTCTAGTTGAGAGTAGCAATTAGATTTGTACCAGAACAGGCAAACTGTGACCATCCAGATGTCATTGGACTGTCATTGGCTATGCTGACTACAGCTGATCAGAGTTGCAGTCCTACAACATTTGGAAGGTCACCCTTTGCTCACCCCTGATTTGTGGTTTTGTCTTAGTAGTTCTAAATGCATTGTGCAATCTGTCCTGTGCCTAATATAGGCTATTTCTGCACTAGGCTGTTATAGCGCTATGATTCCCCTTCCAACAATCCTATGGAATCCTGGGGTTTGCAGTTTCGGGAGGGGCCGCCATGTATGTTTACGTGATCCTTCTTATACTCTTGGGAATGAAAACATTCCTCTATAATGGCTGTCCGTACCTCCTTTTTCCCCCTAAAGAACATCGTCTTGCCTGACAAAACGTTCTGAAGTCAAACATTTGCTTGTGATGGCAGATCCTAATACAGATCATACAATGCTGTGATGTTTGGATCTTTCCTTATGAACCAACACTGCTTTCTTCTCTTCATTGCTGAGAGATAAAGCTATCCAACTTTTCTAGGTCAGCCTCCTGGTTCTGCCTGGGCACTTAGGCCCTCTTAGGCCCTCTTGGACTGGTTAGTCTAAAACTTGCTGGGGATGAGAGATGCCTGAGTGGGCATGGAAAATTCAGTTCTCATTTTCCTTTCGACAAATATTTCTCTGCAGTGCCTGTGGGATCTCATTACACTTGTTGGCAAGCAATGGTGATGAGGTTGCTAGTGGCTCTTGTTGCTTGCCATAGCACTGTTTCTAAGGCTACAACATCTCCGGAGTTGCCATGTTTTTCTGGCAGGGCTCTTGTAATTTTTAACAATTGTAAAACAGACAGAGGTTTTAGAGTATTGCTCACATGGAGGAGATGCATGGAGCCTCTAGCATGGAGAATATTTATTTATGCATTATTTGTAGCCTTGCAGGCAGTTGTTAAAAGCAGAGGAGCCCTGGCAGAAAAACAAGGTAACTCTACAAATAAAGCCCTTGCAAGTCCAATCCAATGTATGTAACATACACATAGTCAGATTTACCACCAGGTAAGTGTGCACAAAAGAGAGCCACCATGATGTCATGGTTTCAGCATTGAATTATGATCTGAATCGCTGCTTGACCATGGAAATCCACTGGGTGACCCTGGGTGAGTCACACTGTCTCAGCCTCAGAGGAAAGCAATGGCAACCCCCCTCTGAACAAATCTTGCCAAGAAAACCCCATGAAAGATTCACCTTGGGGTTACCATGAGTCAGAAATAATTTGAAGGTACACAACAACAACAACAACAACGGTGCACAAGAGAATAGCCTTCACCTTGAGTTGATGCTTATGACCAGAGTAGACTTCAGATTGCAGGAATCTGAGTGAATGTTCTTCTCCTTGATTGAGTTACTGCAGGCTATTTCACCATACTTGAAATCTCTTTCAGGAAATATGAATGAAAACTTTAGTACCCTATGGACTGGTGTGAGTCCTCATTAGCATGATGTTTGTGCACAGTTCAGAAAATTGTGCTGTGCTAATTGTGTTTAATAATCTCTTCTCTCCAATTAAGGAGAGATGGCATGCTGGCACTGTAATTTTGATAGGGCCATATTAAAGCATTCTCCCCCCGCCCGTTGTGACAGTGAGTTAATCAGCAACATAAACAAGATGGTTCTTAAATGCCTCTATCCCATTCTACAATAATGGTTCTTAAATGCCTTTGTCCCATCCTACAAGCAACTTATCAAATGAGTCTTTAGCAAAGGAAAAGTGAATTCATAGCTTAAAGGAATCCCACATCCATCCTGTTAAAGTTAGAACATACGAATTTTAAAATACTGTTTTAATCTTGATTTGTATGTTTTAAAAACGTGTTTTACTGTATCCTGTCTTTTTGTAAGTTGCATTGGGTGGTTTTCCTTCTTTGCCTATACCAATTCATCCTCAACTTCCTGTCCAGCAGTTATTCCTTAATGTGAGGTCCCTGCTAGGATTAGGGACAGAGAAACTAGCAGTGGAGTCCTTGGTCACTTGCTAGGTACTTCAGAGAGACAGTAGCTCATATTCACTCAGAACTTAACACCACAGTTACTGCAGAGTCTGGGAGATGTCCCCAGTGTTCTGGTCAGTGTTCTGGTCACCTTCAGTTGTTGAGTTATAACCCAAAGTGCTTGACCTTGTGGTGGATGGGCAGCTTCAGCCGTTCTTGGGCACAGATAATCTGTTTCCTCCATTTTAGTTTCAGGCAAGGGTGTGGTACTGAAACAACCTTATTTGCCGTGATTGACAATCTACTCTGGGTGAAAGATGCGGGAGTGCCACCCTGTTGATTCTTCTGGGTCTTTCAGCAGTGTTTGATACCATTAATCATGGTATCTTGCTGTACTGGCTCTACGGGGTGGAAGAAGAGAGCATTATATTACAGTGGTTCTGCTCTTATCTACAAGGTGGTTAGGAGTAGCACTGGGGAATTCCTGTTCAGCCCCATGGCTATTACCCTTCCGGATGCCCCAGTGTTCCCGCCTATCCCCTATATTCTTCAATATGCATATGAATCCACTGGGTGAGATCATTAGAAGATTTGGAGTTGGGTCCAGATGACACTCAGCTCTACTACTCCTTATTTTCAGAGTCAGCTGAGGCTTTGCAAGTGCTGGACCAATGCCTGGATGCTATAATGAGCTCGATGAAGGCCAATAAACTGTTGAATGGAGCTGAATGGAGACTCTCTGGATTGGTGATTCCCAGGTCTAAGAATTAGGCAAGCACTTCCCTGGATGGGGTTGCACTCCCCTAAAGGAGCAGGTGCATAGCTTGGGAGTACTCCTAGATCCATCTCTGACATTCATGGGCCAAGTGGAGTCTATGGCTCAGAGTCTTTGGGGCCTAATTTTTTTGACTGCTTCACTAGCTTTGGCCTTTCCTGAACAGGGATTATCTGTCCAGTTTATGACTTGTAATCTCTCAGCCAGACAACTGCAATGCACTTTATGTGGATCTGCCCTTGAAGATGATTCAGAAACTACAGCTAATGAAAAATGCAGCAGTGAGACTGTTGATCAGAACATCATACATCATATATCAGCTGAATCTTTGAGGTATACTTTCACCAGTTCACCAGTTTTGGCCTTCCCTGAACAGAAATAATCTGTCTAGTTCAGTAATCTCCTAATAAAAATCGCACTTTATGTGGAGTTGCCCTTAAAGATGATTCAGATGATGTTGCTAGTGCAAAATGCAGCAGCTAGAAATATTGTAAATAAATAAATAGTGCACTGAGTGGAAGATAACGTCCACCTATTCAATGATGCCTATTATGCATCATTATCCAGAGAAATCTTGCAGGGAAAGAAAGATGGCAACCTGGGGTTATCACAATCACATCCTTCCTGATGTTTTACAGACATAGGTTTGCAGTTTGGATGCAATGGTGACTCAGCTTTGAACATGGAGGCCCAGATTTCTGCAGTGGCCAGGAGTGCTTTTGTACATTTAAAGCTTATGTGCCAGCTGCACCTTTTCCTGGAGATACTGGATCTGGCCACAGTGGTACATGGCTTAGTTACATCCCATTCAGACTACTCTAACATGGTCTAATGAGGGCTGCCTTTGAAGAATGCTCAGAAACTTCAGCTGGTCCAAAGCTCAGCAGCTAGATGATTAACTGCGACGGGTTATCTAGACTATACTATGCCCCCACTGAAACACTGCCCCCACTGGCTGCCAGTTTGCTTCCAGGCACAATTCAGACCCTTTCTGCAACTCACTCTTTTTCGGCGCTGGGGTACAGTGCTCACACGAGCAACCTCCAGAGAGAGGCTCTCGCTTCCCTCCTTTGGCTCTACATGAGCTGCCTGCTCGCACAAGAGCCCCGCCTCTTCCTTTCGCAGTGCAGCCTGGGACCTTCCCAGGCTGCACTGAAACAGGAAGCACGACCGGCCCAGCTCCCAAGGCTCCGCATGAAAGATAAGTGCGTGCAGGGCCCCGGAGCAATGCACAACCATGCAGCATTTTCGGCTTCAAGCTGAAAATGAAAAAATGCGTGCACGGTCGGTGTCAGGCCTCGGAGCATCGCACAAATGTGAGTGCGTTGTGTGGACTGCTCCTCACATTTGCGTGACGCTCAAGGGGTCCTTTCGCATCAAAAATGCCATGCGAAAAGGGCCTCAGAGTGCTGGTTATTATCTATAAAGCCTTATATGGCTCAGGCCCACGCTATTTGGCAGACCATATCTCTCTGTACAAGTCAGCCCAGGCACTGAGGTGCTCAGGAGAGGTCCTCTCAGTTCCACCACCATTGCAAGCATGATTGGGGGTGATGCAAGAGAGGGCCTTTTCAATAGCTTCCCCTAGACTCTGGAAGTTTCTTACGAGAGAGGCCGGAATGGTCCTCTGTTATCCTTCTGGTGGTGAACTAAAACCTTTTTATTCAGACAAGCACTTAAACCAGAAAATTTTTAAAGAATGGGCTTGTTGTTGTTGTTGACTGCCGTCAAGTCGAACTTGACTTAAGACCTGCAAGTCACCCTGTCCTCAACCATCCTGGAACACAGGTCTTGCAGGTTCAGAGCCATGCCTTCCTTGGTTGAGCCTATCCACCTGTGGTGTGTTCTTCCCCTTTTCCTACTGCCTTCTACCTTCCTAAGCATTATTGTCATTTCTAGCAACTCATGTCTTCTCATGATATATCCAAAGTTAAGTCTCTTGTTCTTCCTTTTTTGTTGTCTTTTTCTATTTCTCTGCATCAATTATTATAGCAGTTCTCCTTGTCCCTGCATACAAGTCATTGAACAGTTGCATTCAGGGTTTTCACTCTATTTCTGTCTCTTTTTACTTTTGCTTCTCATCTGTCCTTAACTGATTGAGAAGTTTCATCTGTCATCCACTGAGTCTTCTTTCTTTTTGGCTACAGATAGTGTCTTTTTCCATTCCTCCCTGACAATGTCTCTGGCTTCAGTCCAGAGTTCTTCCAGATCCTGGTCATCAGGCGTAATGGGGCGCATTTTTCACATTATCTTTAAATTCTATGAGGATGTTCTTCAGTTTGTATTTCAACATGGTGACTGGTTTAGTGTTGTTCTTTAGCTTTACTCTGATTTCGATACCCGCAATTCATGCTCTGTGCCATAGTCTGGTCCTGGTCTTGCTTAGACAGAGGCCCTTTTCACACGGCATTTTCCATGTGAAAGGGTCTCTGGAGTGTCGCGCGATTGTGAGGAGTGATCGGCATGATGCACTCATAATCACACGATGCTCCAGGGTAGGGCAGGCGCCGATCGCGTACTTTTTCATTTTCGGCTAGAAGCCAAAAATGGTGTGTGATCGTGCATTGCTCCAGGGCCCCGCGTGCATTTGCCTGGCATGTGGAGCCTCCGGAGCTGCGCCGATCGCGTTTCCTGCCCCAGCGCAGCCTCGGAAGGTCTCAGGCTGCACTGCGGAAGGAAGAGGCGGGGCTCTCATGCGAGCAGGCAGCTCACGCAGAGCCGAAGGACCCCGGGCACGAGAGCCTCTCGCTGGAGGATGCTTGCGCGATCCCCACACCCCAGCGCCGGGAGACGGTATGGTGCAGAAAGGGCCAGAAAGAATGGAGCTTCTTCAATTTTTACTTTGAGTTTTGTACTCTACAGTCAGCACTCCACATTTGCATGTTTAATTTTCACGAATTTGATTATTTGCAAGTTTCCCCAACCCCTGCTCCCCACCTCAGGCACTTCTTTTCTGGGGGAACCTTCCCTCTTGGCCACTCTGTTCAGGCCATACAGCTCTTTAAAAATCCACCTCTTGGTCCTCCTCCTTATCCACCAGCTGCTGCTTGGCCAGCTAAAAATGTCTCACAGCCCAATCAACAAGAGTATGGTGTCTAGATCGAGGGAGGTACTGGTACCACTCTACTCTGCTTTGGTTAGACATCATCTTGAATACTGTGTCCAGTTCTGGGCACCCCAATTCAAGAAAGACATGGTCAAGCTGGAGCAAGTCCAGAGGAGGGCGACCAAAATGGTGAGAGGCCTGGAAGCCATGCCCTATGAGGACAGACTTAGAGAGCTGGGGATGTTTAGTCTGCAGAAGAGAAGGTTAAGAGGGGACATGATAGCCATGTTTAAATATTTGAAGGGATGCCATGTAGAGGAAGGAGAGGGCTTGTTTTCTGCTGCTGCAGAGACCAGGACAAGGAGCAATGGATTCAAGCTACAGGAAAGGAGATTCTACCTGAACCTCAGGAAGAACTTCCTGATGGTCAGGGTTGTCCGGCAGTGGAATATGCTGCCTCGGCGTGTAGTGGAGTCTCCTTCCTTGGAGGTTTTTAAGCAGAGGCTAGATGGCCATCTGTCGGGAGTGCTTTGAGGGTGTTCCTGCATGGCAGGGGGTTGGACTGGATGGCCCGTGTGGTCTCTTCCAACTCTACATTTCTATGATTCTATGATTCTATGAATTGCTCAGCACCACAAACCCTCTGCCAAAGGCCTCTCACTCCCAAGGAAGGATATGGGCAAGAAAGAGGAAGTAAAGAGCCACCATACTAACACATCCTTTTTTTAATCTCTTTTGCCTGACATGATTTGGTCCCTGGTTGCCTGTTCTGGCCAGCATGCCTCAGTCCCCTTCCCACAAATGCACAAACACATTTTAATATTTATGATATTTCCATTTTTGTGGGGGTCCTGGACCCCTAACCCTAGCAAATGTGGAGGATCAGCTGTATTTGATTTCTATGTTGGCCATCGGGTGATGTCTATGTATAGAGTCACTTCTGTGCTTGCGTGAAGAGTGTATTGGTGATGAAATGTACTGGTGATGAAAAAACTGTTCAACTGGCAAAATTCAGTCAGTCTGTCAGTTTCCTGCTTCATTTCTTGCTCCTAGGCCAAGTTTTCCTACAATCTTTGATTCTGCTCTGCCTCCTAGTTTTGCATTCCAATTGCCTATGAGTTCTCCTGGACTCCCGCATAGAATCTTTCAGTTTCTTCTTCTTCTGTGTCTGTAGTTAGAACATAAACTTGGATAACGGTTATATTGATTAGTTTCTCCTGAAGTTTTACTGACATGATTCAGTCAGACTTCGCATTGTGTTCTTTGACTACTTCTGCTATATCTCTCCTTACTACAAATGCCACCTCATTTTTTCTTAGATTTTCATTTTCTGAGTATAAAACATTGTGTAATGATCTGACTCAAAATGTCCAAGTGCTTTGAGTTTCATTTCCAGGGTAAAACACTGTGTAATGATCTGACTCAAAATGTCCAAGTTGCAAGCCAATAGTTTGTCCAAAAAGAAAGAGAAGCTTCAATGGATGACAAATGAAACTCTTCAAGCATTTAAGGACAGATAAGAAGAAAAATACAAGATGACAGAAATAGAGTCAGAACCTTGAATGTAACTGTTCCATAACCCGTTTTTTAGGTCAAGGAGAACTGCCATAATAATCAATGCAGAGAAATAAAAGATGACAACAATAAAGGAAGAACGAGAGACCTCTGCTACAAAATCTGAGAAATCAAAGGAAAATTTAAACCAAGAGTAGGGATGCTCTATGATCAGCAAGGGAATACATTCTATAACAAAGTAGGAATAAAAAGATGATGGAAACAACACATAGAAGAACTATATAAAAGAAATAAAATGTTAACAGATTCATTCAAGGAAGAACCATATGAAGATGAACTGCTAATTTTAGAAAATGAAGTGAAAGCTGCATTCAGAGCACTTGGGAAAAATTGATCACCAGGAAACAGATGACATACCAATAGAGCTGTTTCAAGGTACAGAGACAGCATCTACTCTAGTTTTAACTAAAATCTATCAACAACTGTAGAAAACAAAGGAATGGTCCACAGATTGGAAATGCTCAGTATACATTCCCATCATCAAGAAACAGGACACCAGAGATTGCAGAAACCCCAGGACCATTGCAGTGATTTTCCATGCAAATAAGTCATGCTGAAAATTCTACAACAAAGACTTCTACCATATATGGAGTGAGAAATGCCAGATGTCCAAGTTGGGTGTAGGAAAGGAAGAGGCACTAGGGATCATATTGCAATTCACACGCAAATCAAATGCAAATCATGTATTGGATAATGGAGCACAACAAAGAATTTCAAAAGAAAATTAGTCTGTGCTTCATAGATTATAAAGAAGCCTTTGATTGTGTAGATTGTGAGAAATTGTGGGTGACTCTTAAATAAATGCGTGTGCCACAACATGTGATTTTTCCAATGCATAACCTGTATACAGGACAAGAGGCTACTGTTGGGACAGAATACGGAGAAACTGAATGGTTTCCAATTGGCAAGAGGGTCAGCCAAAGCTTCGTTGTATCACACTGTCACCCTATATGATTAACTTTTATGCTAAAGGTATCATACATAAAGCAGAATTAGATTTGGAGGAAAGAGGCATGAAAACTGGGGGAAGGAACATCAACAATTTAAGATATGCAAATGACACCATATCACTAGCAGAAAACAGCGAAGACAGGGAACGATTACTGAAGGAAGTCAAGGCAGAAAGTGAAAGGCAGGTTTACCGCTGAACCTTAAGAAAACAAAAAACAGACAGACAAAAAATGACCCACAGATAATTTATATAACCTTTAAAAAGTAGATGATGACATTGATATAATTCAAGATTTTCTATAGCTTGCCTTAGTCATTAAACAGAATGGGGACTACAGTCAAGAAATCAGAAGAAGACTAGGACTTGGAAAGGCAGCTTTCAGGATCTTACACAAGATCCTGAAGTGTAAAGATAAATCAATGAATATCAAAGTTAGGATTGCCAATGCCAGTGTATTGAACTTCCTGTTTCTATGTATGATTGTGAAAGTTGGACATTGAAGGAAGCTCATAGGAAGAATATGAACTCCTTTGATGTGTGGTGCTGGGGAAGAGCTCTATGGATAGCCTGGACTGCTAAAAAGACAGATAAATGGGTCCTAGGGCAAATCAAGCTTGAGCTTTCCCCAGATGGTAAGATGACTAAACTGAGACTATCATATTTTGGCCAAATCGTAAGAAAACATAACTCACTAGACAAGACAATAATGCTTGGTAAGGTAGAAGGTGCTGGGAAAATAGGAAGACTACATTACAGATGGATAGCCTCAATCAAGGAAGATACATCCCTGAATCTGCAAGATCTGATCAGGGTGGATGAGGACCAGGTGACTTGAGGTCTCTCATTGATAGTCTTGCCGTAAGTTCAAGTCAACTTGCTAGCAGTTAACAACAAAAAATTGTTTTACTACTGTAAACCAATGGCTCTTAACCTTTTCTTTACTGGGGACCCCCTGCAAATATAATTTTTTGCCAGGGCCCCCCAAGACCTAATTCTCAATTTAAATACTTAAATTTAGATTTAAATATTCAAATGTAGATTTAAATTTCCAAATATTTATTTATTTAAGGCTTCTGGAGACTAGCATTCAGATTCCTGCTCAGACATTGGGTGACCTTAGCCAAGTCATATTCTCAGCCTCAGAAAAAGGCAAAGGCAAAGGCAAACCCCTCTGAACAACAACAACAACAACAACAAAACCCTCTGTGATTGGTTCACCTTAGTGTTGCCATAAGTCATAAGTGACTTGAAGGCACACAACAACAAAGTGCCACTGGCAGGCAGAGGTTCTTTCTAGTCATCACGTCTCTCCCCTTTGAAAATTGACTTATGGTGATTCTAAGGCAAGCCTGTCATGAGCGTTTTCTTGGCAGGATTTGTTGCCTGTGCCCTTCTCTGAGACTGAGAGAATGTGACTTGCCTGATGTCATCCAGTGGGTTTCCACGGCTGACTGAGAATTCAAACCTGGGTCTCCAGAGACATAGTTTGCAAACGGGGAAGCAATTTCAGCACTTGCAAACTGCCCCCCTCCCGTCATGTCCCTTTTGCAACTGCTGCTGTTGGTGTCCAGCAGCTGCGTTTTGCAGATGCCCTGTAAGGGCTATGTGGACCCCCAGGGCTCCTCAGACCCCAGGATAAGAACAACTGCTGTAAACAGTTTAATTCTATTTCAACATTCACTTTTTGTATTTTTTTTAAATTATTTTTCTTTTAAATTGCAAGCCGCTTTGAGTCCCAATCTTGGGGGAAAAGGTGGATAATCATCACCATCATCATCACATCATCATCTGTGGGAAACTGTAAAAGGAATGTGCTTTTCTCTGCATCTTAGGGCTTTCTGAAATGGGGACTGTTGCCAGGTGCCCTTTAAATCTTTGATGGCTCTGCTTTGACAAAAGACTTATTTGATTAGACCCAGTAAGCAGTAACGGAATATGCCTGCTCGTTTTGACATGAAGGATCGTAGACCAATAACTTGCCAAGTAATCCTTGTCTTATTTTTGCAGCAGCAGCCCTATGAGGTAGCCCACCATTTCAGTTTTACAAGGCAGAATATAGTGGTGTGACCTAATTCTTCAGCCCAGTCATTTTTCCACTGGATCACAAAGACTTGGTTGGCATATAGTGTTACAAAATACCGTATGCAAATGTACAGTATTTTCTGCTCAGAAACTGAGCAAGGACTTGTTCAGGGTTGCTGTACATGGAGATCAAGGTCAAGGAGGAGTCCAGTCTCCTGAGCCAGATAATGAAACTGAGATGTGAATTCCTTTCAGACCACTGCTGACTAACAGGGCCAGCCTCCACCATACCCCCTGCACTAAGAATAGAGCTAAGGAGACTTGGTTTGTAATTCCTCTGATGTCATGAACCTGTAAGCAGAACCCAGTGTCCTTCCTCTCTGCCATCCCAGTCTCCTCCCTCCCCATAGTTCTTGGGGTCATGTTTGGGCCACAGCAGTATTATTTGCAATGCTGATAATGCTGGAATGCCCAGATTTATGATGGAAAGGTGTATGTATCTCTGATGGTGACACAGTTTCCTCTCTTGTCTCCATCCAAGGCTGCCACCTGATATCCAACCCAGTCATATTCCAAGCCTCTCTCCACACCAGGGAGTCAGATTGAGCATAACTTGCCAATATTTTGACCTATGTGGATGCTGGTAAGTTTCCCAGAAAGCAAATGTGCCATTTATAACAATCAAATAAACCATCGTTTATGTGTAATGTGTTGCTGCGCGTGCAGCTGAGGCAAGAAGGCCAATTTTGCAATATATTTGGGCATGTTTGCTTTTTGCATGGCTTTGCCTACTGCCTTCCTTCAGAGTTCCTGTTTCCTGCTCCTTCATGGCCTGAAAAGAATGACTAGCTGGAATAGGAACTGAAACAGGAGCATCTGTTGGACAAAATGCTAGACAGCAATGTGTGCATGGGAGGCAGATTGGCAGGCACTCTAAGGTGTGAAAGCCTTCACTATGATTCAGGGGGTCAAACTTTTTTCCTTACCATTTATCTCTGGGATAGGGAAATGAATTTCCACCTCTTTATCAACCTGTTACCCTGTTTACTGGGGTCCCGGGAGGGACTCTGAAATGTGCGCAACTATAGGTGGGGAAAATTAGCTCAGAGCACTGCTTAGCAAAACGAGAGGCAGGGCAACGTAGCAAGATTTTGTAACCCAATGTCTACGGGGTCAGGCCAAGGCAAGAAGCAGACTGGTTTGAAAATAACTGAGATTTTTATTAAATACAGACAAACGGTGTATGCAACACACTCACACAAGTAGCTAAGGAAAATAAAGGTTGTAGTGGTATAGAGGGATTTTGAGAGGGATTGTTGAATTGGGTGATACAACGCCTGTCCTGAAGCTTGAGTTCGTTGGTCTGGAGTCTCAGTACGTGGGACTGAGGGGACAGCTCGCCAAACAAAGCAGCAGCAAGGCTGGATGGAAGTCCGGAGTGATCCGAGGTTGCTGCGGTCTCAGCTACTGGAGCTGAGGGGAAGGCTCACTGGATAAAGCGGCAGCAAGGCTTGATGGAAGTTCGGAGCGATCCAAGGAAGGTCTCAGAATCAGGGGTTTTTATAGGGTGAATTGGGACTGCAGGCTCTGCCTTACTCGGGGACAACAATGAGTTTTGGGTGCGAGACAATGTCTCAGAAAGGTCACAATTTAGAATGATTAAGTCCGAATTGACAAAGAGGTAGACTGTATGCAAATGCTCAGTGCTTGGCATTTAAGCTTCTAGCTTGCCAAGTTACCTGCTCAGGACAGGGAGTCCTTTGTAAACAGCGTGCATACATAATGAGGGTGTTTGCAGAGGTCTCCTAAAGTGGTGATCTGGCTGTTTCTGGCTTGCCTGTATTGTTTTGGGATATTGCAGCGTTTGATGGCCAAGCCCAGTTCTGGGCTTGTCCAGGGACCTCACAAACACATGGAAGTGGGTGGTGGAAGAGAGCCAAATTATTGATATCAAAATGATATCTTTATGCTATCTCCAAGGAGGCCTAACCTGCAGTAACAAACCAACTTTGCTAAAGGTGTCATCTTATACAGTGGTATTACCAATTCCTACTGTTCCAGCCATTGCAAAGAGCCATTGCAAAGATCATATAACAGTAACTTTTTATATCCTGCCTTTTCTCCAGAAATGGAACTCAGGGTTGCTTGCAATACAGTTAAAACATACAATGTCAAAATGAAATTAAAATGCCAGCAACTTTTAAAAAAATTAAAACATACAGTTAAAAATAATAAAAAACAGTTTGAAAGAATAGTGCAGTTAAAACAATAAAAACAGTACAGCACCCTCCCAAAATCCCTTCCTTTAAAAAGCTTCAGTTCTCAAAAGCTTGTCAGAATAAAGAAAGCTTTGCCAGCTGACAAAAGCACTGCAAGAAGGAGGCAGAGTCTAGGGACAGCTACTGAAAAAATCCCTTCTCACATATCCACTAGTCATGCTTATGAAGTTGACAGAACTAAGAGAGGGACATCTCCTGAGGATCTCACGACCAAGGAAGGCTTGTATGTGGAGGCAGGGAGTCCATTCACATTACGCATATATAGTGGTATATTCCACTTTACCACTATGGCAACATCCTGTTGCCTCCCTCAGATTTACTATGGTTTAATTGGTGACATATTATTTAATTGGCAAATACATTAATTGACTTTGATATAAAATGGAACCTGAGGTGACTGGAAGGTCAAGCTGGGCAGAGGAAAATTACTAACTAAACACATGTAATTGCAAGGCAGGTCAGCCAACACCCCCTTCTAGGCATAGCCAAAGTCATTGTCAGGCATATAACCAAGCAACTCCAGAGATAAGAGGCTTAAGCAGAAGCTGGAACATGTCTGAGCATACAGTGGTCAAGAGAAGTTCCCATCAAAGCAATGATTGTTTCAACCCTGTTCCCTCACACCTAGACATTTCCCTGCATTGTCCCCCAAACCTCTCTACAATACAGAGCTATTACGACAGTCATTACCTCTTTGTCACCTAAATACTAAGGCCATTAACTCTGTCGAGACCCATGTTGCAACTTCCATAGCCCACCCATTTGGGAGAGCCATTCACACCCATACTCTCAGAGTAGATTTTGGATATTAGAACCCTCTGTTTTGAGTGCTTCAGTGAAGTACTTTGCTTGCCAAATGCTGCACTGTTGCTCTAATTCCGGAACAAGTACTGTCTTTAGGCATTAGTCTAAGCCACATCACTGTTTTCTTTGCTGCTCTCCAGATCAGTAATAATCACCCCTTCCCTAAAACCTCCTCTATCCACAAGTTTCCTCCCTTTATCCTTTGGTTAGCTCTTGTGCAAGTGTGAGTGTTTGGATCTTTTGCATGTGTGACTGAACTTTCAACAAAACACATTTTAGCTTATTTTGGAATCTCTGACTGGTTCTTTCCTGCAAGAATCCATAAACATTGGTGGAAAAATCCCTTTAGGCTACCCTCCCCTTGCAGACCTCTGAACTGAGCTACTTTATTTGCTGGAAGACTCACTCACTCCCCCCCCGAAAAATACTGTTTGAAAATGGGGTGCATCTTATACACCAGTGTGTCTTATACACCCACAAATAGTATTTCTTGACATATAAACCAGGTGCATCTTATACGTTGGCACATCTTATATGCTGGTAAATACGGTAATTAATTCCCCATTGTCACAGCGAGGTACTAGCATCACAGGCGGACCCCTGAATCATTCATATTTTGGAATAACAATCTTATAGAATCCTATAGTTTAGTGAGGGACTATGTGAGCTCCATGGTTGGAAATATTAAATGCTGTCCCCTAAACTGTCAATCTCAGGACTCCATAAGATGCTGCCATGGCAGTTAAAGTGGAATATACCATTATTACTTTGTAGTGTGAATGGGCCCAGCTGACCAGAAAGGAAAAAGCATGTGAACCTTGTATGTTTAAAATAAAGATTTTATTCAAAAATCAACTAAAGTTTTTCAGATTTAGAGATTTACATCTGATTGCCTGCCAATTTGGAGTTGGGAATGCTTCCCGCCCTTTTGACTTTAACTCCCAGAAGCCCCAGCCAACATGGCCAATAGTAAGAACTGTGGTAACTGTAATCCAAAACATTTAGCAGGAAGAATGTTCCTCACCCCAAATCATCCATTAAATTTTTAAACTCAGCCTTCCTGTAAGAAACTCAGTGTGGCCTACATCGAAGTTATCCTATTTTATTCTCATAAAATAGCTGTTCTCTGAATAGCTTATGGTGAAGAGATGGTCACTGGCTCAAGGTTTCCCAGTGATAGCTTCATTGCCGAATATGGATTTGTACCTTGCTCCCCCGCACATTTGACCCCATGTAAAGTCACCTGGCTTCAGCAGTGGGTGAACACTGTAATTGCAGCAAAAGCTTTAGAAACATTTCCAGCTCTGCACAGTCTGCTCCTCTCTTATTATATCACCTTTAATAAGATAATGTCTTTAAACCAAAGGATTTCCCAACACAGATTAGCATTCATCTGGCTCATTTTTGCCTCACCTTGCATGGGTGGAGTCAGATTGTCTTTCACTCCTGAGGCCAGGAACTTCCTAATCAGTACAGTGCCAGCGTGATGTAGTGCCTACCATGGAAATTCACTGGATGACCCTGGGCGAGTGACACACACTCTGGTCCAGAAAACCTTAGGGTCATCATAAGTTGGAAACAACTTGATGGCACAGAACAACAAGAAGAACAAAACAACATCTGTCCATTCTGTATTGCCAAAAGGACTAGCAGACTTTCCTATCCACACTGAGTACTATCATTCTTAAATTTGAACAGACTATCTCTATGATGCATACAGATTTGCAACTTTGCGTTGACACTGACAGTATCCAGCCATAGTTATAGAAACAGAAAAATCCTAGCATGGCGGGTCATTGCTAAGGCTGAATACATTTTTTGATAGATATTGGTATGCGTGCCTTGATTAGGATTATATCACAGTCTAGGAAAACTTTGGCCTCAAAATTTTCCATTTCCTCACAAGGAGTTTCTTGTGATCATTGTGTATTAGAGTGTGTTCAGGCCCTTTTGTTATAAATGAGCCACAAAGCAAGTGTGGATAATTGTACTGGTTGGACTGGAGAAGGTCCAACTATGCACAGAAGCAGAATGCCATCTGCAAATCCTAAAGCCTTATTCCCATGGTCAAAGTGCCCAGGAGGTTACATAACAGCCATTTCTGGCAATCTTCAGTCGACCATTTTAAAACTCTAAGAACTGCCTTACCCATTCTATCTAAGCCAATATCCTGTCTCTGACATGGCCAGTATCGCTGATACTGTAAAGTATGCAAAATCACAAGAAAGCCTTTTGGTGTCTCCATTTCTGTTACAGTTTCTATACAGAAAGCTAAGTAAAGCTCCCAGTGTGATGCCTATATTTATCTCCTCCCATGGGGGAGATTGCCTGTTAGGTTCTTCTCTGACAGCCAGAGTGGGTCTGGCCTTCAGTCACTCATAGTCTTTATTTCCCAAAGTGTCTCTGCACAGCTACTCTTAGGAAATGAAGGTGATGAAAGCCTAGAAGCTGGCATTTTGCTTTTCCCAGCCACACATTTGGGGGGGGGGATGTTACTTAATTACTACAACCTTGTCAGGCTTGAGTATAGCAGTAGAAAGCCAGGGGGTTTGGTGTTCAGAAGTTAAGGAGACACAGCTAGAGGTTTAGGGCAACCTGCCAGGGTTGTTGAGGAAGCCTGGGCTGATAATGGTAACAGAGTGTGGGGTAAATGGGTTTGGTGTGGATTATGTGGAATGCATCCATATCCTCCAACATGCCACAGATGAAAACTGGAACATGTATGGCCAGGTAACACCAGATTGCAGATGTTATTAATGAGAAGAACACACAAACAAAAGAAGCAGCAGCAGTCTGCTTTTACCTGAGCCTCTTGGGAAAACAAAGATTTTGCCCCCTCCTCTCCTTTCCCCACTCCTGACAACTGAATGTGAACTGCTATTGGAAGCTGAGCAGGGTCAGCCCTGGTTAGTACTTGGATGGGAGACCACCAATGAATACCAGGTGCTGTAGGAAATGCTGTATTTCAGAGGAAGGAACCAGCAAAACCTCCTCTGAGTATTCCTTGCCTAAGAAAACACTATGAAGTTCATGGAGGCACCAGAAGTCAAAGGGCAATTTGGAGGCATATACATGCACACAGACCCACCATAGCAGCCATTCAGTGAACGATGCGGTCCCTTGCAGCAGCCATTTTGTGACAGCAACCACAATACTTTTTCAGTATTCCAAAAGTGTTCACAGGCCCATAAAGGCTGAGATGAAATATCCTCAAAACTGTATAATTCTGTTCTCAGACAACATGAGTTGTCATTTTGACTTACTATATAACCATGTGCTTTGAAGACTGATAGTTCACACATGGATTTTTTTTTACTAATTCGTTCTTTAAAAGGTACACGTTCTGGGCTGCAGAAAGGATGGCATGGCCAGCTTTGGAAGAAAATACATGTACAGTAGATGGTAATAACAGTCACCACTTAACCTATCCTACTTTATGGCCCTTTTCGCACGGCATTTGCCATGCGAAAGGGCGCCTGGAGCGTCGCACAATTGTGAGGAGTGATCTGCATGATGCACTCACAATCGCAAGACGCTCCAGGGTAGGGCAGGCGCCGCTCGCGCACTTTTTCATTTTCACCCAAAAATGGTGCGTGATCGTGCATTGCTCCAGGGCCCCACACGCACTTGCTGTGCATGCGATGCCTCTGGAGACACAGTGGTCATGCTTCCTTCCCCAGCGCAGCCTGGGAAACTCCCAGGTTTCCCCAGCGCAGCCTGGGAAACTCCCAGGCTGCGCTGCAGAAGGAAGAGGCAGAGCTCTCGCAGGCAGCTCTCGGGAGCAGGCAGCTCATGCGGAGCTGAAGCAGTGGGGACACGAGAGCCTCTTGCTGGAGGCTGCTCGCGCAATCCCCGCACCCCAGCACTGAAAAAAGGTAAGGTGTGGAAAGGGCCTATGTTGTGGGTCTCTCTAGAAGCTTTTCACTGATTTGAATTTAAGAGATATAGTGACTGAAGGGGTCATATCATCTTTAAACTAAGGGCAATCCATTATCAGGAGCACAAAATAAGGACATATTTTTAGATACCAGTCAATTGGTTTCAGTTCCACAAGGTGATTCATTTTACACATATTGGCTTGAAGTCTGTTGCTGGTGCTACCTAAAGTAGACCCATTGAGTTAATGGGGTTTATCTGTGTATTGACTTACCATTCAATCATTCATTGAATGGGTCTACTCTAGTTGAAACTAAGGCCCTTTCCACAGAAGCCTCCCATCCCGACATAGGGATAGGAGAGATGCGAGAGTGCAACGACGCTTCTGCATGATATCATCGTGGTCCCATCCTTCTCTCGCCACCATGCAGCGTGATCATGGATTAAATCATTGACGGGTTTTCCCCATCAATGACCCATGATTGCATGACCATCCCGCATTTACCTGGCCTGCGGAAGTGCCAGAAGTGCAATGGAGGCACTTCCTGCCCCAGTGCAGCCTGGGAAAGTGCCCAGCTGTGCTACGAAGGAAGAGACATGTCCGTCGCATTTCCTTCAGCAGGAAGCCAGTTGTGCAGAGGGGAGTGCTTCTGTTGCGCTCCCTTCTCGGCAGAGCTGCTGTCAGGATCACCACCAGAGGACTATAAGGCAGGATGTGGAAAGGCCTAATCAACAAGATTCTGGCCATCTTTACAAGAGTTTCTACCCCAGCCAGGGAACCCTCTCTGCAAGAAAACAAGAGGAAACCTATCCCACTGACTCTTCTACCTCAGATTTTGACACATCCTAATAGCTCTTTTCCACAAAAGGCTTTTGCCTACATGCTAAATGCTATATTCCTAAGTGTACAAGAAAGCCTTACTTTTGTGTACACCTGATTGTTGGATGATTCCTCCACTAGCCTTCCCCTGCTTAAGATAAATAGAGCCCAACTTTCTTAAGAAAGGGAGCATAGCTTTGCCAACTCAGAATTCATAGATGATTTGATATCTGCATCCCCCCAGCATTGCACTCTTTCCACAAGGGTGGGACTGCATGTTCCTGTGATGCAAGAGGCTATGCTGAAGGTAGCAGTGCTGCTAGTTGGATCTCTCATGTCAGACAGGCTTTTGCTGAGGAACCACACCAAATGTGCCAAACAGTTACCTGGCAGCAGCAGTAGCAGAGTTGACACTGGTAGAAGATCTCTCAAAGACAACAGCAGTGCCACTGCAGCTAATATTTGTTAGAACTGCACAGAAAGAGGCATGGTAAATCTCTTTCAGATGTCTTTCACCATGAAAACCCTATACTGAAATAATCCAGAATGAAAGAAGAGATGGCACCAGAAGAAGAGACTCCCAGGTCAGAAGGCACTCAACAAGCTACTGAGAAAGAACAGAGGACAAGTATGAGGAGCGCTGTGGCTAATGATGAAACTGGACTCAAGCCGAAAGAACGCTCAGCTGTTGATGTGCTAAGAAGTGAAAGGAAAGTTTGAAATTACTACACATATATTATAGGAATATTGAATGTGAGAAGCTAGACATTGTAAAACAAAAAATGGAATGCATAAACATTGCAATACTAGGGGTGAGACAACTAAAGTGGACAGGAATGGGGACATACATAGTCAGATGATTACACAATGTTTTGCTCAGGAAATGAAAATCTGGGAAGAAATGGGGTGGCATTAATAGTGAGGAAAGATGTAGCAAAAGCAGTCAAAGGATATAATGCAAAGTCTAACAGAATAATATCAATAAGATTTCAGGGAAAATCTATCAATACATCCATAATCCAAGTTTATGCTCCAGCTACAGAGGCAGAAGAGGAAGACATAGAAAGATTCTGTGCTGGAGTCCTGGAGAAAATTGATCATACACCAAAACAGGACATGATGGTAATCAAAGGCAATTGCAACACCAATGGAGGAAACAAAGCAGAACTAAAGATTGTGGGAGAATTTGGCCTAGGGTCAAGAAATGAAGAGAGAGACTGACTGAATTTTGTGAAGCCAACAATTTATTCATCACAAACACATTCTTCAGGCAACGGATATAGAAATGAGATAGACTGCATAACTGGAAGCAGAAGATGGAAAAAACTCCATTGTCTCTGCAAAAACAAGACCAGGAGAAGATTCTGGCACAGACTATGAACTGCTAATATCAAAAATTATAGTAAAGCTGAAGAAGAAGGATAAATCAATCACTGTCCATTTCCGCACTACACTGTTCTAGTGCTATTAGTCCACTTTCAACATCCTATGGAATTCTGGGGTTTGCAGTTTAGGGAGGGGCATTTAGTATTCTCAGCCAGAGAGCTCTTTGGCCTCAGTAAACTACAAGCCCCAGAATTCCACAGGGTGTTGAAAGTGGAACAATAGCACTATAACAGTATAGTACAGAAATGGCCATTGTGTCATTAATCAAATAGGGGCTTGAAGTCAAGAAATCAGAATAAGACTAGGACTTGGAAGAGCAGCTATGAAGGAACTAGACAAGTGTAAAGTATATCAATGAAGACCAAAGTCAGGATTGTCCATGCTACTATATTTCCAGTTTCTCTGAATGATTGTGAAAACTGGGCAGTGAAGAAAGCTGATAGGAAGACAATCAATTCATTTGAAACATGATGCTGCAGGAGAGTTCTGTGGATACGCTGGACTGAAAAAAGTACAAATAAAGGGATCTTAGAGCAAATCAAGCCTGAACTCTCCCTAGAAGCCAGAATGACTGAACTGAGACTGTCATACTTTGGATATATCTTGAGAAGACATGACTCCCTAGAAAAGATGACAATGCTTGATAAGGTAGAAAGTAGTAGGAAAAGACAAGACTCTGTTACGGGGGGATAGATCCAATCAGGGAAGACACATCCCTGAATCTGAGCAGGGTAACTTGAGGGTCCCTGATTCATAGGGCCACCATTAGTTGTGGTCAACTTGCAAATATTAACAACAATAGGCATCCCTCCTGTAAATTTTGGAATCTTTCTTTAAGACGCCTGATTAATTCAACAGCCAATTGTTTGCTTTACTTTCTAAATACAGTTGGCCCTCCACATTCACTAGTGTTAGGGACACAGAACCTCCACAAAAGTAGAAAAATTGCAAGTATCAATATATGTATGCATGTCTGGGGGAAGGGAATTGAGGGATATTGGGGACAGTGGGCACCCAGGGTCCAAACCAGGTCAGGAAAAGAGGAGTGGGCCAGTGGCCTTATACTCCTCCCTCTTACCCATCTCGTTCCTTGAGTGTGTGGGGGGCATTGGGAGAGAGTCTGTGCTGTTGAGAAATCAGACTGTGATCCATCCTTAGCTGGCCAGGCAGCAGCTGGTTCTTTCCTTTTCACTGCAATTTTTAAGATTCATTTTGCTATAATTGTGTAATTGTGGCATGCTGGTGACTGCCACAGCAGTACAATTGCACAATTATGGCAAAACAAAATTAAAAAAAAGAAATTTATACAAGGGAACAGAGTAAAAGCAATGTTGTTCCTGATTGATTTTGTTTTGGGTTTTTTTTTTTGCCACAATTGCACAATTTCTGTTCCCCGGTATATATTTCTTAATTTTTATTATCATAATTACATAATTGCAGCATGCTGGTGACAGCCACAGCAGTACAATTGCATAGTCATGGCAGAACAACTTTAGAAACAAAGAAATACATACCAGGGAATGAGTGTAAACTGTTTTTGGAAACTAAGCAAGGTCAGCCCTTTAGTATTAGGATGGGAAACCACCAACAAACACCCAGGTGCTGTAGGCTATACTTCAGAGGAAGGAACTGTCAAAACCACCTCTGAGAATTTCTTGCCCACGAAAACCCTACAGAATTCAAGGAGTCACAATAAGCTGACAAGAGCCTTGAAGACACCTATGCACCCCACTCCCACTGTGTACATGGGCTTTGACAATACATCATTTTTAAAGGGTATAATAATTAAGGAAGTTAAAAGTATTGTAGAACATTTTGCAAAAATATATAAAGTGGTAGAGTTTCAAATTTGTAAACAAAAGGCTGGATTATCTGAGGTCATATAATCACTGTATTAAGCAAAAACAGAACAAAAGTCTCTGCTCATTTACCTGTCTCTGTTGCTGGCATCTGTATATACTAAACAAAAGAAGACAGAGATTCCCATATATAGCAGTAGTTAAAGCAACTCCTAATATTGTTTGCTACTTCTGTTGAGCACAGTTATATAAGAAGAGCAGCGCTGGATCAGACCAAAGGCCCATCTCATCCAGTGCTCTGTTTGCACAGCAGCCAGGGAGAAAAAAACACAAGTAGGACAAAAGTGCAATAGCACCCTTCCGCTCATGTTTCCCAGCAGGTGGTATTCAGAGACATATAGGTATACTTCAGTTAATAGAGTAGATGTGTTCCCGGGCTTTAATTCTTTAGCAGAAAGCTTGGTACCAGAGGCAAAAATAAAATGGAAAGAATAGAGACCACCTACACCACAAGAAAGAAGAGCAGTCCAACATTTTTTTCAGCAAACTTTTTATTCAAATACACAGGAAAAATGAAACAACCAAGTAAACAAAAACATTTTGAACCTTTTTGAGACCACTTGAAAATGTCTTCCAAAAATGCATCCAGGGATGACTTTTTCCCTTTCACCAGCTCCCACTTTCTTATAATTTCCATTTTGATAGCCAGATCTATGTTTTTTTAATATGCTGATAGGGCAGACTAATCTACTTTCCCCTTTTCTTTCTCTTTTCCTCTTCAAACATGCTCAGTAGGGGCTTCTTGCAACAACTGGTATTTACCATGCTTGTTGTAGATAGGAACACACAGCTAAAGTAGGACTGGTTAGAGCAGATTCCCAGTTTCTCAACTCACACTTTATTGCATTCTTTATTGCAGACATGCTACTGCAACTTGGCACTGACCGTCTGCCTTTTTCCAGAGCTCCTTCACCATCTTTCCAGTGCTATGCTGCTAAAAAAGCTTTCAGCTAGACAGAGGACAAGGAAGAAAACATAGATGCGATGGAGTAAAAAAACTTTGTAAAATAGGACTTCTTTGCCAGAGGCTTTGGGCTTTATCACATGCTGGGCTTGTTCCACAATTGCACCAGTTTAGTTCCATATTTGATTTCTCCTTAACACATGATGTCATCACTCTCCCATTATTGGATTGCATTCCCATTGTTGTTAGGTCATCTCTTTTCATTCACTGGAAATACCTGTAAATGGCTCCAATAGGGCTGCTTTTCCGCTATTGCCTATTTGTTTGCTCTTTTCATTCTGCTGCAGTTCTAATATTGTGGCAGTCATGTGATGTCAATCGGTATTGCTCGCCCCCTTTCTGGCTCCTTGTCCTCAAGCAGGGTCAGCAGGTGAAAACATTGCTTTTACTTCATTCCCCAGTACATTAAAAAAAACTTTGCATGCAATTGCAACACAGGAAGAGCAAAATGCCAAAATGACAGGAAGAACAATGTCAAAATGATAGGAAGAAGTCTCCCAGTATGCAGAAATGGCACAATCATGTTATTTCAGCAAAAGAAAAAAAGATACGCTAGGTAGTGTGGACACAACAAGGGAGGCAGGGTTAGCAGAGTGGTATGGAAGACCAATTACAGGAACATGCATCATCAAACGGGCAGCCGAGCATTGCTGCAGAGACTTTCTGCACAGTATTTTCCACGCGAAAGGGCACCTGGAGCATCACGCGATTGTGAGGAGCGATCTGTACAACGCACTCACAATCGCGCGATGCTCCAGGGGCCAGCAGGCACTGATCGCACACCTTTTCATTTTCGGCTAGAAGCTGAAAATGGTGTGCGATTGCATATTGCTCCCAGGCCCCACACGCACTTACCTGGCATGCAGAGCCTCCAGAGCCACACCAGTCGTGCTTCCTGCCCCTGTGCAGCCTGGGAAGGTTCCAGGCTGAACTGCGGAAGGAAGAGGCGGAGCTCTCGCGCAAGCAGGCAGCTCATGCGGAGCCGAAGGACCCCTGATGCGAGAGCCTCTCACCAGAGGCTGCTTGTGCAATCTCCACACCCCAGTGCCAGAAGAAGGTAAGGTGCGGAAAGGGCCAATGTGATAGCTGTGAGGCAATAGCCAGGTGTGATAAACCTCTTTGTCAATTGAGGTATGCCTGCACTGCTTCTGATACTGGAAACAGCAGGTTGCTTGGGGATGGGTGGTGTGAAAAGCAGCTCTCATCATCCCTTATAATTACCTATGCTGGATAGGGCTGTTAAGCGATGCAATCCAACGATGCAGGCCCTGTGTTCTCCACTCCAGTTTAGCCCTCGAGACTAGTATTTGAATTTATCTACTTCTATCATAAAATTATCCAGGCTGGTCGCAATCATTTCAAGATTCAGCAGCAAATTCCATAATTTCACTATTTAAGGAAGTATACATACCTTTTCTTACGCCGCTCTTTTCATAATTCATGGCTTCACTGGAAGTGAGGCAGGGTATAGATACGACTAACAAATAAATGCTGATAAAATTGAAGTAAGTACTTTTATCTCCCTTACTTTTCCTTTCTTTTTCCTTCCTTCCTTCCTGTTTTCCAAAGATTCTTAACAGGGTTCCATGGTCAATAGACATCTAAAGCAGTAATTTTATGCCACATGTAGCCTCACAACAACTGTGGGAAGGTAGATCAGACTGAGTGAGAAAGAAACTGGCCCAAGATTAGCTAGTGAGTTTCATAGCTCAGTGGGGACATGCATCCCAAATTCAGTTCAAACACTCAGAATCACTACAGTAACATGCTAGGGATGTTCACAAACTTTGGACTACCAGAATGAAGGAATTAGCAATGAAGGTGAAAACTCTGTCATGGTCCTTTTCTCTAATACTGGCTACCTTTCCTAACAGGTTGGAGAATTAGTTTGAACACACATATATGACTGTACATTCATCACCCTTTCCATTAATTTCCTGCTGTTCTCTTTTAAACAAGGGCTAATACATAACACTTGGAGCAGGTCAGAATGGGGATTAATATGGTAGATCAAGTCCCCTACTGGAATACACTGAGCCAATTTACTAAGGGCTCCTCTCGACTGTCAGTTTGCCCTGATTTTGTTCCATACCTTTTCAAGCTGCCTCTTGAATCTTCTGCATTCCCTCATTTTTCTTTTCTGCAAGCATTAAAGGTGCCATGCAAGTGGGGGAGAATGAAGAGAAATACATAATCAGACTCCTTCTCATCCTACCATCCCCATTCCAAACACTCCACCCCACCCCACCCCTTCTTTCCCTACCCTCTCCACCCTGTGCCTCCTTTCAGTATTTTTACCCCTCTCTAAAACCAATGTGGTGTAGTGGCTTGAGTGCTGGAAACCAGAATTTGATTCCCTGCTCAGCCATGGAAACCCACTGGGTAATCTTGGGCATATCATACACTAAAAAGTCCCAGAAAATCCCATGATACGTCACCTTACGGTCACCATAAGTCCAAAGTGACTTGAAGGGACAACACAACAACAAAAGCCTCAGTAATAAAGCAGTAATCTCTTGTACTTGGAAAGATCAATCCCTCTTGTGGCACTAGTCAACCAAAGAATTTAAGTGGAGGAAAGCTTCCAGAGACATCCTCCCTGCTTTCTTAATTTTGCACTTTCAACCTCAGTTGAAATTGGTTGATCTTTCTGAACTAGGAACCTACTTTAGTTCAAAGTCTCTAGACAGTTTTACGAAATTAAAAATTTACAAGATGGGAAAAGAAGCACGAGAAGATGAATATTGTTGGAAGGTTTCCTCCCTTTTAAGCTCTCAAGTGTTTTTATATGTATAAAATATAGATAGTGGGGTTAAAATGAAATTGATCAAAAGGGCAATGGGAAAATAAGGGTGCTAGCCCTTTTGAGAAATTCTATGAAAGCTAAAACTGTTAGGAATCAGCATACTTTTAGCAGAGTAGCAGGGAAAACATGCCCCAAGCTTCATGTTATTTCCCTAAACTGAAACTAAGAACATTTACAAATGCATTGGGAAGCCTACATCCTAACTAGCTAATGAATTGATTAGGTAAGACACTAGTTTCATTCTGAACTCACTATCATCTTAATGGAGATGTGAAGCATGGTGGGAGAGAAGGAAGAAGAAGCAAAAATGGAGAAGAACTGGTTTCAGAAGCGGGGTCATTTGTAAGACTGATGACCCTTATGAACTGTCCTGGGTCACATAGTCTGGGTACCTAGACACAGAAGGTATTTATACCCATGCATTTAAATGACACAAGAGCAAACGGTGAGACTTTAGGTGAGAAAGCAGAAGGCTTTGGCATGCAAAGAAAAAATGCCACCTAAGTGCCATTTGCCCTAAAATAGGGACAAGGGGAGAGAGAATGCTGGAATTTTCCAACAGCATTTACACTTCTCCCTCCACATTCATGGGTTCGACCTTTACAAATTTGATTATTCGTGAGGTGCCCACTTGCCTCCCCCCATTCTCTCCCTCCCCACTCCCTGGCCTTTTGGCCAGGTGTGCTGCTTTCCTTCTCTGCACCCCAACAAAAGACAAGCAAATGGTTCACATGCACGCAAGCCCTTCCCCCTCTATCGTCCTTCATGTCACCTGCATGGACAGAAAGCAGGCAGGGTGAACGGACAACGGGCAGGCAAACAGAGCGAGGGGGAATGTTTTACTTTCCATTTCCTTGCCTGTCACCCATGCAGGCAAAAAGAGAGGGTGCACAAATGACGGGCAGGCAAATGTGGGGGGCAGTGTTTTCTCTTCCATTCGGTTGCCTGTCACCCGCATGGGCAGAAAGAAAACAGGGCGTGCATGCGACAGGCAGGAGAATGGGAGGAGGAGCTCCAGGAGGGAGAGCACTCACTCAAGTGTCAGGGGAAGTTATTTGTGGGTTTTTTGACTTTCACCCCTAACCCTTGTGAATGTGGAGGGCTGACTGTACATCCTCATAAGTGGACTTAGATCTACAGGAATTAGAATTGGTCAGTTTCACAACATCCATATCCAGTAGAGGGCTGCTGCTACGTTACGACATAGCAGAGCAGGCAAAGTACCTGACGTGCATCGATGCACACTGGGCATTCTGTACAGCATCCTGACACACATCTTTGCAATTCACTAACAGAATTTCTTAGCTCTCTGCTACTTAGCTAAGTGTACGTAAAAGATGACACAGGTTTCCCCCGCTTATCTGACACTGTCAGAAAACAGAATTGTTTCAAAAAGCAAAACCCACGTCCTGTACTATAGGCAAGATGTAGGATTTATGGAGGTTCACTTGAGACCAACCATGCATGTGCTGCTTGCAAGTCTCTGAGCACACTTAGCACCTTTCCCCCCTCTCAGCTCACTTTGCAACCAGCACGCACATGTGAGAGGCTCCAAGCGAGCCTCGATGGGCAAGAAGAACTAATAGAAGAGTGGAACTTGTCCTTAATTTGGAAGCATCCAAACAGCAAGTCATCAGGTGACCATCTGTGGAAATCTACTAACCATCAGTAAAATGTTTGATATGAAAAAGGACATCACTGAGATGACAGAATAGCTTTACACTGAGAGAGAGAGAGCAGCAAGGATAAATTGAAGATTATGTGTAGGGATATTCAACAAAAAACAGTATTCAAAGAGGCAATTGAGAAGGAAATATGGGATGGCAGATGTAAAATGAAAAATGCAAAGTAATGATGAACACAGAAGGAGAAAATGTGGATGATTGGGGGAGTAAAGGGAAAACTATGTGAGGGCAGACATCATTTTCATGGATGAATGCAAACGTTATTGCAACAGGTAAAAACATAAGACAAAAGAAGTAAAATATGTCCAAGAACTTTAAATGTCCAGTTATAAAAGCAACTGCAAAAGTTGCTGTTTGTGACTAAATTTTGTACTGCGTACTGGTGCAATAAAGTTGTTGAATGCTTTCAGAAAGGAAAACTGAAGCAAAATGGAAATGAATGATAGAACTCTTCTTTTCTTAAGAACGTTGTTGTTATTGTTCATAGAATCATAGCATCATAGAGTTGGAAGAAACCCCAGGGGCCATCCAGTCCAACCCCCTGCTATGCAGAATCATCCATCAAAGCATTCCCAACAGATGACCATCCACCCTCTGCTTAAAAACCTCCAAAGAAGGAGACTCCATCACACTCGGAGGCAGCATATTCCACTGCCGGACAGCTCTGACCGTCAGCAAGTTCTTCCTGAGTTTCAAGTGGAATCTCCTTTCCTGCAGCTTGAATCCATTGCTTCTTGTCCTAGTCTATGGAGTGGTAAAGAACAAGCCTGCTCAGTCCTCAACATGACATCCCTTCAAATATTTAAACATGGCTATCATGTCCCCTCTTAACCTTCTCTTCTGCAGACTAAACATACCCAGCTCCCTAAGCCGTTCTTCATAGGGCATGGCTTCCAGGTCTCTCACCATTTTGGTCGCCCTCTTCTGGACGTGTTCCAGCTTGTCGACATTCTTCTCGAGTTGAGGTGCCCAGAACTGGACACAGTATTCCAAATGAGGCCTAACCAATGCAGAATAGAGTGGTACCATTACCTCCCTCGATCTAGACACCATATTCCTATTGATGCAACCAAAAATTGCGTTGGCTTTCTTGGCTGCCGCATCACACTGCTGACTCATGTTCAGCTTGTGATTTACCAAGACTCCTAGATCCTTTTCACATGTACTGCTATCCAGCCACACGTCCCCCATCCTATACTTGTGACTTTCATTTTTTTCTGCCCAAGTGCAGGACCCTACATTTATCTCTGTCGAAATTCATTTTGTTAGCTTCGGCCCAGCTCTCCAATCTGTCAAGGTCATATTGAAATTTGATCCTATCCTCTGGTGTGTTAGCACACCCTCCCAGTTTGGTATCATCTGCAAATTTGATCAGCATGCCCTCTATTCCTTCATCTAAATCATTGATGAAGAGACTGAATAGCACTGGGCCCAGGACAGAACCCTGAGGCACCCGACTGGTCACTTCTCTCCAGGATGATAAGCAGCCATTGGTGATCACCCTTTGGGTGCGGTCGGTCAACCAATTACAAATTCACCTAACAGTAGCCCTGTCCAGCCTGTATTTTAATAGCTTCTTTGCAAGAATGTCATGGGGAACTTTGTCAGAGGCCTTACTGAGGTCAAGATATGCTACATCTACAGCATTCCCTTCGTCTATCAAGCCTGTAACCCTATCATAAAAAGAGATAAGATTCGTCAGGCATGACTTATTTCTGAGAAATCCGTGCTGGCTTTTAGTGATTACGGCATTACTTTCTAGGTAATTACAAACTGATTGTTTAATGATCTGCTCTAGGAACTTTCTTGGAATTGATATCAGGCTTACCGGGCGATAATTATTAGGGTCCTCTTTTTTCCCCTTCTTGAAGATGGGGATGACATTTGCCCTCCTCTAGTCTGCTGGGACTTCTTCTGTTCTCCAAGAGTTCTGAAAGATTGCAAGTGGTTCAGAAATGACTTCTGCCAGTTCTTTTAATATCCTTGGATGTAGTTCATCTGGCCCTGGGGACTTGAATTCATCTAGTTTAGCCAGATATTTCTGTACTACTTCTCTACTTATTCTGTGCTGCATTTCCCTCACTTCCTCACCTGCTCCCTACACCCCAGGTTGGGTACTTCTATCCTTTTGGGAGAAAACTGAGGCAAAGAAGGTATTAAGTAGTTCTGCCTTCTCACTCTCCCCACCTTATTAATTGGTCACCTTCTCCACGTAGTGATTCTATCATTTCCTTGTTTTTCCTTTTGCTACAGACATATCTAAGGAAGCCCTTTTTATTATTTTTGATGTCTCTGGCAAGCCTGAGTTCATTCTGCGCTTTAGCTTCTTTGACTTTCTCCCTACATCTCCTAGCTATTTGCTTGAATTCCCCTTTGGTCGTTTCACCATTCTTCCATTTCCTGTACATGTTTCTTTTAACACTTAGCTCAGCTGAGAGTTCTTCAGTCAACCATTCTGGTTTCTTTAGACACCTGCCATTTTTCCTCCTTATTGGCACAGTTTTCAATTGTGCCTTCAGTATCTCACTTTTAAGAAACTCCCATCTGTCATGCACTCCTTTCTCTTTTAGTATTCTTGTCCACGGGATTTCAGCAAGTAACTCCCTAAGTTTGGAGAGATCAGCTTTCTTAAAGTTTAGGATGCGTGTCGGGGTACACTTGGCTTCTCCTTCCCACTGGATGTCAAACTCCAAGAGAGCATGGTCACTCCCTCCTAAGGATCCCACTACTCCCACCTCATCAACTAGGTCATCCCTGTTGGTCAGGATCAGATCTAAAATAGCTGATCCCCTTGTCACCTCTTCCACCTTCTGGACCATGAAATTGTCTGCTAGGCAGGCAAGGAACCTGTTGGACCTTGCGGTCTTTGCAGAATTTGACTGCCAATAAGTATCAGGATAAATGAAATCTCCCATTAACATGGCATCTCTCCTTTTCGAATGTGTGGTCATCTGCTCCAGGAAGGCCTCATCCAAGTCCTCAGGCTGGCCCAGAGACCTGTAGCAAACCCCCACAACCACATCCCTATTGTTTCTCGCTCCCTTAATTCTCACCCAGATGCTTTCAACTTGGCTTCCCAGATTTAAATCATGGATTTCTTCACAGGTGAAAACATCCTTGACATATAAGGCTACTCCTCCTCCTTTCTTCTATGGTCTATTTCTGCAAAATAAGTTATAGCCCCTTATTCCAACATTCTAATCATGGGATTCGTCCCACCAGGTTTCAGTGATGCCTATTACATCATATTTTTTTTTGTACTAAGAGTTGGGAGTTCATCTAGCTTATTGCCTATGCTCTGTGCATTAGTGTAGAGACACTTGAGACAATGTGCCATTTGTGGAATTCCTGTACTAAAGTTACTTTCCCTCTCCCTGTTGGTCTCGAGTTCTACTTGGCCTGCCCTACCCATATCATTTGGGCTATTTTTCGCAGCACTCACTGAATCCTTGCCCAGAATCCTGTCCCTCTTTCTAGTCAAACTCAGTTTAAAGACCTCCTGATCTGTTTTGCGAGACTGTTTCCAAAAACATTCCGGCCAATGGTTGTAAGATGCAGGCCATCCCTTGTCAGAAGACCAGGCTCATGGAAATGGAGGCCGTGATCCGTGTTGTCAGCCTTCAAGTTATCTCTGATTTATAGTTACTCAAAGGGTTTTCTTTGCAAAGGTTTTTACAGGGTTTTCTTTGCAAGGGTTTTCACAGGGTTTTCTTTGCAAGATTTGTTCAAGAAAGTTTGTCTTTACTGTCTTCTTAGGAGACCGTGTGACTTGTTTAAAGTCACCCAGTGTATTTCCATAGCCAAGCAGTGATTCAAGCCCACATCTCCAGAATCATAGTCCAGTGCTCAAACCCCTACAATATACTGGCTCTTAAAGTTCCATACTAGAAGACTGAAATACAGTAAACAAAGGGAAAAGAATTCATTCTGCACAAAACTTAAAATCTGATTTTAGAATCAGGGAACCTTTTTCAGCTAAAAGACTTCATCCCCCTCTGTAGATTACATGCCACAAGTAGGTGCCTCCACAAAAACCAGTTGGAATCAAAGGTAATGCAGACAGTGCCAACACAGATAGATTATACCATAACCACACATATATTTCCGTTTATTTTGTCATACCCTCGCCCACACACACTTCTACATCGCTCACATCTTCTTATTCTCTTTCACACATGCATAGACAGATACTCTGTATTTCAGTTTTTCATTGCCTTCAATAGAAGGTTTCTCTCAATCCTAACTGCAGTGTAGGAGGTGTGATGGGTGGGTGTGTGCAGTGTGTGGAAAGGAGAGATTCTTCCCCTTCCCTAGCTGTGATTCCTCTAATCCACTCTTTGCTGCAATTAAACTTGGGAAAAAATTCTTCTCTTGAGGGCAAGAGATGGCTTTTTCAAGATGAATTGCGACATGGAAAATGAGGGCTTGTTGTAGCACACAGATAGTTAAAATTCTCCTCCCCAGGTGCAACCATCCATAAATTCCCCACCATGTGCCAATCTATGCTTAGAGGAACTGAATGGGTTTCCATGGCTGAGTGGTGATTTGAACCCCGGTCTCTGGAGATATACTCCAGTGCTCAAACCACTATACCATGCTGGCTCTGCTGGCAATCTTACCTGACAGCCAGTACTTTTTAAATAAGACAAAACCAGGTAAATGCTCAGAAATGAGAAAGAGAGTCACTTGCAGCAAAAACCTTACTTCCCATCAAAGAACCTACACAGCGCAAAATCTCCCAAACACCAGGAATATGGAAAAATATGCAGATGGAAATCTCATCTTCAAAAATCAAAGGATTCCATGGCAGGAACTCCCATACAAATAATAAGGCTCTTTTCTCATTATTCTCATTATTATAGTGATGAGAAAAGAACTTTTTCCGTTATTGTAGTGAATAGTAAAAAGGTTTTCAAGTTGTACTACCCAAGTTCGTTTCCTTTTGCATCCATTAACTGTTGACTGTTAATTGACCAATATTTTACCCTGCCTTCATAGGTTTTCTGATGTCAAGGTACAAGGTATTTAAAGTGTTAGTTAATTTGTTTGAAGCAAAACCAAAAGGACATATTATAAACCACAAGCAAAGGATGAGACAAGTCTCCACATGCTTATTGGAGGTCTGTTTTTAATTCTTTAAAATGACTTGGTGATATTCTGAATAGAATATTCACCAAGGCATTTTAAAGAATAAAATACAGACCATCAGCAGGCACATGAAGACTTGTCTCTTCTGTTGCTTGTACAATTCATTTGAAGGACAGGATATAAATTTTAATAATAAATAGATGACTCCACCAGTCGGAAAGTGCTGCCTGCTGAGTTCAGATGGTTGAGTGACAGAGCAGTGAACTGGCACCAGTATATGGGTTTGTGGCATTTATCTAAGGGTCTCAGACCTGATTTACAGTGGTAAAGGATTTTACTGCACTTTTTAATGAAGTGGTGTCTTTACTTGGCACCCAGGGGACCAGAGTCTTAATGGCCATGAAACACAAGAGTTTCCACCTGTGACATTTCTGTGCAAAGCTCAACCTACCTTCCAACAATTTGGTAATTAGCAGTGGGCTAAATGCTGGCCAGAGATCTTAAACTCAGTTGATACTCATGAAATACATAAGCCATTGTGGTGTTGTGGCCAGTCTGTGGTTTGGTTTAAGTCTTAAATTTTAAGGGATCTCATTTTCCAATCTCCTACCTAAATCTGGGTTAACCTCTACGCTACCAGCCATATCTATCTGACAGGATTCCTGTGAGGCAGATTAAAATAACAAAAAGTTCATTACAAAAAGGGTAGGGCTAGGAATAAGGTGGCACCTTTAAGACTGATTTATGTTTGCATAAATTTTGGTGGATTTCAAGTCGCTCCTTCCGATGTAGCGCTAAAATAGAGTCTTCAAGCCACAGGTGTTCACAAGCACTTGCAGAGCCCAGACCTTTGTAAGTCCCTCACACAGAGAGTTGGGGGTGGGCTTGCACCCTAAGTTCCTGCTTTGGGAAAGTCATTCTCTGCTTCAGCTCCACATCAGTGAAACAAATGGCCTGATTAAGAACTTCACTCTGTTGTTGTTGTTGTTAATTGCTGTCAAGTCGACTTCGAGTTATCGCGACCCTATGAAGGAGAGACTTCCAAGCCACCCTAACACTCCCGCACGCAGGTCTTGCCAATTCGGGGCAACCAAGGCCATTTCCACACTGGACTGTTATAGTACTATTATTCCACTTTCAACATCCTATGCGCCGGCCGGCCCCTCCCTAAACTGCAAACCCCACGATTCCCTAGGATGTTGAAAGCGGAATAATAGCACTATAACAGTCCAGTGTGGCAAGGGCCCAAGTCTCCCGTGAGTGAGTCTCTCCACCTCCTTTCTCCCTGCCCTCCTCCCCACCTTACAAAGCGCTGCCGTCTTTTCCCGGGAGTCGCGTCATTTCGTAACGCCGAGGTACGGCAGCCGCGGTTTAGCCATCCTGGCTTCTAGAGGACGTTGAGGCTTGATTTGCTCCGAGCCGCCACGATCTCGGCTCCCTGAAGCGCTTTCACTCCGGGGGAAAAGGCTCGAGCGCGGTTCAGCACATTGTTTCCCGAGTAGGCGCGAGACGACGAGCGCGAGCGGGCTCTTTGCAGCAGGAAATTCCACAGCTCTCAGATTTCCCCCCCTTCCCCCGCTCCCCTCGCCTCCCTCGCCACGGGAGCGGAATCCCGCCCCCTCCTCTTCCACCCCGCTCCCACCCACCCGCCCACCCCTCGCAGCAACCCCTCCCCCTCGGGCACGGCCGCGCGTCCGCACACATTGGCCCGCGCGCCCCGGCTCCCGCCGCCCCCCGCGCCGCCGAGGAGGAGCGCGGGTCCCCGCCTCGGCCGACGGCCAGCGTGGGCGTCTCTCGTGCCGGCGAGCGCCTGCCTGCCTTGCCCCGATGGTTGATAAACCGCCCCGGCGCCGCTTCACTGGGCATGCCCGCGCCGCTTCTATATAAAACCCGTCGGAGTTAATCCCTGGACAGTCTCCGGGCGCCGTTCACCCGCCTCCCCCTCCCGCAGCGCCCTTGCCGTCGGATTGTACCGGATCGCGCGGCTCCGGCCCTCGGCATCCTCCTTCCCGGCGCGTCGAGCGCTGTTGCTGCGGCGCCGCAACAAGGTATAGCGAGTGGGGCCGTGCCGGGGGTGGGGGGAGATGGCGATCGGGGGAGGGAGGGTCGCGTTTCTCCCCTTCCCCGTTCGGAGCCACGTTTCCCGCCGGAAAGGGGGCCGGGACCGGTTGTCGGGGAGGGGCGGCGCCGGCGCCTGTTGCACGGCGAGGGACGGGGGAGAAAGGACGTCGGCAGGGCCCTGACCACGTGTGTGTGTGTGTGTGTGTGTGCGCGTTTACACGGGCGCGCACTCCGAGATATTGTTGCAGAGGCGTGCGCCTGCGTCGAGAGCACGGAGCGGGAAACGCGCAAACTCCCCCCTCCTTCCAAGTATCAATGGGTTGCCCACCCAACCCGGTGACTGGAACGGCTCCGGAGCTGGCAAGCTGTTTTCCGCGCCTGCTGACAAGGTCCCGTCGCGTCGCCCCCCCACTCCCCTTCCTCCGTCCCCTGGCCCCTCTCGGCGCTGACCCGGCCGCCGGGGCGGGAAGGGACGGCGGCGCTCGAGGACGTGCGGGAAGGGAGCAGCCCTGCGCGGCGCGGGGGCAGGGAGCGGGGCTCCGGCTGCCCGCGGGGTCCCTGCGTGGCCCGAAGCCCCGCCCCCGGGCTTCCTCCGCCAATCCTCGCGCTCCCTCTCCCGCCCGTTCCGCCCCGCCCCGCCCCGCCCCGCCCCGCCGCCTTCCGCCCTACGGAACTGCCCGGGGAGAAAGCATCGAGTTGCCAGGGGCGAAAAGGGGGCGGGTGAAACCAGGCGTTGCCACGGCGCCTCGCACGGAGCGGGCAGCGGGGGAACCCGCAGGTGCTTCTCCCCGTGTAGGGCCCTCTCCCTGGGCCGGATTGTTCTGTGGACTATCGGCGGACGAGGGAGGGTAGACCTATGCCCAGTTTCCGCACTAGACTGTTATAGCGCTATTATTCCACTTGCAACGTCCTATGGAATCCTGGGGTTTGCAATTTAGGAAGGAGCATTTAGAATTCTCAGCCAGGGAGCTCTTGGGCCTCAGTAAACTATAAATCCCAGAATTCCACAGAACGTTGAAAGTGGAATAATAGCACTATAACAGCGTAGGGCAGAAATGGCCTAAAGTATATCTGGCAGACATAGCTCCCAGTGTTCCTTGGCTTTGTAGCTTCGGCAAAGAAAGAAGGAATCGTGGAAAGGAAGAAGTAAGTGCGCGTCCCTAATAGGAGGCTGGCTGTGCAGGCTTCACCACATCCCTGGTTCCCGAAGCTCTGCAAGAGCCAACTAATTATTGGTTCCTTATTTCCTACTCTTTATTTGCAAGAAAATTTAAAACACAACTAAATTACTCAGATGAATAAGGACATGAGGTTTGAATGGCCTTGCACTCCAGAAGTATTGTCTGAATACCCCATGTTCAAATCCAATGATTTAAGTTTCAAATGTTCATGCAAATAAGGAATGAGAAACTGGCAATAGGGAAAGAACTTTAATCTTGTGGAAAATGTGTTTTTCCCCTAATCTAAAGCTGAAGAGACCAGTGTGGTACAGTGGGTTGAGCCTTGGACTATGACCCCGGAGACCAGGGTTTAACTCTCCGCTCAGCCATGGAAACCCGCTGGGTGATCTTGGGTGCGTCACACATTCTCAGCCCCAGAAGACCCCATGAAAAAGTTTGCCTTAGAGTTGCCACAAGTTAGAAATGATTTGAAGGCACACAGCAACAACAAGAGTACAGAATGTGCCATCCTCCTGATGTTGTTGGATTGCAAATCCTATCAGCCCTAGTGAGCATAGCCAGTAGGGGAAAATGCTGGCAGTTAAAGGGCACATGATACCCAGACCTCTATATCTGGTGAATTTGAGAAGGGATGTAGATTACTGCTTATAGTTCTTCCCGTAGCTGTTGAGTAACATTTCCCAACTAGACCAAAGTGGTTCTTCAGCATCTTTCACTTTTGAAGGGTGGGTTAGACACTTATAACATAACACCAATTCTGAAGTCGTTACCTTGGCTGCCTATTAGTTTCCGGGCACAGTACAAGGTGTTGGTCATTACCTTTAAAGCCCTTCATGGCTTTGGGCCAGCCTACCTGCGGGATCTCCTTCTCCCATATAATCCGCCCCGCACACTAAGGTCCTCTGGGAGGAATTTACTGCAGCCGGTCAGAACTAGGTTGGCTGCAGTTACCCAGAGGACCTCTTCTATCGCTCCCAAATTATGGAATGGCCTGCCCGAAGAGACTCGGCACATTACCAGTCTTGACTGCTTTAAAAAAAAAAGCAGTCAAGACTGTTCTCTTCCGACAGACCTTCCCAGACTAGTACTCCACCGCCTCCCACCAACTGTCCTGCTGCTCTTTAATAGTTAGTTGATTGTAGTTAATGTGTTTTAGGGGGTTGGTTTTAGATGGGTTGGTGGGTGGGGAGGATTGGTTATGTTTTTAATGCTTTTAATGTATTTATTGTTTTGCTGCCTCGATCCATGGGGAGAGACGGGATATAAATAAATTTTGTTATTATTATTAGTCTTTACCTGTTGGTCTTTGGGCTTCTGGTGAGGGATGTAAAGGGCAGCATGGCACAGGATGTGTAGGATGTGTACAGATGTGTAGGAGAGGCTGAGTCTGTAGAGAGAATTGTACCTGCATGCAGGTCCTCACGAGCAGCACATAGCTCCCAGCTGTGAGGAAATCATTTTGCTGTTTATATATACATTATTGGCATAAAAAATCCCTGTATGTAATAAAGTGATAGACTAGAAGTGGGAGAGTGGATGGTGCTAAAGCCTGACCTTTGAGACACGCAGATTAATTTTTTAAAGCAGAAACAAAATATGTTCCTTAATCCCATATAAGATAAGAGTAAACCACAATTCAGCCACCTTTGTCCCATCTGATGCTACCTCAAAAATACAGGAGATCATAACAGTCTGGCCTGCACACCTTGAAGAAAGTATCAAGTGGTGGCACATTCCCATATTATAACGGTGGGGAACCTGCAACCTTCCAAGTGTTGAACTATAAACCCTGTTGTTCCTGTTCATTCAAAAAATGTGTGGAGATGATGGGAACTGGTACCTAACCACACCTGAAGGTCCATCCTTCCTTGCCCTTTCATTCTGGCAGGATAATGTCAGAAGACAATCTACCACCTCATTTTGCATAATATGTAAATTGGCGCTTTGTCTGTATATGTAGCAATGATCCAGAGAGAGAAATAGCTAGAGATAAAAATGGGCTTTTAACCAGTTAAGAAAGATCTGGTCAGTTCAGCACCGAACTACTGTAAAGTATTTTTAAAGCATTGTATTTACTGGGTCAATTTAAAAAATACTTCAGTCATTAACAGATCTGATGCTTATTCTGTCTGTACATACAATTCTTCTTCTTCTTCCTCTGATCATTGTTGTTGTTGTTGTTATTATTAATTTCTATTATTACTATGACTAGCCCACATTTTTCCCAGTTTGGGATTTAATGAAGCTTATAAAAGTTAAACATACCAGTTATTCTGAAATTAAATTAACCTTTATTTAAAAATGAAATGAACTATTACAACTTGTAACAGACTTGGGTGAGAGTTCTAGACGAACAGGTCTCCAGAGGGTTGAGAGTTAACTGGATGGGCCAAGGACTTGATTTGGGGTGTGTCCAAACCTTTTCAGCCGAGCAGCGAACCCTTCCAAACAGAAGCCTTAAGTCTGATGTTCTTTTTGACTAAAATTGAATAATACACAGTGAATAAACCCAGTTCAGACTGTCCTTGGAAGCAGAGGAGGACTAAAAAAATAGTATTTTAAATAATTGTATCAGACTTCAGTATTTCCTTTGAGAAATACTGGTGCAGAGAGAGTGCTACGTAACTTATTACTGGGCAGCTACAGCCAATAACTTTCCTGAACATGCTGAATTATTACAAACCACTTCTTGTTAGCACTTTAGATAATAGTCAAAGAACTGAGCATGGCCAGAAAGTAATATACCTTCTTCAGAAGCTGGTTGTAAATAGCAGGTTGTAAATGGAAAGTAAAGATCACCTCCGGGTATAGCTGCTTTTATAAGTGAAAGAAGAATTTATTTTTTTTCCTTTAGTATGGAACAAATGAACACATGGTGCGGTATTGTTTATTTATTAGTTACATTAGCAGTCCACATTTCCTCTGGTAAGCTCAAGGTGGAATGCATGATCTTGTTCTGCACATTCCTCTCACAGTAGCTCTCTGAGGTAGGTCAAGCTGGGAGTGATTGGCCCAAGGTCATCCAGGAAGTTTGGTGGCCCTGTGGAGATTAGAAGCTGCATTTTCCGGAGTCTCAGTCTCAGAGGCTAATAACTGTACCACATTGGCTCTCACGGCTAGCTGAATTATTAGTCTGTATTACCCTGTCTGTTCTGGGAGGGCAGACACCTGTGTGGGATTTTAAATCCCAGAAGTGACAGCCATCAGAATCATTTGTAAGGGTTTATAGCAGTGGTTCTCAACCTGTGGGTCCCCAGATGTTTGCGGACTTCAGCTCCCAGAAGCCCTGAGCATTGACCATAGTGGCTGGGGCTCCTGGGAGCTGAAGTCCAAAAACATCTGGGGACCCACAGGTTGAGAACCACTGGTTTATACCCTTTGACCAGCAGAAGCTTAGGCACTTATAACTGGAGACGGTTCTATGCATCTCAGGCCACTACTTGAGGCTGAATTATGAGCTCTTCTCACTGAGTTATGTATTATTTATTTTTTTATTTAGTTTAGTTAGTTAGTTTGTATGCCACATTTCTCCCACAGGAGGACTCAAGGTGGCTCCCAAAGAGAATCAGTTTTAAAAACCTTAACAATAAAATTTTAAACAGTTAAAAATCACCACATTAAACAGTATAAAATCACTTGAAAGACATATATCCCAATAATAAAAAATTAGAAAAACAACCCAATAAGAAGTTTTGGTCAGCGGGGCTAGTAAAATGTTTGACATTCAAACTTTTGGAAACTTCATTGCATGGCTGTCTCACAGTTTGATTTGTGAGCAGTCACCCATTATTTGACTGGAATGATGATATCTTGATTAGTCTGGAGTGTCTGTACTTGTTCAAAGTTTTGCTCCAGGGCAAACTGTAAAATATTTTCAGTTAGCATCCAGAGATCAGATATGCTTCTAATGCCCTCTTAAAAGTGGACTCGCATGAACATGCCTTAATCATTTCTCTCTCTTGGATAAATTCCTACAGTGTGAGAGCCACCACTGAGAATGCTCTGTTTCTAATTCTTGTCAATGTGTCAAGCATATCTGTTAGAACTTCTGATGTGAACATTCTCAAGTATAGTGCAATCTGCACATGGTGATTATTTGGGAAATAATCAGGGTCTTCTGACTTAAGATTCTTTTTTAAATTTACATGGCACATTTACAGTAAAGAAGACTTAAGACAGTTTGGGACTAACAAGACACATTGTATCAGTAAAGTAAGCACTATATATGGACCAATCCTAACTTCCTCTCCAATGTACAGATGGCAAATTACAGCCTGAGTTTTTGAAAACACAGAAATTATTATTACATTTTATTACAAGAGAGGAGCAGAGGCAGTAGAAAGCTGGCAACTCTGTATTTGTGAAAAGCATTTGCAATTAATTGTGTTCAGTTTACCTTCCGCAAGAACTACGGTATATTCTTTTGTCTCAGTCTCTGGCATTTTTATAGTGTGAGTCTGTATTTAGGATAACAAGATGTCCTGGCTCCAGCATCCATACCCAAGCATTATACCTTGAATTGAAGAGAGGATTTCAGCTGGGATGCTGTGTTTTGAAACAACACTCATTATCCAACCATTTCTGTCCAGAAGGAGGCAAGTTAATACTCTCAAGACCCCGGACAACTTATCTTGGGATATTTGAAACATCCTGTGTGAAATAAACTAGATTTAACTGTGAACTTTTGTTACAAGGATATGAGAAGAACCCATTTTGATCAGAGGAGAGGTTTATCTAGTCCAGAATCCTGTTTCCCACAGCAGCTAAATAAAATGAATATGATATAAGATGCTTATCCTAGGCCCAACAACTAAGGAAAGGCCCTCCCTCCACTCCACTGTTCTGGCCTCTTAAGGAGAAGTAGAACAGGCAGGCACAGCTTCTTCTTGCGTAGACCCTAGCAGCTTATCAAAGGCCTTTGCTCCATAAAAACTGCCACTTCTGTGGCCTCAGAGGGAGAGAAGAACAGGCAGTGCCTGCTGAACTTAATCCCCTCCCTGAATGCCATTCCCTTTTTCCTTGTGCGTCATGTCTTATTTAGATTTTAAGGCCAAGGGTGGGGAACTGTCAAATTACCAATTTGTGAGCCACTCTGGGACCCTTTTCGTCTGACGAGCATGATGTAAATACTCTAAAGCAGTCAATCAGTCAATATGCACCTGAGAAGGTGAAGGAAGGACATGAGAGAAATACCTCAGCATCTTGCATTCCCCAATATCCAGCATACAGACAGATATTAATTTCAATACTGTAGATAGCCATGGTTATCCTTATCCTGCATGAATTTATCTATAGTGACCTTAACACATTCACAAGGGTTTGGGATGCAAAACCCTCATGAAAGTAAAAAACAAACAAAAAACAACCCTGCAAATAATTCCCCCTCACCCAAGTGAGCGCTCTCCCTCCCATTCCTTTCTGGGGTTCCCCCTTCCCATTCCCTTCCCTTTTGCCTAGGCATGTGTGCCTTCATTTTCTGCACCCAAGCAAAAGGCAAAGGAATGGGAGGGGAGAATGGGGGCAAAGGCTCTCTTGCACCTTCCTTCTCCACACATAGAGCTTCCCTCTCCTATTTGCTTGCCTTTTGCCCAGGCTCAGAGAAGGAAGCCATGTGTGCCTGGGCAAAAGGCAAGTGAATGGGGGGAAGGCAACAGGTGCAAAATGATCAAATTTGTGAAGGACAAACCTGCAGATGTGGGGGGAAGACTGTAATCTCCTTCTAAAGCCATGCAGAATGATAGCTGTAACAATAACTTGTGACAGTGAATTCCTCAGTTTAACAACGCACTGTGTGAAGACATATTTCTTTGGTCTGTCCTGAGTCTCTCACCATTAGGCTGCATGGATTGATCCTAGGTTCTAGAATCATGAGCAAGAGGAAATCTTCTCTTTCTTTGTTTTTTAAAATACTATGTGTAATTCTATAATCCAGACTGCTTCAGACTTGCCCTTTTTTCCACAGAGCATCTTGCTGAGTAAATCCTTCAGCAGAAATACAGTTGTGCAGTGCTGGCAGAAACACTAAACAGCACTTCTCTGAAAGTTGTAAAGGGGAACTTTTGTCTTAAACAAACTGGAACCAACTGCAATTCTGCCTTACATCATTTCTGTTAAGTAGTAGCACATAATGGACAGGTAGCTAACATTCTGGCTTTCAGTGTTTATTTAGTAGCCAATTCAAACAGATACTACGCTGACTTAATGCCAGTTTGAGATTACTGAAATGGATAACAGCTCCCTCTGACAGTCAGAACGGTACAGGCAAAATCAGATGTTGGTGAGGAAGTTAATTCCATGACTGGCTGCAGCAATGCCAGTTATCGGTCAATTCCCTTTTCATAAATAACAGTTTAGTTTAAAATATAACTGAGGACCAATTTCTTTCTTTTTCAAATGTACTAATAAATTAAATGAGTAATTATATCAAAGAATTTAGTCATGTTTCTCCCCTAACTATGCTAAAGTGAGATTTTGCTCAAGTTAGAGCACTAAGTGGTAGAGCTTCAAGCTTTAATTGATTAATTGGTGAGATTACTCAAGTAAAGCCTTAATCAGAGATTAAATTTTGATCTCTGATTAATTGGTGGAACTCACAGCAAGTGAAGACTCAGGGATTTAGGATCCAAAAGATTTGGATTAAAAAGGCCTTTCTTGCTGCAACATATTTGGTAGAAAAAGAAACAAATAGATAGATAATTTCCTTTACAATTTGTATCCAAAAGCTAGTGGACAAATTGCTTTTAGGATGGCAGGCAACTGAATCAAATAATAATGAATCAAATGCATCATTTAGATCTAGTTCTTCTCTTAAACAGATCTGAACTCATTTATTTTAACACTGTTGGTATATCCTGATACAATAGGAAGGATTCCATATTCATGGATTTGATGAAGGAAATATAAAAGGTGTTTTTCTTCTGACAATATGCAGGAATTTCACATTAATCCTGACTGTAAAATGGTGCAACCAAAATTTGTTTCTCCCCTCACCCACTTCCCATGTATGTGGAGAAGGAGCCACATATATGAAAAGGCATGGCTTCAGCTCTCTATCCAGTTAACACTGAAACTAGTGGACTGTAAACAGTTTAACCATAACCAGTCTTGCCTCTGACATTGAAAAAAGAGTTATGGTAAGATGAGCCCCGTCCTCAGCACTCACAACTGCCTGCTCTTATAAGAGTTGCAGTTTCTCCGGATTTCAAAAAAACCTTGGCGCCAGCATTGATGCCTTACTGATGAAAGTAACGCTCCATGTTTGTAACCAGATTCTGACTGTTTCCCAAGGATTTATCCAGCTGTATGGCGGAAAGCAACCAATAATAGAAGTAATGAAGAGAGAAAGAGATGCAGGCTAGGGGAGCCAGCAGGCACTTTTCCTGCATGCAGTTTCAGCTCACACCTTCCACAGCTCTCATGTTTCAAAAGGAGGCCCAGAAAGGGAGCAGGAATCACCATGCAACTAATAAGAATATACTGACATCAGGTTATTTATGGACTGATATAAGAATGGTTGTTCGTGGAGCTCATATCACAGATAAGCAGAGCTGGGTTTTATTTGCATGATCGTGCTGCCTCATGGGTGTGTCACAACTGCATGTGCCATTACCTTATCTATAACTGCCTGACACCAGGAAGCAAAGAGAGGAATCCTGCTGTGCTGCTGAGGCTGTAGTGGTGTAACTGCTCAGGGTGTAGTGGTGTAACTCATCTTCCATTCTACACGCACCCTTTGTCATGTCTTCCTATGGAAAAGATCAGAAAGTTTATCTGTGATGAGCGGTGATGAAGTGTCTTCTTCAGAGAAATCAAGGAGCTGTTGTCTGTCTGAGTTTCATATATATAAAGTGCATCTGAAAAGTGAACTGAAACCCACAAAAGCACATGTTGAAATAAATCAGCATTAAAGTGCAAGTAGCTTCCGTTTTGCCTGTTTCCCCCCTCCCTCCTTCACTCTCTTTCTATTTTATATACATTACTGTGTTGTCCTTTGGCCACTTTGTGTCTCTTTGTATAAAGCACAATGTTGGCAAAGGCAGTTCCACCCATCACAGCAGTACTGCAGTGTGAGAAGCTGTACCTGCTAAAGCATTCCTTTTTACAGAGTTATTAAAAATACAGGTATTTTGTAACATATTGAATGTATAACCCCAGGGCTGGGTGGCTGTAGTGCAAGATACAGAGGGAATCTAAAAGATAAGAAGGCTGTTTGAGTCCCAAAGAACTGGAAGACACAGCATTACAGTGAGCTAGTGGGATAGCATCATAGCAGAGTGGTGGTGATGGTAGAGAGGAACTGGGAAGTTCTATGGAAATTCCAAAACTTGGAAAAGTCAGTAAGGTTTTTTATGTAATTAAAAGTCCCAACATCCTTCATCCAGAATGACTGCTGGCTATGTTTTCTGGAGACTCTGGGAGCTATTGTCCAAAAAAATTAAATTTCCCAAGCTGTTAGTAATTTATTCCAAATTTGTATGACTGAATGCTACAGGTCAGTGGAGTAATTTGCACAAAGTTACAGCAATTCGCAAACTTATTGTGAATGCACAGCTTGCATTTAGATGTGGTGGAAATTGACAGAATGTTTATTTTGTTCCTACATCTGTCACTGCTGTGAAAGAACTAACACTTGCAATCATTTATGTTCAGCAGTTAGGTAGAATGTGTGGGAGAATGCTGGCTTCAACAGCTCTTAGCATTTATCTTGTGTGACAGAAGGAGCTGGTAATTTTCACTACAACCATGTTGTTTGGAAACTTGCTTTTTAACTAAAAATGGATACTTTTCAGATTCAAGTAAAGACTTTAACAAATTTTGCAGTTTAAGACTTATTCCATACTGTGTGGCATGGTCATAGCTGTAGCATTTCCAAGCATCTCTGGAGACTGATATTTAAGCAGACAACAGAAGTAAGTCCATAGCTCTTTATGCAAGAGACATAGAATTTTTTTAAAAAAAAAGTTGGTGAAGTTGGTATAATAACACCATCATCATTGCCCATGATGTCCACTCGCACTTATTTTGTTTTATTGTCAGTCTTTGATCAATCAGCTTTTTGCAGACTGACTGATTGACTTTCTTCCTTCATTCTCCATGGAATGCTTCAGAAACCTGTGGCTAGAAATGGCAAAGAGAGGAGTGTGCCCACATCATGGGCAATGGGGCTTCTTCAAACTGCTTTCAGCTCCTGAAAGATTCCAGGGTGCATGAGTTTTGCATTGGGGTATTTACATCTCTGCCTGTTTGTCTCTGATGGGCTTTGCTCCAGCAATCCCTCACAGCCAGAGCAACTGTTATCTAGTGGGACAGGAAAGCCATTGACTGAGCAGATAAAGGGGGCTTTGCATGAACCTTGCATGAGCCAGTGTAGTAGACTGAGAAAAAAGGGAGGGAGGAGGGAGGGATGGTGGGTAAGCATGTTAGTTTAATCCTAACCTCATTTTTTTATCTTAATCTTCTTGAATAACTGGGAATTTCACAGTTCACTGATCCCCAGGGAACTGCTCAACAAACAGCCCAGCCTGAATACACAGAGCAGGGTATTTGCCTGGCACCCAAACTCTTTCAAAATACAGGCACACACAGCCCCAGGCATGTCCTGGCAGGAAGCTATTTTCTAACTTGTGCCATCCTTCCTAGTGGAATGAGTATGAATTGCTAAGCACACAACAGCAGGACCGTTTAATTGCTGTCAGTGCTCCAAGACTGCAGTCCTTGACTTGCTTCCTAAGAGGATAAGCTGTATTGGATGTAAGGAGACTTACTTATAAGTAAATGTGTATAAGATTACACCAGGAGAAATTCAAATACTGCCCTGAGCCCTGTGGAAAAAGAAGGGGAGGTTATATGGGTACCACATTTAATTAAATGATTAATTGAATCTTTTGTGGTCTAATCTGCTTTCAAATTGTTTTTCATTTGGTTGTTCTAATATGATGATTGGTTCAATTGTGTTCAATTGTGAGACCTAGTTTTTGGAGAAAGATGGAATATGAATGAAAAAGCATTGAAAATAGATCCAGATTTCTTGTTCTCTGGTGCACACGCACCAATACTTTTTTTTCTTGCAAGGATTTTTCCAGCAGTATAAGTAACAGCCTTTCTGCCCTACACTGTTATAGCGCTATGATTCCACTTCCAACATCCTGTGGAATTCTGGGGTTTGTAGTTTACTGAGGCCAAGAGGTCTCTAGCTGAGAATTCTAAACGCAAATCCCAAGATGGGCAGCCAGTTGCCTTGGGGATACAGATCTTTAGCAAAGATGAAAACAGGCATCACATATCATACTGCAGTGATTTAAAAAGTTACATCAAACCTATTTATTGTTTTCATTTCAGTTTGGAATAAAGTCTGATTTCAGCATGACGAGTGAAGAGTTCAATAATGTTCTTGTTTGATACTTTAATGGGGGAAATAGATCAGACTGAAGAGTTCTGCCTTAGTATCTCCTTGGCCTTTGCGCTTCAACATGTTTTTCTAGGGGCAGGGGCTCAGCATCTTGGCAATTAAATGGCCTAATTCATACAGGAACCAACTGGGGTTGGAGATGGGATCTCAACCTGAGTTGCAATTTGCATAAAGTAACTAACTTGTTTCTCTCCTCATTTCTCTTGCAGCAACTTCACTCTGAACGATGGTGAGTTCAGATCTTTCTTTGGATCTCTTCCCTTCCTGCTTTACTTATCTCTGTCTGTCCACCCACCTATCAATCCTTCCTTGCAACAACAGGAAATACCAGAGAGACATATATCTGTTGTCTTTAAAAACCTTAATATCCAAACTGAGATTCCTAAGGTCACTATACTGTATAGTAGTTTCTCCAAACCCAGTGTCCTTCAGGATGTATGAGATAGCAAATTCTGTACCCTTCTGACACTACAATCCACTGCCTTAGCAGCTGTAGTCCAACATCTCTAGATAACATTGAGTTGGGAAGGCTAATGCAAAGGACCATGGAAAACAATTACAATGACAATCCCTTGGAAGTAATCCTTGTAAGCCATCATGGGAGCCATGAGCTTGAATCCTGCTTGCATCAAGAGGTCCCCTGCAACTGCTCTTGGGCACTCTTTTCATTAACTTGCCTGCTTTTGAAAGGTTATTCTGGTCCACTCTGCTGGAAAATAGCAGTATAATTTTGAATCTGGTTCTTACATAAATAGTAAGCATGAAAAGAGCTGCCCCTTTTGCCTTCTGATTTGACCAAAGATAGGGCAGAATTGATTAAAAGAAATGTACTTGGTCTCTGAAGTTTTTTTACCTTTGTTGTTTCCCCTGTGTTTTGTCCTAGTGGTTAAACAGTGCAAAATAAAACTGGTAACATAATGTCCACTGTCCTAGAACATGTCTAGGATCAACTTCCATTTTGCCTGAAAATGGAGGTGGAGGATTTTTTCAACCTAGGGGGTCATATTTCCTCCTGGCAAAATCTCTGGGACTGGTAAGGCTGCATGCCAGCTGTTGGTGTGGCCAAAGCCCTAAGTAGCATTCTCTCACACAGTTTTCTCTCAGACATATCATTCATATATACACACATGCACACATCATTTACTCCATTCATATGAATAAGCACATACCCAGTCTCTTTCTCTCTCACACATACACATAGAGTAATCATGTACACTGGGCAGCTCCCTCTCTCTTTATGTTGCTGCTGTTGTGGCAAACAGGGAGTTATTCCTTGTGTAGCTTCAACCTTCCCAAAGATCTCATGGCCCTTTCACCCAAGACACTTGCAATGCTATGATTCCACTTTAATGGCCATGGCTGCGTCCTATAGAATTCTGGCATTTGTAATTTCGTAGAGCACTAGAGTTTTCTGGCTGAAAATTCTAAATACTCTCCTCCTTGAGCTGCAAGTCCCAGGATCCCATAGGATGGAAACATAGCAGTTGAAGTGGAACCATAGCACTGTAATTATGGGAAAGGGCCTCTAGTTTTGTACACTTCAGCTTCTATGCAGAGCCTCCAGGAACTACTACTAGAAGGCTAGTGTATTTCCAGCCTTCTTTGGCCCTTTCTGCACCATACCTTTTTCCGGCGCTGGGGTGGGGGGATTGTGCGAGCAGCCTTCAGCGAGAGGTTCTTGTGTCCCTGCTGCTTCAGCTCCACATGAGCTGCCTGCTTGCGCGAGAGCCCTGCCTCTTCCTTCTGCAGTACAGCCTGGGAGTTTCCCAGGCTGCACTAGGGCAGGAAGCGTGACTGGCGCAGCTCCAGAGGCTCCACACATCAGGTAAGTGCATGCAGGGCCTGGGAGCAATGTGCAATCGTGCACCATTTTTGGCTTCCAGCCGAAAATGAAAAGGTGCGTGATCGGCGCCTGCCGGCCCCTGGAACATCGCATGATTGTGTGTCGTGCAGATCGCTCCTCACAATCGCACGATGCTCCAGGCGCCTTTCCGCATGGCAAATGCTGTGCAGAAAGGGCCTAAGTCTTTTGTGGTACTGTAGCTCAACACCTAAGCCAGCTGAGGCAATGAACTCTCTTCCCCCTTTGTTGGTTATTGCCAGAAATGGTCTTCTTTCCATTCCTCTGGGAGAATCTATGCTGCAGCTAAGAATCTATGCTGCATCTCTTCTGGGCCTACTTCTTCCTTCCTTACTTTCTTTTTCTACAGCTGTCTTTGGACCAGATCCACACTGAGCCACCCCCAACACCCAAGGAGCTGGACTGGGCTGACCAGGGATTCCTACCACCTCTGAGCCCTCTGCGCTGTGCCTGGCGCCGGGATATGCCCCTGGACTGCAAGATCAGCCCAGAGGATGCCCAGGCACGGGCCTGGACAGCCTACAACTATGACCTCTTGCAGTGCACCTTGCAGCAGGAAGGGCTCCCAGAGACTGTCGATCTCACCAAGGAACCCCGGACAGGTGAGTGTCTCTCCAGTTGGAAGACTTCAGAGCTCATGGGAGCTCCTTTCTTAAAAACCTGCTGAGATTTTCTCAATTGAATGCCAGAGGCTATTCACCCAAGATGCAAGTTATTTGTACTATGCTATGTGTTGAAATGAATACTTGAAGATGTTCCCCTGAGTATGGCTTTTATCTCTTCGGACATGCAAATATTATTAACAAAACATTCCTGCATATTTCTTGCAAGTGCAACACCAGAAAGACTAGTTTTCTGAGTGTGGAGGGATAGCTAAGACCTATGTGTTGGCACAGAAGGATTTTTCAATAATATTAAATATATACCCACTGGGACTGAAGGCTGAAAGCAGCAGCTATGTTAGAGGAGAGGAACCTGTTATTATTTGGGTTAATCCCTGTCTCTTTAGATATAGGCATACCTCAGCTAACGAGGACGTTCCTCTTTACAAAACCTTTTTCATGCCTATCCAGTGCCCTTTTGTCTCCTTGCCCTCTTGTCTACCACAAAATTTTTAGCAGCATCAACAATGGGAATATGGAGAAGAAGGTCTAGGGAAACCCAGCTTTTTAGTGTTTGGCTACAGCAATGTATCTGTAGTAAACAGTAATAAAGCTTGAATGGGATTCTATTCCAGCCAATCCTACCTTAGCAGAGTGTGCCTGCCTATACCAAGCAAGGTACAGAGCAAGTGTATCCCTTCTGAGTGTGCACAAACAGCAAAATAGAAAGAAAAGAGAACAGATATGGGGATTTCAACACTACACTGTTACAGTGCTGTTATTCCACTTTCAGCATCCTGTGGAATTCTGGAGCTTGCAGTTTCCTGAGGCCAAAGAGCTCTCTGGCTGAGAGTTCTAAAGGCCCCTCCCTAAACTGCAAACCCCAGGATTCCATAGGCTGTTGAAAGTGGAATAATAGTACTATAACAGTGTAGGGCGGAAACAGTGCAGCCTGTCTCACCAGCTACCCCAGCATGCTAAACAAGCATAGTTTCTCCATAAAATGAAAATCATAAAAAAGTAGAAAATGGTGAAAGAATGAGTCATCACTTGATGTATTTGGAAAGGAGCTGTCAAGCGTTCTCTGGACTTGTTTTTGTAGCAATGCATAGCTTATCTGACGTGGTTGTTCCATTTCACATGTGCATATTGTTAGTTTTGGATAAGACATTTACTGAAACATGCTACACTTTTTTTTGTGGTATTAGAACCTTTCTCTATTCTCTCCATGTAATTTCTACCCTTTGTACTAAATTTTCTGTTAATGAGGTAATGCCCAGGAACACATTGACTTTGTTAAGTGAGGTATACCTGTATAATGTCCAGAATGGATTTTGAGAAACTGTTGAGGTGGTAACTGAAGTAGTGAAGCCACTGCTGAATAATGATTTCGAGAGGGGAGTTTGAAGTCCATTCATATAAATATTCTGGCAAAAATTCAATTCTTGGCTTAATACACACACCTCAAAGGTAACCTAGGACAGAGTGGGTAAGAGCTGTTTCCTCATTAACCTGGGATATGTTAGAGCATGGTCACTACCTCACAGTGGCATTACTCAGATCTCCATTGTAATTGGATTGCAGAATCATGCTGAAGTAGGACCGGGGACCCTTTGATACTACATAATTACAGCACTTCTATACGACTTTAACTGCTTGGTTGCAGAAACCTGGAATTTGTAGTTTTATGAAGTATTTAAAATTCTCTGCCAAAGATCTCTAAGGACTCCTGAAAACTACATCCCAGGATTCTGTAGGAGGGAGCCAGGGTAGTTAAAGTGATACTAAAGTGCTATGACTATAGAGTATGAAAGGGCCCTAGGGGGGCAAATCAAATTGCAGTAGTTCTGCCTTGAAACCCCAGAGTGTGAAATTTACAGAGAAAGAACATTAAGAATTCAAGATCCAATTATAAGGAGCATGCTACTGATTCTATTCTTGTCTTTTTCAGGGTTTGGGCCATCAGACATTACCATCTGTGTCTTGGGCTCCCCCACTTCGTATCTGTCAGTTCTTCTAGAAGGTGGCAACCAGTGTCCTGGTGAGTTCCATTGTACAGTCATATGCAAAAAGCTTGGGTCAGGTCCCTTCATCTTCTTCTTACTAGGCAGCAAATTAACAACGGTGAAGAACTAAAGAACCTTGTGGTACCACCTTCCAACTAACAGAGCCACTACAGATCCCCACAGGCCATGTGTCCTCAAAGCTTTGTTTGCTGCTGGAGTTTCTTGTCAGGAACAGACTACTGTTCTGCCTACAACTTCCCTCCTTTAACAGAGAAACAGCTTCCCTGCCCTCTGTAACTCACAAGAGTGCTCAGGGGGCATTACAAAGGGCCATCTTGCTGGAGGGCCAGACCCTCAACTACACCCCCCCAAAAATTGTTTGCCCCCAGCTCCCTCTAGGGAGCACAGAAGGCAATTTCACCACATCTTTTGCCCTCTCTAGGCCATTTAAAGCCCCAAAGAGGCCTTTTTTTCCTAACAGGAAGTGACTTAGGCCCTTTCGGCACCTTACCTTTTCATGAAGTCATCTGGTGGGGATCCCAGCAGCAGCTCTGCCAGGAGGGGAGTGTGACAGGAGCACTCCCCTCTGTACCAGCTGGTTCCCTGCAGAAGGGAGTGCGACGGCAACGCCTCTTCCTTCCACAGCGCAGCAGGGTGCTTTCCCAGGCTGTGCTGGGGCAGGAAGTGCAGCCATCACACTTGTGTGGCTTCCGTAGGACAAGTAAGTCCAGGATGGTGGCGCAATCGCGTGCCATTGACAGGGAAAACTCATCAACAATTTAATCTGTGATCGCGCTGTCTGGGGACGGGAGAAGGACCAGACCCCGTCCTTCTCCTGTCCCCTTTGTGGGATGGGAGGGTGCTGCAGAAAGGGCCTTAGAAGTCAACTTCAGGATCACATCCAGAAGGAAAATAGGCCTCTTCTGGACCTAAAACAGCCCAAACAAGGGCCAGAAATATGGCAAAATTGCCACCCACGCTATATAGGAGGCATTTGGGGCTAAAAAGCTTTAAAAATAAAAAAAATGGGAGACCACATGCTGTCAATGGGTCCCTGTTTCCTCACCTCCAGAGTGTAGCCTCCTCCAATGGAGAATGCTGAATGGAGTTGTTTGTGAAGAGCAAGGGTGGTTAAACTGCATAATTGGAGAAACTGTTTGTGACAAGATATGTAAAGAGACCATCTGAATCTTTCCTGATTTGCATTCTTCTCATGTCTTGACCTATGCTTTGCTGAGTCACTGCCTACTACTTTATTACTGGACTAGGAGATACGTATCTTGAATTGTACAGAACGTGAGTCAGTTACCATTTTGAGGGACTTAAGGAGTTCCATAGAGCCAACATGGTGTAGCAATTTGAGCACTGGACCATGACCCTGGAGACCGGATTTTAATCCCTGCTCAACCATGGAAACCCACTGCGAGACCCTGGGCATGCCACACCCTCTCAGCACCCCCAAAACCTATGGCAGGTTGCCCTTAGGGTCACCATGTCAAAAACAACTTGAAGCCACACAACAACAAAGGAATTCCATCCTGTTAGTTTCCATTCAGTTGGGTTTAACTGGTTTGTTTTATTTCAGATTCAGCTTTGCTTATCTGCATGTCAGTTGAAGGCTGGTTGTAATTAACTGGAACTAATTCTTTTTTAAAATTTTTATTTTTAAAAATTTTTTTCTTCTATCCAGGAGTGATTTTTAAATTTCACTAAAAAGTGAGTTCTTTTTTACAGTATGAAAAAGTTACATTTATTTAATACAGTCATTCCATCATAAATATATGTAGCTTGTTTCCAAGGTGACCGGCTACGTTTTTACAGTGCTCTGAGGGCAAAGTAGGTGCAATAGACCCACTATCATTCTCATTCTCATCCACTTCACCCAAGTTATGACAATTATGCATTCTTTGGGAGACACCAAGGCATTCTTATGCAGAAACAATCTATCAGCGCAAAACAAAAACAAAAAAACCTGAACTGCCCCCACCCCTGCAAAAAATTAAAAAGTAAGTTTAGTGAGAACCAAGCATATTCAGTTACCACAGAATGCAGAGTGTCTGCTGCTGCTGGAAATGGAATCAGAATTTCCAGCATGTGAGTAATACTCCATACAAAATGCTGCACAGGAAGATTTTAAGTTGCGCAGCATTGTCATTTTCATGAGGTATTCTGCTTTGGAAGACTATCAGATTGCAGCACAGTGAATGGAGCCTCTGCGTATGGTGCTGGAACAGTACATGTTTGGTTTCCAAAGTAAAAAGGAGGAAACCTCTGTGTGTGTGTATGTGTATGTGTGTGTGTGTGTACGTGTGTACATGCATGCCTCTAAGTTGCCTCTCAACTTATGGCAACCCCATGAATTTCATATAGTTTTCTTAGGCAAGGAATACCCAGAGGTGGTTTTGCCAGTTCATTCATCTGAAATATAGCCTATGGCACCTGGTATTCACTGGTGGCCTCCCATCCAGGTATTAACCAGGGATGACCTAGCTGAGTTTCCAAGATCAGACAGGATTTGATGCTTTTAGGGTAAATATCCAGGCTAAAACCCCCAGCACCTTATGTTAAAAGTAACTCTTTGGGCAAAAGATCTTAAAATGTTGACACAGCACTACCAGAAGTCAATAAATATCACCCCCCCACCACCATTGGTGGAAGATATACTGATAGTTCTGTGAAAGTGAGGGGAGCATTTGTCCAGCAAAATTGTTAAAAAATAAAAAGTCAATTGTATTATAATAAACACCAGGAAACTAGCCTTACCAATTTGTTCACATGTTTAGATCACACAGACCCTTTTCCTACATAGGGGAAAGCAACCTGCCCTAAAATTTTACTACTCTCAGAATCTTGGTCATGCTGGACTGGGATAATGGGAACCACAGTCTAATACCTCTGAAAGTTACCAGGTTGCCTACCCTTGGTCTAGTGGATAGGAATTTCAAAGATACCTGGGAATACGGCCCACTAAACTCAACTGACCTTCTCAGCTGACAGAAATATTTCTGAATAGTATCTAAAAATCCAACAAACAAGTGTCTTGCTGCATCCAAAAAAAGGGCTCCCCGTCTCTGTCAACCTTATTAAAATGACATGTAAAATAGATTGGATCTTGCCTCCAGTCCAATTGATTTGGATATACTCATGGAAACCTTTGATTTGTGCGACTTGATTTACAATATAATAGCTGTGTTTTTTTTCTGTATTTCCAAGAACACAATAAGAGTCCACTGCATTCTAAGCTTAGTGCTTCAAATTCATCAGTACGTTCTGTCTCAGACATCTGCCTGGACCAAGATGTCTGTCTGTGCATGCTTCCTGCAACCCCTCCAGGGCAGCTGCTGTGCCTTATTCCTGACATTCCTCCCGTCTCTTTTGAAAGGCCGAGACAGGGCTGGTGGTAACCAGAGCTCTTGCGGCAGCTGAGCTGCTCAGATTTCTTTCTAGCCAAGGTGCCTGCAGCAGCATGAGGCTGGAATGAAGCAGAAGGTCAGCTCTCCAGCCTCCCACACCAAGGCACAATCCTCCCCACCTATCAGCATTCTCCCAGGACTCTGAATTCTTCGTTCAAATCTATGAATGGACAGCTAGGTCTTCTAAAATTCTGTGAGCTAATTCATACTCAGAGTATATGCTCAGGTGCACAAAGCGTTTCAATTTCAGTGGCAAAATACTAGAGTTTAGAAAGGTTCTTGTTTGCAGTACAATTCTCAGAATGCTTCAATCAGCATTGTTGTTGTTGTGTGCCTTCAAGTCATTTCTGACTAATGGTGACCTTAACGCAGACCTATCATGAGGTTTTCTGGGGCTGAGAGTGTATGATTTACCCAAACTCACTCAGTGTTGTGCTTCTCTTTTTAAAAAAATCTTTCTTTAATATGTTTTAAATGCATTTTAAACTGTTTTAACTTTGTGCTTTTAATAGAATTGTTTATTTAATTGTTTTTAACGTTTACATTACAAAATCTAGCTGTTCTTTGTTTTAATCTGTTGTACATTGCCTTGGGTCCTGTCCCAGAAGGACACCACAGAATATAAATTAAGTTAAATTAAAATAACAAATGATTTCCCATGATTGTTTTGACCAATTTGGGGTGAGTTTTTCTGTAACGTAAGGCTTCTCTCATACTCATGGGCTGTGTATCCTCTCTTCTTTCTCTCTAGGTAACATGCTGCTATGCCTGTCACCAGCCTGGCTCTCCAAGGTGCCCTCAGAAACCCACCCAGGAGAGTCATCCTTGCTGGTCTTCAAGGCCGTAACCTTTGATCTCGGTGGCCGCACAATGCTTGAAGAATTTGCGCCCCCACGCCGTGTCACCTACTTCACTGGCTACTTCGGGCCATGCAAGGTGCAGGGCCAGTCAGCAGCAGAACTAGCCCGAGACCTCGACTGCCCCACAGGGGGCTCAGGAGAGCTGGCTCGCCTGCTGGAGGACAAGCTGCTGACACGACAGCTGATGGACCAGCAGGCACAGGTGGCGGTGCCACCCACCCTGGCCTTCACCTTCAAGCGCCCACTGCCCCTGCGAAGTGTGACAGAAGAGCAACGCATCCGTATGGTAGAGCTGAGTGGGCGTGAGGGGCAAGACAACCTGCTGCAGGAGGAAATCACAGCCTTCTTGCAAGGCACTGCTATGGAACCCTACCGTCAGGTGAGGAGCCTTGGAGAGAAACCTAGACAGCCTGTAAGTTATGGAAAGTCTTGCCACAGGGCTGAAGTAGCACTTATCCCATATCCAGGTCAGCTATCATGTGACTTGGATACAGGCTATAGATCAGGGGTAGGCAAAGTGTGGCCTTGTGGTGCATGTGGCTCCTGGGATTATTTTTGAGAGCCGTGGCCCCTCCAAGGCTTCCTAGACTCTGTTCTGGCCAAAATAAAAGGGTGAATTCCCTGTCCTGGAAGCTGCTATTGAGTCACCATTTAACTAGAGTGCAAGGGGGGGTTTTATGCTCCTGAACTTCTTTTTAAAAAATTGTTTTCCCACCCACTTCTAGTTGTTGTTTTTGGGTTGTTTTTTTTTATAATGGTGGTGGTGATGATAATGATGATGATGATGATGATGTTTATATCCCATTTCTTTCGCAAAACTGGGATCCAAAGCAGCCCACAATTTAAAAGAGCAGTACAATTAAAAATGTATAAGAAGTGAATGTTAAAATAGAATAAACTATTCAAAGTATTAAAATATTTCATATTTCAGTAAAGGAACAAAATGTAATTATGAAAGATAAAAAGCTCTTAAAAACACTGCAGCATCCCCTAGTCCATTTGTTTTAAACCTTCTGTTTTAAAAGCCTGTCTGAATAAAAAGCTTAAGCATGCAGATGGAATGACAAGAAGGAAGGGGCCATTCTGGCTTTTGGAGTTCCACAGTCTAGGGGCAGCCACTGAGGAGGCCCTCGCTGTCCCATCACAGCCACCATTTGTGGCAGCCTGTTAGGCTCCTGAAACGTCCCAGGGAAGAAAGTCAACTCCCGGACCCAATGCAGTTGCCCACTCTGCCATAGATCAATGTGGGGAATCTCTTTCAGCCTGAGGATTGAATTCAGTTCCACAGATGCTTTCAGGGGCTGGTTTCCAGTGGTGGGTGGGACCAGGTAAACAGGGTGAGACTTGAAATATCAGCATATTTTACCTTAAAACTCTACCTGCCAGTAACTAAGTCTTGGGATGGGCATTCCAACCTGTTAGAGCAGGGAACAAATGTGCAAATTTTGGAAGATCACAAAATAATGGAATCATGGGAAAGGGGCATGGGCCATCTGGGAAACTCTAGGAGGACCAGATTTACCCCAGGCCCTGATCACATCCCAGCTATAAATCTTTTGAAGAGCTGTCTTGCAAAATATTTATCTCTATTTAAGCCCTATCTCTGCTATGCTTCCAACAGGTGGTAGTCAAACCATCAGGTTGGCGCTGGAATGGAGCCCAAGCTGTGTCCTTCCATGATAAGTCAGAACACAGCTATGTCCTGCAAGCTGTCCTTACACTGTTGGAGACCCTGGAAGAGGAAGAGAGCATCTTGCTTGAGGCCTTCATTCCCACTGCTCATATGGTCCAGCCTGGCCCTCCTGACACAACCAGCTTTTCATGTAAGCAGATCTTTTAGTCACTCCTTATTATCGGCAGTTCATACCCCGACCTGTCCTCCAGGCCAGAGCTCATAACCATTATAGTTTTATCCTTAAACAAATATTGCTTCTACTTTATCCCATTATGTTTCTTTGTACTCTCTTGCCCTAGAGAGCTTGAAAGAGATGCTTTACACTGGTAGTTAGCTAAATGGGAGAAGATGGATGACAGATTGCACTGGCAATGTGAGAGGATACCATGTTGAAAGTCCAAAATCTTCCAGGGTCATTACTTCATACCAAAATATCCCCTCTGTTCTTGCTCTTTTCTCCACATTGCCTTTTATTTTCAATGTGTCTTTCTGATCTTTTCTCTCTCCTTCCTTGTTCTGCCTCTGCAGTTCCAGGGAGTGCTTCTCCACGGACCACTCTGGCAGTCCGGATATGTGCTGTTGTCTGTAGATCCCGAAAGGACAAGCCTCTACTGAGCAAGGTAACAAAAAAGAAACCCTGAATGGTGGGGAGAGAGAAAGACTTAGAGTACCACTACAGGCAGAAAGTCCTTAGCACTTTCAGTCAGGGATGTAAGAATCTTTTCCTCTGTCTGCAATCAGGGGAGGAAATTATGGCCATTTCCGCACTACGCTGTTATAGTGTGGTTATTCCACTTTCAACATCCTGTGGAATTTGGGGGTTTTGTAGTTTACTGAGGCCAAAGAGCTGTCTGACTGAAAATTCTAAATGCCTCTCCTTAAATGGCACCCCCCAGGATTCCACAGGATGTTGAAAGTGGAACAATAGCACTGTAACAGTGTAGTGCAGAAATAGCCTAATTTTAAACTCTCTAGTAGAAAAGACCAAAAAACAATCTCTGGTTGGTACTTGCAGATTAGGGGAGCCATGGGTTCCAAATTGTTGTTGTTGGTGGTGGTGGAGGTGGTGGTTGTGGTGTTGCTGCTGCTGCTGCTGCTGGAACTGACCTAGGTTTTATCTTCAGCTGCCAAATTCACAATCTCTAATTTCTTCCTAGACAGGAAGCATTCTTCACAGCATTTTTGTCATCTTGGATTGGATTCAGACACAGAGTAGACCTACTTTGATCAATGGCACTTAAATTAGTTATGACTAGATTGTCCCATTAATTTTAATAGGTCTACTCCAAGAATACTGAATTCTCTTTGGCACCAGGGCCCAAATTTCAATTTGAGAAGGGCCCCAAGAGCCACATTTCAAGAGCATGTAAGGCTAACAGGGTGAGGTAGGGCTGAAGATTTAAAATTTCTGTAAATGTTGAAGCCGTGGAAGAAGAAAGGCATTTTTTTTTTTTGGTCTGGAGTTTCTCTTTTTTCCCCCAGAAAAAAAGATTGCAATATTAGCACACTATGAATTGAAAGTCATTTTGTTATTTTAGGAACATCAAATGGATTGTGTGGATTATATGTCATCAAACAGATCATAGATTGACTTGGCATAAAAGTATCATGTTGACATGTTTAAAGTACAGTTTAATATATCAAAGATTATTACAAACTGAATTTACTTTTTAAATGTTATGTCTGTTAAATGGAGCTACAAGATCCTGAACTGTAAGAAGCCTTTTTCCTTTTGTCAGGAATAGGCCACAGACAAATCAAAGAGAAACCATCAACAATTATACAATAAAGAAAACTGTCCTTTAATTCTTTATAGTGCCAAGTAGATATTATACTCATCCCCAAAGAAATTTCTTCACAGTACCAAGTCTAGCTCGAGGGAGGTACTGGTACCACTCTACTCTGCTTTGGTTAGACCTCATCTTGAATACTGTGTCCAGTTCTGGGCACCCCAATTCAAGAAGGACATGGTCAAGCTGGAGCAAGTCCAGAGGAGGGCATCCAGAATGGTGAGGGGCCTGGAAGCCATGCCCTATGAGGATAGACTTAGAGAGCTGGGTATGTTTAGTCTGCAGAAGAGAAAAGAGGACATGATAGCCATGTTTAAATATCTGAAGGGATGCCATATAGAGGAGGGAGAGGACTTGTTTACTGCTGCTTCAGAGACTAGGACAAGGAGCAATGGATTCAAGCTGCAGGAAAGGAGATTCCACCTGAACCTCAGGAAGAACTTCCTGACGGTGGAATATGCTGCCTCGGAGTGTGGTGGAGTCTCCTTCCTTGGAGGTTTTTAAGCAGAGGCTGGATGGCCATCTGTCGGGAGTGTTTTGAGGGTGTTCCTGCATGGCAGAGGGTTGGACTGGATGGCCCGTGTGGTCTCTTCCAACTCTACATTTCTATGATTCTACGACATAAGATACCCATTCCCAAAGAAAAGTGGGCAGGGCAAAAATGATATATCTACTTAGGAGTAATTCCCAGTACAACAGCTGTCCTGCCTGCACATCACAGCTCAGTTCTACTCATTTAAATACCTTTAAATACCTTTTTATCTCCATTATTGATCAGAAACAAGAGCAAAAATTTCTTGGCCGAGGGAAAACCCAGAGGTTTCCCATCCCTGGGCTACTCTAAACATGATTAAATCTGGCTGTGTACACAGTCGCAATCTGCTTTATAAACCTAAGGAAGCAGACCCACCATTTGGGATTACTGGGCTCTCTCTTTCCTAAGACTGCTGGAGTTGCAAGGGACAACTGGATGTCACTGGCTCAGAAAGATGGTGCCCTTTTTGGTTCTTTTCAGGTGGTGTGTGGTGTAGGCCGGGCAGATAAACCCCTGAAGCACCAGGCCACAGTACCTCAGACTCTGGAGAGCAGCCTGCTGCAATGGGGGTTGAAGGATGAGACCCAGATTGCAGCCATCTATGCACAAATCAAGCAGAAGGCGGAGGCAGCCATGAAAGCGTTCATGGACATGGAGGCTGGTCTGTCAGCTGAGCAAAGAGGTGGTCGTCGAGCACAAACTGACATTATCGGTGAGCTTTCTTAGTCAGTCATTACAGGGGCTATAAGAATATATTTTTAGGTACTGCATTTTAGTTTCACAAATAAACACAGGGCATTCAAGGTGGCTCAACCAGCATTTCAACAGGCTGTAGGATATCAGTGTGCAACTACACTTAAGGAATCAGCACTGGAGAAGTTCTTATGTTCCGTGTTCTAGGGACAGGCTCACATCAGTGTTCTGTATTTCTTTTGCCCCCTGACTGTGCAGCTGCCTCTTAACCACATGATGTTCTGTTTATATTGGGGATGTATTTATTTATTTATTTACTAATTTATTTATTTGTCACATTTATATCACATTTTATGGCTTCACAACAATCCTGTGAAGCAGATCAAGCTGGGAAAATGACCACCCCAAAGTCACCAAGTGACACTAACAGCTCAGTGGGGTTTAGAACTTGTATCTCCCAAATCTCAGTCCACACATGGGGAGCTCTCTCAAACCCCTCACTCCTGTAAATTGGGACCCTAAATTCCACAATCCTGGAGTTGTCCCTTTTTGGAATCTGCTTCTTTGATTCCAGTCTGGGAAATAGTTATGAGTCTCTCTTAAACACTGGTTCCTTCCACACATTCCTCTAGGATTATACTGACCATCCATGAACCTTCTAAAATCCACAGACCTTGACCTGTTATTCTTGAAATGGCTGCTATGGTTACTGCAGATGCCTGTCTTTTGCTCTTTGATTGAGCAATATCCTTTAGCTATAGGTTCCCATGGAAATATTTTTCCCCAAACAAACAAAAGACAGATAAAACCTAACTACCACCTATTAATTTCATTTTGATCTCACAGAATGTCTAACTTTATCAGAGACTGACAATTTCTTTTTTCTTCCAATCCATTAAGTTATCAGTTAAACTTATTTCCCATTGCATTACAAGGTATTCTGCATGTGGATCCCACCCACACCTTGCTTTTTGCCCATTGGTGATGGCCCATAGATGCACAAAACTTTCCCTACCTGCCGCTTGAGCCAGGAAAGATCACAGTACTGGTGCTGTTTCATTTACATACCACTGAACAAATCAGAAAGGGGAGAAATGTGGTCTGTGTGCCACATGTGCATGTGGACTCCGCTTTTGCAGCCCTTGAGGCCACCAGCATCCCCCAAAGCCCCCTGAAGCTCCCCAAAATGTTAAAATAGTGGCATCATACCCAAAACCCTTCCAATGTGCAAACATTAAAAAAAAAAAAACTTCCTAACCGTGCTACACCATCCAAAATAATCTTCTTTTCCCTCTTTCTCCTTGAAAATGGTGACAGGAAGTGATATAGTGTCATTTCTGTCACCATTTTGACGAGAAGCAGAGAAAAGAAGATATTTTAGCATGCAAGGGGGTTGAAGTTAGGGTTGGAAAACTGGGCCCTGTACAATTGCCCACCCTGGAATAAATCCACAAAATGTCATCTCCACCTTTTTTTCTTTCAGTGAAATATTTTTGCATGAGGAGAGGGTGTTTGCTGTCCCTTCAGCACTGGTCGCTCTCTAGCACTGGTCACAGGTCCAGATCAGAGTGCTTTTTCCATTTCTTCCCTTTTTCCTTGAATGCATTCTTAAACAGGCGGTATACAGTGCCCCTCCACTTTCACAAGGGTTCAGGGCACAGAACCCTTGTGAAAGTGGAAAAAACATTAATAACTCTGCCACCACAATCCTGCTGTCATTCCCTTGCCTCTGGCAGTGTGTGCAAGCCTTCATTCTCAGTGCCGGGGCCAGAGGTAAGCAAATAGGAGAGGGGAGCTCTAGAGGGAAGAAGGGAGGCATGCATGTGCCTTCCACCCCATACCCTTACCTTTTGCCTTGGCACACATTCTCAGCAGCAGGGCCAGAGCTAAGGGAATGGGCAGGGTGAGCTCCAGAGGGGAGAAGGAAGGCGCACTTATGCCTCCCCGCCATTCTCTTGCCTTTTGCCACAGCATGCATTGTCAGCAGTAGGGCCAGAAGCAAGGGAATGGGGGAGCGAGTAAGGTGCACGTATGCTTCCCCCATTCCTTTGCCTTTCACCTTGGCATGCATTCTCAGTGCATAGGCAAGTGAATGGGAGGGGGAGCTCTGGAGGGAAGAAGAAAGGCGCATATGCCTCTCCCCCATTCCTTTGCCTTTTGACCAGGCATGCTTGCTTTCCTTCTCTTCAGCTGGCGAAACTCAAGAGAATGGGGGGAAGGAGAACGGAGGAAGGCATGTATGCACCTCACAGATTATTAGATTTGTCAAGGTCAAACCCGTGAATATGGAGGGAGGATCGTAAACTCAGTAGCTTCTAGTCAAGCCCAGCTTTCTGGAAAGAGCAAGAGAATCCTCTCTCCATTCTTACATTACTGTAACAGCATTAGTTCTGCCTTGAAAAGACAGAGCAAGATGCTGCCCTGGGCCGAGGATTCACAGCTGTTGACACTGTGTCCCTTCCCCATCCATCCCATTTCCTGTTTCTTCACTGGCTTTTTTGCTTGCTGCCCCTCCATACTAAGTCAGGCAAGTGGTGAGTGTAAGCAAGAGGAATGATAGGGCAACGGGCATAGCAGGAAATTTTTATTATTTTCAAAATACATAAAAACATATATAAACACAAATATGTATATCATTATTATAGTTCTTCCGTCCCCCCACACTTCTGAATATCAAGAATTTTCCAGTTGAATCCTTCTTCTCCCTTATACATATCTTGTCAAATACCAACAAACCGATCCACAGACATTTACAGGTTTAGCCAGAGCATTACCCTTTTCCATTCTCTTTCAAAATTTTGAACCATTTTATATTCTTAAGGGAGTTAGCTAATTTTTCAGTCTCTACCATGTCTAACATTTTTAATTTCCATTTATCTAATTGAATATCTGTTTTATCTTTCCAGCATTGTGCACATGTCAGCCGTGCTGCTGTAATCAAATACAATAATGTCTTCTGTTGTTTTCTAATCTCCTGGTTCTGGCCTAATATATTCAATAAATAAAATTTTGGTACCATTTCAAAATTAATTTTGCAAATTTTTTGAATTTCATCATGAATTCCCCTCCAAAATTTCTTAGCCTTAGAACAAGTCCACCACATATGAAAAAAAGTCCCCACCTTTTCCTCACATTTCCAACACTTCGCATCTCCATTTCTGGTTATTTTTGAAATCTTTCTGGAGTTATATACCACCTATGTAACATTTTGTAGTAATTTTCTCTTAAATTTAAATTTGGAGTAAACTTTATGTCTGTTTTCCATACTTTTTCCCATGCATCTAACTCGACTGAGCGACCTATATTTTGAGCCCACTTAATCATTGACTCTTTTATTGACTCAGATTCAAAATCCCTTTTTAAGAATAGTTTGTAAAGCTTCAAGAGTCTCTTCTTTTGATGTTCTTTCAACAGTTGATCTAATTCATTTTCTTGCCTTTCAAATCCATATAATGTTTGGTCCATTTTGTACCTTTCTTTCAACTGGTGCCAAAGGAACCAGTTTAATTCATGTCCTTCAGCTTTTAACTCTTCTATTGACTTCATTTTTGGATTGTCTCTTTCCCATTTTAATATATCTTGATAAGTCAATAACTTTCCTTGTTTTGTCCGTGCAATCTTCTTGAGAGGATGTCCAAATTGGGAGTTTTATATAATATTTCTGTTTTAGTTGGAGCCAGATCTTTAATAAAGTTTTCCAGATGCAATGATTATTAAAATCTTTGTTCACCGCTATTTTGTTATAGCATAAGTAATCATGCCATCCAAATATATCATCAATTACTTCCAGATCTTTTAAAGTAGATTCCTCTAATATAATCCAAACAACTTGCATAATAGTACGTCTTCAAGGACGGCACTTCCAACCCTTCTCCTCTCTTTGTTTTTTGGAGTGTTGTCTGTGTATTTGTGGTAGGGGATTAGAAAAAGAAGGTAGTGGCAAATTGCCCCTCATGTATTTTTTAGGAAAAAGACTTAAAAATAAATTAATGGAGGATGTCTTATTAGTGGGTATAAACAGGTTTGAAAAATTACTTTTGGGGACAGTTCCCTGATTTCCCTGACTACCCAGTTGAGAGATTCTGTAGTACAAAATATTTCCTAAGCCTTGTGATTAATCGTGAGGGCTATATGGAACCTCCCATGTTCAGACAGGGTATCCTATTGATTAAAGTTACTCTCTGGCAATAGCAGGAGAGAGCTATTGCCTTCTCACCTTACAGGCTTTGGAGGCACCTTGTAAGCCACTGTAGAGAAACAGGATGCTGGATTAGATGAACCTATGTGATGTCCACATTTTCTTCTTACAATAAATGCCAATAAATGTCAACTCCAGCTAGCAACTCTACTTTAGAGAATGTAGTTGTTCACACACTTTCTCTTGAGAATCCTGGAAGAAGAAAAGGGCTATATGATTTAGCCCTGGGCTCACCAGAATGCATACTGAAAAAGTTAGGTGTTGCTGACTGACAGGATATTTTACTTCCCTCATTTTCCCAGGTGTGGATTTTCTCTTGAGCTCAGATGAGCAGGTGCTGCAGCTGGTGGCTCTAGAGATGAACTCACATCTGTGCCTGGAGACCTGCTCCATGTTCGAGTCCATGGGCCGAGTGGTGGGCTCCCCACTGGGCGAGGTGGCAGGCCCCCTCATGGAGACAATGTTGCGTCATTCACAACGCCACCTGATGGAGGGCAAACACGTGATGGTGATTGGGGCCGGCGGAGTCAGCAAAAAGTTCGTCTGGGAGGCAGCCAGGGATTACGGGCTAAAAGTAAGATGCGGAAACCGGACCCATGCAGCCCCCTGCAGGCTGCAGGATGGACTAGCTAGAGAAGCACCAATCCCCACAACCCCTGTCCATATCACATAAACACACCTGGTGCCATCTAAATCCAGAGGGGGAGAAAACAAGAGAGACCCCTTCTACATGCCACCACCAATCATAAAGGGCTTGCCCATTTTACATATTTTGGGGTGCCTGCCTGCGCCAGTTCTGGTGTTGGTTCTTCCCCAGCCATGTTTTCCAGGTGTTCTTGAGGCTGGCTATCTTTATCAAGATGACTTCAAGCAGGGCACTTGAAGGCCCAGAACAGAAGCAACTTTCTGTTGGAAGAGTCACTGGGGATGGAAACAATTCTGGTCAGCTCTTGTGGATTTCAGGAACCAGAGCTGCCTCCTCTCTAACATCCTCTCTCCACAAATAGCACTAGGAAGCAGATATGGGGCACAGCGGATGAGGTCACCATGTAGATTCTGGATCCTCTGGATCCCTGCTTTTCTCAAGTACCAACCATTTGTGGAATGAGACACCGACGGTTTGATAGTGTGGTTTCCTTATTTTAGTAGAGCTCCTGGCCTTGAAAAGCAGTCTGAGAAGCAGAAATGGATGCTTCCCTCCCCCAGTCACTGCATCTCCAGCATGACATGTGACTGTTTAAAGGCACCAGAAGCCCTGTCAGTGAAACCGGGTGGGACCCCTAGCGCTGAGGCAGCAAATAAATATCCAAGCAGTTTGCTCAGTAACATCCTCTTGTCTCCCCACCTTTCCCCGAGTTGTCCCAAAGATCCAGTTTCTCTGGGCTTCTCCAAACTCAGGATACAAACATAATCCCCTTCTCAGTGTTGGGACATTGCTGTGTGCTGACTGTTTCCTCCTTTAAGGGAGATGAGAAGACAGTGCAGTTTCAAGAATGAACCATTTTGGGGGGTCTGCCAGCCTCAGCATCCTGTTTCTAGGGCTCACAAATAATTTAGGTCTCCAGCAGTTTAGAGCATGAAAGGTGGTCCCTCTGAGTAGATCGAAGACTACCAGGGGGAACAGACAAGGAAAGGCATGCAAGGGTTGTGGTGGGATTATGAGAGTGCAACGAGACCTAAGTGGGTAGAAGGGAACAAAGAAGGATCAGCTGATGCTTTAGGCGGTGGTGGCAGCAGCAATTCTCTCCATTTCTCCTGAGCCAAAGTGCAATAATGCCAACTTCCTCCTCTGAGACTGAGGGTTGCGTTTTGTCCCTCTCATCTCCATTTTCCTAGACCCTGAAAGGGTCACATTGGCTACATGTGCCACAATCCATATCAGCAGCTGCAGCCTCCACAGTGTGTGCTTTATCCAAACTCCACTTGGAAAATGGCTTGATGCTTTTTAAAGGGAGGGGGAAAATCTCTGCTTGAACAGTCTCCATTCCCTGAAGTTGCTGGATGTTCTTGCTAAAAAGCAGCAGCAGTGAAGCAGTTAAGCCTGTCCTATCCATCCACTCCCTGCTTAGGGCTCACAAAAGCCCAGTGAGCTGAACGAAGATATCTCCCTGGTCTAATATGAATTCAGATAAGGGGACTCAGAGGAGATGGAGAACAGAAGTGTGACTCTCATGTCCATTCCTCCATACAACTGGCTGTCTCAGCTTCTGTCTCCCAAGACTCTGACCCCCTGTCTCCCTCATGCTGCCAGCCTTGGTCTTGCCCCAGCATCTTATTCCCTTCTTGCCATATCTAGAGGACAATGGATCTTCAGTTGCTGCAGAAACAGGGAAGGCTCAAATCCCATCTCCCTACCTTCCCCAAGTCCATGGTTGGTGGTGGAATGGGCACCTTTCCCAGCAGAAGCACAGATGGAGTGCTCTGCTCGGTACCTTTAAGGTGGGGAGCAGCTGCCTGCGGACTGTGCCCTCTTCCCCCGGGGCTGTTCTGATGTGCCTGGTTCGAAGGAGCTGGCCTCCTCTGAAACTATCAGTAGTGATGCATCTCTGATTTTTCTCCCACCTTCTCTGCATCTCTGCCCTTTTGTGTCTGCCCTTCCCTCTTCCCTACCTCTCTTTCCACTCCACCCCCCTCTCTCCCCCTCCCCTCCCCCTTCTTTTTTCTTTCTCTTTCATCTTTCCCATCCCCAGATCCACCTGGTGGAGTCCGACCCCAACCACTTTGCCTCCCAGCTGGTGCAGACCTTCATCCACTATGACACCACAGACCACAGAAAGGACGAGGAGCACGCCCAGCATCTTCTGGGGCTTATAAAGGAACGAGGCCTGCACCTGGATGGCTGCCTCTCCTACTGGGATGACTGCATGGTTCTAACAGCACTGGTGTGTGAAGGGCTGGGCTTGCGCTGCAGTTCCTCTACTGCCATGCGCGTGGCCAAGCAGAAGAGCCGCACTCATCTGCACTTGCTGCGGCGACGCAAGGAGGGGGCCCGCTGGCCCTCAGCCTCTCTTTATGCTGTGCCCTGCTGCCACCTGGAGAGCCACGCTGATGTGGAGCGAGCTGCCAGTCACATCAACTTTCCTGGGGTCATGAAGTTAGAGTATGGGGCAGGAGCGGTAGGGGTAAAGCTGGTGGAGGATGCACAGCAGTGCCATCTGCACTTCGACAAGATTTCCAGGGACCTGCAGGACGACTCTGACCATCCAGGCATCGGGCTGGGCTGGGGCAATACCATGCTGTTGATGGAATATGTGTCTGGAACTGAGCACGACGTGGATCTGGTGATATATGAAGGGAGGATGCTGGGGGCATTTGTTTCTGACAATGGGCCCACCCGGGTGCCCAACTTCACTGAGACGGCAGCCTGCATGCCCACCTGTTTGCCCCCTGACCATGAGGCACAACTTATCCGTGCTGCCTACCAGTGCTGCATAGGCTGTGGCCTCACCGATGGAGTCTTCAACGTGGAGCTCAAGTTGACAGCAGCTGGGCCCAAGCTCATTGAGATCAACCCCCGCATGGGTGGCTTCTACCTCCGCGACTGGATTCAAGAGATCTATGGAGTAGACATCATGCTGGCCTCTGTTATGGTTGCCTGTGGGGTGGCCCCACTCCTGCCTGCTCGCTCGCGTCCCCGCATGCACCTGGTAGGAGTGATGTGCCTGGTCTCGCAGCACCTGCAGGCCCTCAAGTCCACAGCCAGCCTGGAGACACTCCAGGCCCTGCATGAGCGTGGTGTCATCCGTCTCAACCTGCTTGACGATGAGCTGGTGTCCAGCGAGTACGAAGAGCCCTACTGCAACGTAGCCTGTGCCAGTTCTAGTCGTCAGGAGGCCTGCCTCAAGCTCCTAGGCCTCTGCCAGGTGCTAGGCATCGACTCACTGCACTACCCTGTCGCCCATTTCCTCTCTCATTTCAAATAGCCTTGGAGAAATGGCTCCCTCAGTCTGAAGCTGCGCTTGTGCCTGCTCCAGTGAGGGAGCCTTTCCTGTCCTTCCTATATTATCCTTCCCTTTCTCCCAACTCAGCACTGGGGGTTGCACTACACAGATACCCTATTTTCCTACAGTCTTTTTCAAGTGGCTGCTGTCTCCCTCAGGAAGGAGTGTGGCACCATCTGGTGCCATCTCTGGTAAGTGCCACGCCCACAACACTCCCACCCTTGAATGGGCTGACGTCCTCCTTTTGTGGGAAGGGGGAAGACTCTGATAACTGCAGAGTCTCATCATTCTTCAGCTCTCTCTGTGAAGCCATTTCCTTTCCCCTTTATTTTCAGTTCTAATTAATTTCTCTTTACATTGGTTCCTCGGTTGTTCCTTCCCAACTGTCATTAACAAAGGCAAGTTCCAGTCTTTTCACCTTCTCTTTCTTCCATTGCGGAAAGAGTGTTGGTTTCCAGCAAGTCAGCCCCTGCAGAGAACTTACCTCACACTTCCAGGGTGGGGTATAGGAGTGGAATAGGGGACTGGAGTCAGGTCTTTTTCAGCCTTCATTGGCCAGTATATTTCCCCAGTGATCCTACAAGAACAAAGCAGCATGTGCTGAAACTGAGCATTAAACCTTTTCTGGTATTGAACCCTGGTATGCAAATGCCATCCATTTTACAAGCAAGCCCCCAAACTCCTTGGCTAATCTACTGTAACAGAAGGGTCATATGCAAGCCCTATAATAAATAAGTGGTACTTACAGAGTAGTAAAAGGTCAAACACCTAAAAAGCTAGTTTTGCTGGCTCAGCATTTCAAACCCTAAAACTAACATCCTTGGGCTGTGTAATCCATTCAAGAGCTGCTGTGCACACACAAGTGAGTGCTCATCAGATGACCATAGGAAAATATGGGCAATAGAACAAATCTGAGTGACCACTAACGTGCTTGCTTAGGGATGAGAGAGGCCATGGCACACATTCTCCTTGCTTGTTAAGAGAATCTGCTATAAATCTCTCTCTCTCTGCCCCTGCAATGCTCCAGAGACCCTGTAGTAGGATATCACTGTGACAGGTTCCCAAGCACCTTGACAATAACCTATTAACATAGGAGACACTCAAGAGAAAGACAACAGCACCAGCACTTCTCACTTATCTTAAAATAAAAAGCCTTCCAGTGAAACCCCAATGCCTCTGAAGACCCTACATTACAAAGAAATCATAGTACTGGCATTCCTGACCATGTTTGCAATAACAAGCCATGACCTTGCTACTACTGAATTGAAATGAAGCAGGTAGGCTTTGTGCTTAGCCCTCTTAGCATCCTCAGATAAGTAATGTTACTTAGTACCAGCATCCTTAAAAATACCTGTAACTGGCATAAAAAGAGAGAAGCTGAAAACAGTGCTCTAGTTGGTACAGTAGAAGAGTCTCTGTCTTTTGAATAGCTCACAGGCTTCTTTCTGCTTCCATAACAAGAGGACGAGAAATGGCAGGATAGGGCAACTGAAGGGCCTTGGAGGACATTCCTGAGCCTTGTGAGGCTTGAAATGACAGACTATGATCCCTTGGTGCAGGGAACGGGGAGGCAGGAACTGGGAGCTCCCAGGGTGCCCATGACTGACTAACAGCAGGACTATTAGTTAAGTAAGCCCGCCCAAATGGGTTCAGTGACCCTGCCTGCCTTCCTGCCTATCCTTCCTCCACTTCTGTAACCAGGCAGGTATAATAATTCCTTCCCCAATAAAATGCCTTGTAAAAATATCCAGACTACAGAGGTGTTATTTGCACCTGTTCCCCAGCTCACTGTCCAGCACCCAGCCATCTGCCAGAGAGAAAAAGAAAGTTGGTGGAGAAGACTTGCTAAGCATCTAATGGAATGTGGGAGAGAAGACCCTTCCCAATCTTTGTGGACCTATTTTCTTCAGGAAAGTTTCCAGATGTTTCCATGAGTAACTTTTCTAGAAGGGGGTGAAGGGAGGTGGATAAGAGGTGTTCCAGATTGTGGTTACCCACCATCTTATGTGAAGAACAATGATTAATTTAGCCCTCCTCCTGGGACACCATTTTAGCTCTGTAGCTCTGGCACTCATAGGGTAAACATTCCTCACTGAGGTGATTAGAGAAGTTGGACTGAAAGGTATCCCTTCCTCACAGTTTCCAAAAGGAAAAGAAGACGACAAACACTTGCCCTTTTATCTGAAGCTCTTTGCAGGCATGTCCCCTCATTTCAGCAACTGTCATTAATCAAGCAACTGGAGAGTAACATTATGCTGCGTGGAAGTTAAGAACAGCCTATCCCACACAAGCTTAGTAACAATCTCATGGGAAGAACCAGTCTTCTCACCTTTGGATGAAGCATGACAATTTCAGGTCAATATCTGAAGCAAAGCTTCATTCACTGGAACTGCTCCAAATAGTTCCTTCTCCCTACAAAACAATCTTTTTTTTTTAAGTCCTAAAGTGCCTACAAATTCTAAAGATGCAAAGTGCCTGGTGAAGAAAACCAGGTTATATGACTTGAATGTATCAAACAAGTTGGAAGAAATTTAGGCAAACTGACTTAATTTCCATTAATGTCTGCTCATGAAATAGTTCCCTAGTGTCGTTATGGAATCTGCAATACTGGCAGCACTAAGGGTTGCTAAGAAGTGTGAAGAAAGTGCCTGAGCCAAGAACTGGTGGGAGGGTAAAGCGGAAAGGGAACTGTTGGCAGAGCAAATGAAGAGCAGAGAAAAGAAGACAATGGAATTGTCAAGCATCTTCTGTTGATTCAGTGAAAATACATGAATTTCCACATTTAACATCCCATGGACTTAATAATTTCCTCTACAAATCCTGAGCTATCTTCGAAGTTTTAGCACCCAGTTGTTCTAATCCAATCCATGCTGTTCTTGTTCTCATGTGTCCTAGCCTGATACTTTACTCAGATTGTGAACAGAAACAGTTTCTACAATCTGGATGTCATGTCTGGCCCCATACAGTACAACAGGTATAGGGACCTCTGGTCTGCAGGTCTAATCTCATTCACGGGGGTACCAAATCCAGCCAACAGAATGTATCCTCAAACTTTTCCTCCTGTCATGGTGGTTAGAAAACACCACTCTTATCTGCAATTGCTGAGTGGGAACTATCCTTCACCTACTGTCCAATTTGGGATGGCAGAAAGCATGCAGAGTAGTCACAGACTTCATACTCAGCTATCTCTTCCAGGAACTGGTTGTGTTTTGGTCAGCTGCTGAGAGATTGGGACTGTGCCAGCTCCTGGAAGTGGCAGCTTGACTAGGTTTCATTCCTACACCATTCTCCTTTTGTTTGGAAAGTGGAGAAAGGGAGATATCTGGCAGAAACATCAGCTTCATATGTTAAGAGAGAGCTGAGGAAAATGTGAATGCCTAACAAGAAGATGATTGTTCTAATTAGAGAAATCTGGGTTTCTCATGACCCCTGACACTGCAGTGACATTCAGGCCACAGGGCAGAATCTGCACAGAGCATTGGTGAATAGTTCATTTTCTTGGACAGCTATTTGAAAGAAGAAATTGATGGATGGTTGGAGAATGTCTCACCCTCAAAGTGAGCTGGTAGCATGTTCTGTAACCACAAACAGACCTCAAAGAGCAATATTTGTCTCAGAGGTTTGTAATTGCTGACTGCTGCTAAAAAAAGAACCTGGTGTATTTGAACACAGACTTCATTTAGAACCACCAAAATGCTTAGAACTGGACAAAATCTCTAGAATACCAACCCAACTAACCAAAAACAAGAAAATAGTCATGGAATCAGTGTTAGTAAGCTTCACACAGTGCTAAAGGTCACAGATTGAGAGGGTTCTAAATGGTAGGAGGGAATCTCTACTAGCAACATAAACCACCAACATCTGCAGGAAAATATACAATACCCAACCCCTCTCTTAAATCGTTGGGTGTGTGCCTGTGAGCTACTCTCATTTTTCTTGTTCCATTCCTTCAAGTCATTTCTTAGTGGCAACACTAAGACAAGCCTATGACCAGGTTTTCTTGGCAGAATTTGTTCAGAGGGAGTTTGCCCTTGCCTCCTTCTTAAGCTGAAACAGTGTGATTGGCCCAAGGTCTTCCAGTAGGTTTCCATGGCCAAGTGGGGATTTACACCCTGGTTTCCCAGTGTCCTAGTCCAACACTGAAATTACTACACCACAGTGGCTCTCCTGAACTACCTTCATGCTGCTAACAAATTAGTTAGGCAACTTAAATCAAGAGCTACTGGTTTAAAAAAAAAACCCTGCAGCCTAGCAATGAATATGAAGGTAGTTATTCACCAAATGCTAGTGTGCATAGCCCAAAAGAAATCTTTCAGCATTTACAAAAAACACAGAAGAGAGAATACCCTCTGATTGCAACAGAGAGACCATTCCATTGGTTTGGGACAATTACATTTCAACAGAGCTTTGATTGCCATTGTCTGATTTTGCAAAATGAAGGTATGTGGAGTGGGGCGTGATATAGACAAAGATGTGAAGACTGACACTGGGAGAGGCAAGCACAAAAGCATGGCCAGTTCCAGACCCTGCAAGGCTTTAAAGGTAAGTCCTTTGAATTGGATCTGGAAGCTAAAAAGAACCCACTGCAGTGGCCTGAGCACTATGTAGGTATGCTTTTCCCCCTTTGGTTTTCACCAGGAGATGTGCTGTACCATCTTGCTTGAGACTCTCAGTTATCTTCATGGGCAACCCCACAGAACATGTTAAGTGTAATCAATCCTGGTGGTTGTAAAAGCATTGCTAAGTGAGGGAAGTCTCTCTGTTTCAAAAAGTACCAGGACATGTGTTTCAGATGTGGCTAGGAAATTTTTTCCTATCGTGACCATCAGTACCAGGAACTGAGTTAAATGCAGTGCAGTCATCCCTCCACATTCACTGGGGTTGGAGGTACAGGACCCCTGCAAAAGTGGAGAACCCACAAATAACTCAAAGCACATCAAAACCATATTTAACACGCAAAAAAGTATGATCTGCATAATCAACCCCAATTACGGATGCCTTCAAGGCATTAGGGTTCCTTCACAAGGTAGAAGTGGGCAGCTGGTGAGCTTGCCATTGCCTCCACCACTTCTATATGCCATTTGTAATAGGGATTTATAAGCCTCGTTCTCAGTCTCGCAAGGCTTGCTGTCTCTATTAAAAGTGACATAGGGTAGGAGCAGAGGCAGAAGCAAATAATCCGTGAATAATCAAATCCACAAAGTGAAACCCGCAGATGTGGAGGTTCAATTCGAGTACCTTCAAGACCAGAGCTATCCATATGGGTATACATCCATCACATCACCAGCATACCAGCCATTCCCAAGAACTGGGAACTCCCCACTTGCTTTACCTTAATTTTTTCTGTGTTCATCATCACCTACTTAAACAGTCTCCAGATGATGATTTAGGGCAGACGTAGCCACTCCCATCTTCTTAGCTAGTGAGTATGTGTGTGTTCATGTATATATATGCACTCCAAAGCTCTCCCACTTTTTTCATATAGATGGTTAACAGCACTGGTGTCATGTGGAAAACCACACACTGATTCCCATGGAGCTGACCAGCATCTTGAATTTCCACCCTCTGAGCACAAGCAAACAAAATGGAGCAAAACCATTTGAGAACAGCTCTGAAATTCCAATTAGTACATAGGTGGTTTTGAACCTTTGGTCCACATGGGAATTTCAACTTCCAGAAGTCCCAGCCAGTATTGCAATGGCAATGATTCAAGCAGCTGGAGGCCCAAAATGTCTGGAGGACCAAAGGTTGAGAATTACCATGTTACAATATTATTTCAAAAGAATTGGTGTGGTCTGCTGTGTCAAAAGCTGTGGAGAAATTCAGCAAGATGGCCCTTTAGGTAAATAATCCGCAAGCCTGCTAAAGACATTCACATCCCATGACAAGGCCAAAAATCCAGCTGGAAATTGTCAAGAAAGTGTTTTATCCAGAAATGCATGGTTCAAATAAATGCATAAATCAGTCGGATATAGGAAAAGGACATATTTTTCATGGACATAAAGAACTTATAAAGAAGCTTGACCAGGAAATGTATGAAGGGCTTTGCAGCAGAAGAAGCAAATAGCTCCTGTCCCAAGAAGGCAAGCTTAGGTGGGTATTTCAGAGGTATCTACAGTTATAAGAAGTAAGACAAGTTGCCTGAGGAAGTTGTGAAAGAAACACTTCAAAAGTATTTAAGAAGAGACCAAAAAATGCATCTGTCAGCTATTATTACAGTCTCTGCAATCCAGTTCATGCCATCTCCCTGTTTTTTGTAATTTGAAATTTGTATGTGTTTCTATCACATTTTTCAAAGGAGATCAAATCAAAATACAGTGTCTTATATTGCAGTTCTAAACCCACTCACCTGGATGTTCTACAGAGCATGCCATGATGCAACCAGAAATCTTTCTGGACTGAGACAGTAATGGACTATTCTGCTGGTGATTCACCCCAAACTCTGCATTTGGAGCACATCTTATTCTTGGAAGAATGGCTATACCTATACCAGCCTTTTGTGCATCTAACTTCCTGTGTTGCTAGTAAATTTTGTACTATATCATTTCACCTTTGATTAGGTAAAAAAACTGAGGGTGTGTAGTGGGTAGAACTCAGTTCCATGTAAAAGCACCACAGACTGCAGAACATGGCTGAGTTCGTGATCTTTAAATAGCCTCTCCTATCTCATCATTGTTTGGTGATATCAGTACAGCACGTATGGGGACTGCATGGAGAACCCCTCCCCTGGCTACAGGTTCCACACCCCTGCTCATGTTAACAGGTTTCTTCAAAAAAGCATAGACCCTTACATCAGATTGTGTGTGTGTGTGTGTATAAACTATTTTCCCTAGCACTATTATGTAGCTTAAAAATATTAAAACAAATGCAGATAAAAGATTTTTAAAAATTCAAATGTAATTGAAATGTCAATAGAAACATTAAAAAGAAAGAAAACCAACAGAACATCTCCAAAAAGATTAGAAGGACTGTAAGTACTGCAGTCCTGATAACAACTGAGGTACAGAGAATATTTCTTGGATTTTTATAGCACTAAGCATAGCTATGAAAATGAGCTTCCCCCTTGGTGATCATGAAATGCTCAATTATCACTGCCACATTCCACAAATAGCAGCAGACTAACTGGAACTGATTCAGCTAAATTCCTGTTTGTTGTGCCTTTCAAATGTAATCATGTGGAATCCATTTTTTGGTGACAAGTCCAGAATGTCTATGGCCTGTGTTTGTTGGAAAGGATTCAAGCAGCCACCTCTTGGTCTTTTCTATGCAGCTGGCATAGAAAACCCAAGTAATCCTTACTCAAGTAATCTGCTCCACCCACATAACTGCCTCATTCATATATAGTTCCCAATCACATGCTATTACATTACAGAAAAAAAGATTCTGGAATTCTACCTTATAAACTCTTAATAATATTTGTGAAACTAGGTAATATGCAGCATCTCATCCTACATAATGGGGGTGAGGGATTATGTACAAGTAAATCTCCATTAAGGAAGCAAATGTATTTCAGGGCATGACCTCTTTAACATAAAAATTTTAGTATCAGAGGCAGAAATAACATGGAGAGAATATTGATAGGTTCCTGCACCATAAAAAAGAAGAGCAGTTCAGCATGTTCCAGCAAACTTTAAATTCAAACCTGACAATATAAACATATGAAATGGAACAATCAGGTCAGATAAGCCTTGCATAAGTAAACAAAAACATTTTTAACCTTCTAGAGAGCACTGGAAAGCTTCTGCCAAAATGCAATAAAGGGGTTATGCTTTTCTTTCGACAGCCTCTACCTTTTTGTGATTTCCATTTTGGTGGAAGATATATCTATGCTTCTTAACATGCTGAGAGTACCTGGTGAGGCAGGCTTGTCTGTCCTTCTCTCTCTGCTATGTCATGCACACCCAGTAAGGGATTCTGAAGGCAGCTGCTGTTTACTTTATCCATTGTAGGCAGGTACACACAGCTACAGTAGGATTGGCCTAAGCAAAGTCATCTCTTTCCCAACATGAACTTTTATTGCCTTGTTTACTGTAGTCACGCCACAGGAACCTGGCATTGCAAGTCTGTTTCTCCAGCCCTTCTCACCAACCTCCCAATGTTGATGCTGCTAAAAAAGCTTTCAGCTAAACAGAAGACAAGGGGAATGGGGGGGTCTGAGGAGAGTCTAAAAAGACTTTGTAAAAAAGGAGTTTCTCTGTCAGAGGCTTTGTTAACCAAGGTATGTGAACTCCCATCAGGCCTACCAACCACAGCCAAGGGTTAGGAATGCTGGGAACTGCAGTCTGACAACAATGGATTACACTATCTGGATTACATTATCTCTGGATTACACCATCATCTTGCTTTGAATATGTAATTGATGCTACTCTATCAACATTGGAGACATTTCCTTGCATACAGTGCTACTTAGTCAAATTATCAGTTCCAAATTCCACTTCTCTTAGCACAAAAGGTAAGCCTCCACCACTGCACTGCATCTCACAACATTATCAGAATCCAAACCCTTTCTAAGCTTCTCTGAACACCAAACAAATATAAACCTCACCCACAACCTAACCAGGCAACTTTAGAATAAAACACTCCTTCTTTTCACACAAAACCAAACTTCTTTATCTACTTGCCACTTTCAAAAGCAGAGGAAATCATTTAGTCTTGGAAGCCAAAGACAATCGTCTTTGGAGGATCAAGCCAGAGTAACATGAGTGCCCACAAAACCAAGAACATGGTACAGAAAGGAGACAAGCAGTAAGCTGGAGGTTCTGTGTAAGGCAACCAGCAAGGTGGAGGATGGCCCCAAGGCATGGCCTTAAGAGTATAGGATATAAACCTTTGCTTGGGCCAAGGCTGGAAACTCCATTGAGCTCTATGAGGGAGGAAAGGCAGGGCAGGGGATAGAAACGTAATGTACTTTCTTCAAAAATGAAATAAGATTTGGTCATACTGCCAACTTAGACTTCAGCATACCCAGAACAAACCATTGTTCCTGCTTCTTGGCAGCCTGATTTTGCAGACTGTATCAACACAAATGTATTTTTATAAAACTGAAGCCTGAAGAAATAATAAATTCTTTGTTCAGTCTACAAGATTGGTTTGACTGTCTCTTTTTAAATACAGGGTGTCCAAAAATTTTTCTTTACAATTTCAATTCTATTTACAAATAAAATTGTAAAGATATTTTTTTCAGAAACTCCATATCTCCCCTTATTAAGGCTGAAATACTGAGCACTAGGGCGGGGCTAAGGAAATAGCCATCCATATGCTGTTGGATGCCAACTCCCATCAGTCAGATCCAGCACAGCCAATAGCCATGGATGTTGGGAGGTGCAGTTCAACAACATCTGGAGGGTCACACATTCCCCACCCCTATGCTAAGGTAAGTTCCACTGAGTTCACTTTGGGTACTTACAGATTGACAGCTCTAAGCTGGGGCTCATCAGTTACTATTTCTGTACTTTGGGAGGTGTAGACCTTTGTTACATGTACATTTTACTGTATGTGATTGTGGATGTCACATCATCATCTGACAGGAAGTGACAGATCACTTGAGCATGTAACTGTTCAAACTACATACCTTACTTTTTAAAAATTAAAGTTCGCACTATTGTTACCCTGTTTGCTTAGGACTCCACCAATCTGTTTGTGATACAAGGGCTTCCTTTTTAAAAGGATTCCCAAAAGCTGTCAAAATTGTGTCTTGTGGGGAAAAATTAGCTCAGCACTGTTTTAAACATGCAAAGAGGACAGGGTAATTAAAAAGGGATCGTTAACCCTATGTATACCAGGTCAGGTCCAGTCAAAATCACACCAATTGTTCAAACCTAAGTATTTTATTAACATAAATGTAAAAATCCCTACAATAAATTAGCTATGCTCACTACAACAAATATAAAAAGTTAAAGTTCTTACAATCACTCAGCTTCACACCCTACAATCAAACATACAAGACTATACAGTTAGAAAGAGATGGAAATTAGGAAAGAGAGAGAGAAAAGACATAAGAGTTTGATGAAATACAATACCAATCCAGAAGTCTTCAGCTGGGAGCAAACATCTCAGCAACTCCAGTAAAGGCTGAGGGGAGTCCATTGTATTGTAAATTTAAGCTGGTTACCATCTCCATTGTTTTTGCAGCTCTGAGAGAATTGCTCACTTAAAATGCATCTTTTAAACTTCTGAAAAAGAACTCGGAGAGGCTGCTAAAAAAAACTCCAAAAAGAACTCCAAAGAAATGAGGACTGTGTCTAGATATAGTGTCCAATGTCCTGAGAAGCCACATGGTTCCATCTTTTTTATGAAGATGGATCATTTTCTTTTTAGTTCAAAGAAATACAACCAACCATCCTGTTTCCTGTAAGATAGTATCTCTCTCTGGAGATGCAAGCCTTAGGTGTCAGATTCCAGCCTGCTTTGCATTGTTTATTTTCTCTCAGAGAGTAATGGTCCTGATGGCTGCAGAAACTCCTTTCAAGTTTTTTTTTAGCCAAATTGCCAGATGACTCCAGGATGTAAGACAGAAAACAGCTCTTCTGCCCACGTGTCCTTCTGGTATCTCTATGGCTCACTTATATTTGATATAAAATAATTAGGATTCTCAGGACATGGTTTTTGGGCCTGTCAGGGGTATAACACTATTGTATAACTATTTCAAAAACTTATATTTTGCTGTTTTTCAGAGGAAAAGTTTGCTAAATGTTTGCTATTAAAATGGTGCCACCAGAAAACAGTAGTAAGGTATATTGAAGAAAACCCTTTAAAAGTCATCAGGTTGTCATAAGTCAACAGTTGACTTGAAGGCACATACTTACATACTGAAATAAGCACATGGTGATAGGTTCTCCCATCACTGCACACATCAAAACCATATTTTTCAAAATAAACAAGGAACAGAACCTGTGATAAAAACGAACAGAACCATGCAGTAATCAATCATAGAGTACCTAGTTTTATAGTAAGCGATATGCCATATCAACCTGTCAAAGAAACTTAACAGTTTCAGAAGGGTTTTTAAATTTTTCTGTTTAACTCACAATATATTGTAGGTTTATTTCCTTTCTTTGCTTTCAGTTATACTAGAAAATGGAAATGTGGCCTTCTTGCTGATGCTTTTGTCCTTAGAAATTGTCTCTACAGCTGAAGTAACTCATAATCTGACAGAAGCCTTGTCAATGTCTAGGGAGAAAAATGAGTCATCCATATTCCAGATCTTTTCTTTTTCTTCTTCTTCTCCTCTTCACAATGCCCCTCTGGTGGCCAATGGAAAACTATGTGGGAGATGAAATACTAAAGGGACCATTAGAAGAAAATATTCTTTTCTAAGCATCTCCCTAAATCTGTCAACTTTCAGAGTCTTTCCCCACAGTTACGCAGGCACGCACGCCAGCTGAATGTGCACGTGCCACCCTGCCTCTCCTTTCAGGGTTCCAGCTTCTGAATACAGCAGGCAAAATGCCCAAGCGCTTCTTGATTCAAGAGGAAAATTTTATTTTATTCAAACAGAAACCAGAGCGCTCTGGGGTGCCAGAATCGGGACCCAGAATTAAGGCACAGTTGAGCTTTTATACCTTTGCATTCCCATCTCAGCATTTTCCTCCAATTGCCGCTTGTCACCCACTTCCTTTCCCTATACGGTGGGTTACATTAGCACAAGGGTGGGGTTCAGCCTCTCTGTCATAAAATGTCCGCCCTGCCTTTCCTCACTCTAAAATGGCAGTGGTTCTGCTAACTTACATATGGACATGACATCTGTCCCACCAGCATAGCCACAATCCATTTTCAGTCCTAGAATATTACAGCTAAGAGATTGCTCCTTCACTGAGTCATCATATACATTTTTAATCATCAGTTTTTTTTAAAAAGATCTGGCTGATTCTGAAGGGGTTAAATCCAATGCTACTTGAATAGGGAAAAATAAGCGAATTGAATTGTGTCTCTGAGTGAAATAGCAGATGTCTTTGTCTTATCTCAAATTTTAGGAATGGCCTTGCAACATTCACTCAGGCGTCTGGGAACAAAGGGGGAGTAAGCATACTCCCTCATTTTGGCTACATGCATCATTTAGTATCATTTTCTAACTAACTCTTTGTTCTCTTCTGTGCAAGTCAATGATGTAATGGGAAAGTTAACTAAAGATCTTTTTCTCCAGTGATGGGCGGGCTAAATGAATGATTGATTGCTGACATAGAAGGCAAAAGGTACATAGTGATGCTACCTCAATTAATGGGCACGACAGTTCTGGGATAACTGTTGTCCTTGCGCAAGTAAATTGTTAACAATAAAGAAAGGCTTTTTGATTTTTCCCTGGAAACCTGGTCTTCGTCTCTTTTCTGGCCACAACAATTCAACATTTGAGTGGCATACGTTTGCATCTAAGTTGCAAAGCAAGATAATATGCTTAGCAAGCCACCTACTATGACAGCTGTTACAAATATTATGATTCTTTAGGTGCATTGATTTTGTCTCTAGAAAACCAGTTAATCTCAATACATATATAGAAACAGATTACTCAAGAGTATGTTCCTTTTTGAGAACTACACTGAATCCTAAAGCATAAAAAGTTTTTGATTTAAAATTGTATGTGGCACTTCCATTCAATGATTCTGTTACAACAGAAGAGCTCTCAACTTTTTAGCCTTCTTTCTTTCTTTGGATTCATTGTTGTTGCTAATTGCCATTGGGTCAGCTTCAAGGTGACCTTATGAGAGGGAGCCCTCCAATATATCCAAGGCCTCCTGTTATTAGCAACTACGCTTAGATCTTCCAAACTCAGAACCATGAGCTTAACTGAGGCTTCACTGAGCTTCTTCACCTGTCTTTCCCTTTTCGTCCCATTAAGCCTTCCACTTTACCAAGCATAACTGCCTCTTCCAATGATTCATGATGTCTTATGGTATGGCCAAAGTACTGCACAATTGTCTCAGTTTAGTCATTTTGGCTTCTACAGAGAGTTCTGGCTTGATTTGCTCTCAGACTATGATACAGAACTCTCCACCAGTACCACATTTAAAATGAGTTGATTCTCTTCCTGCCAGCTTTAACAACCATTCATAAAAAATGGAATACTATGGCGTGGATGATCTTGACTTTGGTAATTAATGATACATCTTTAAACCTGGGGATCTGATCAAGTCCCTTCCTAGCTATCCTTCTAAGTCAGAGCTTTCCAGATTTTTCATGATGGTGACACACTTTTTAGACATGCATCTTTTTGAGACACGGTAGTTCAGTTTTATGTATAATAAATAAATAAGTCATTACGCATAACTCATATTTTTAAAAAATATAACCAAAAGGCTTTCATGAGATAGGTTGTGTCCCCATACATTTCATTATTACAATTTATGTATATGTCTGTATCTCTTATATTTCTTATTAGTGGTTAGTTACTAGCAAACGGGGGTGGGGGGGTTAAACTAACTAACTGCTGCCCTCGCCAAGGTCTTTCTCAGCTCATGGCAGCAGTGGCGACACACCTATACATTGCAGCTCACACACTAGCGCAGAGCTTTCCAAACTTTTCATGTTAGTGACACACTTTTTAGACATGCATCATAGTGATTCAGTTTTACTAGCAAATGGGACATTAAACTAACCCCTTATAAGAGATACAGGCATATACATAAATTATAATAACAAAGTGTATGGGGACACAACATATCTCATGAAAACCTTTCATATATTTTTTAAAATATATTTAAAAAATTTTTTAAATATATGATTTATAAACAATAATATACATTTCCAAGATTGTAAGTGAAACACCTACACACTTCAGGCAACACACTAATGTGTCACGGCAGACCGTTTGGAAAGCCCTGTTCTAAGTCCCACTATTCTGATTTCATAACTAGGATCTCCATTTTGCACCAAGGTTCGTAATATCTTTAACTATTTCAATGATTTCATCATCCACTTTAAAAGTTATGTAAATAATCTGTAGCCATTATTTTTGTTTTTCTTAATGTATAATTATAGCCCTCTTTTTACACTTTCTTCCTTGATTTTTCTCAAGGCTTATTTCCAAGTACTGTAATATGGTGTCATCTGCATATCTTAAATTGTTGACGTTCCTTCCTTCAGTTTTCATGCCCCTTCCTCTGAGTCTAATCCTGCTTTCAGTATGATATGTACTATATATAAATTAATCAGAGTAGCAAAAATGCAGCCTCGTCTGACCCCCTTGTAGACTAGGAAACATTCTGTTTCTCCATATTTTGTCCTGATACTGGATTCTAGTCATGAGTATATATTAGGCATCAGGATAATAAAATGTTGTGACACACCCATTTCTTTTAGTCTGAGTCATTGTTTTTCATAATCTACACCATCAAAGACTTTGCTATAATCTACAAGACAAAGGCTGATTTTTTCCCTCAAATCCTTTGGTAGGCTCCATTATCCAATGTATGTTTGCAATATGATCCACAGTAGCTCTTCCTTTCCTGAACCTAGCTTGGACATCTGGTATTTCTCACTGCATATACAATAAAGAGGGGCCTGAATACCCTAAAAGCACCAGATCCTGTCTGATCGTGGCAGCTAAGCAGGGTCAGCCTTGGTTAGTACTTGGATGGGAGACTGCCACAAACAGCAAAGAAAAAACGGGAAACTAACTCCTAACCAATAGCAAAAACCAGCAAACAGGAATAGTTTGGAATACAAAGTTAGGAATAAAATGTAGTGTAACTTATAAGAAAATAAATTTATATCTAAAAGTTTTTGTCTAAGATAAATTTTACACAGTCATTGTTCACTTGGTGAACTATATATAAAGTCATCAATAATTAAATATTTAAAACCAAAATAGACGTACAAAAATTACATAGAGAGAAACCTTATGATTTCTACTGGCAGAGCTGATGCAATGAATCATAAAGTCATTACATAGCATTTTTAACCCCATTACTGCCACAAACACCACGTGTTGTAGGCTATATTTCAAACGAAGGAACTAGCAAAACTACCTCTGAGTATTTCTCACGTTAGAAAACCCTATGAAATGTATAAGGTCACCATAAAACAATAGGTTACATGAAGGCACAGACTTGCACACGCACATACACACACACACACAATAAAAGTCTTGTTGTAATATTTTCAGCATTACTTTGTTCACAGGGGAGATCAGTACAATAATTTAATGGTTGTTTCAATCTGTGGTATCCCTTTGCTTAGGGCATGGAATGCATTATGAGCATTTCCAGCCTACGTGCTATTGTTTTGTTTTGATTTGTTGATAGATTTGTGTTAGAATTTGAATGGCTTCCACCTCTATACTGGAAACAGCTCCACTGCTACGCTGTCTATTCCTGGTGACTGGTTTCTTTCAAGTTTACTTCCACTTCACTTTTTAAAACTGCAGATTCTTCACTGAAAGATCTTTTCTTTCATCTCTTTAATATAGTTCTTCAGTGCATTGCTTCCATTGTCTTTTTATTTCATCTTGATCATATAGTATGTTTCTTTGTCATATCATATTCCCTCTTTTGGTTTAAATTTCCCTGAATGTTACAGATTTTTTGCAAGAGGTGGCTTTTCAATGCATATTTGAGATAAATGTGGGTCAAAAAGATTGAAGACTATTCTCAAAATTAACCACTAGGAGAGTACAGTACAGTTTGCACAACTATCACAAGGAGTCACTGTTGAACCACTTTGTTCCATAGAAAAGGTGCTACGCTTCAACAGAGAAAATGCAGAGGAAAGAAGTAGTGACACTCAGCATAAACTTCAAAAACAGATTCTATTAGACATGATTCATTATGGTACCATAGGTCTGTGGTTGTCATGTGCCTTCAAGTCATTTCCAACTTATGGGGATTCTCATGTGAACCTACCACAGGATTTTCTGGGGCTGAGAGTGTCTGACGCCTCTAAAGTCAACCAGTGCATTTCCATGGCAGAGTAGGGAACCGAACCCCAGTCTCCAGGATCATAATACACCAGGCTGGCTCTCAGGTTTACACTACAGTCCTGTATTCGTTTACTCAGAAATAAGCTTCAGTGGATTTAATGGAGCATGCATCAAGATCTGTACAGAACTAGAGCTTTAATGTACTTATGTTTGTTGGTTCTAGTCCAGCTACACAGCCTACCCAATCAACTGCTGAATAACGAGTCAACATTAATCTAAATCCTATTGATCCACTGGGCTTATCCTATTCTTACTTTTTTTATGTGTTTCTGGTGATAATAGGTCTGCTTTGCAGAACTATAGTAAACTGCTCTCTCACATTCTCAGTGGGACCGGACCTGCTGGCAGGGTTCAAGCCTTCATTTTATACATCCACCACCCCACTCAGCAAAGTAGTAGGCAGTGGGGAAAAAAGAAAACCGAATTATAGGTGGATGGATTCAATCAACAATGCCACAGTCCTAAGTCTGTAAATGGTGTCTTGGAGGCCTCTCGTTTAAAGGGTAAAACGAAGCCGAGCTACTGCAACTAACAACAAACCACCTTGGTCACCTGCCATCTGTAGCCATTTCCGTTTTCCAAGGCTGGTGAAAGGACACAGACATTTATTTATTAGGTCCATGTACATCCCGCTTTTACTTAAGTATATATGGCTCTCGTCCTCTCAACAATCCTAAAAGGTGGGTCAGGCTAAGAGTGACTGGTCACTTAATTAATTAAGGTCACCTAATTAATTTCAGCGCTCAGAAGGGAACTGAACCTTTGAAATTCCCACCCAGCACGCTCCACCACCACGCACTAGCTCAGAACAGGAAAGGTTGTTTTAGCTCAACGGCTGCCTCTTCTGACTTTTGGGTCAAACAGCGCTCAGCTACAGTAAAATAATACACGCATGCGCCGTTAACGCCCACTCGCTCTCTTCACGCAAACTATTTTACTTCGCTGTATGAAGCGGAAACAAACAGGAAGTAGAGGGAAGGCGGTCGTGCTAGAGTCCGCCTTCCTTCGTCTCTATGGTTATGCTACCACAAAATGGCGGCAGCCGCTGTTCCCCGGGGATGAGGCTGCACGTGGGCGAGCTAGAGGGAGCGGGGCGGGCCAGGGCGGATGACGTAGCGTAAACAGGCGGGGCCGGGGAGACCGCGCGGGTTCGGGGTGTCCTTGCTATGGCCGGTGTGTTCGACATCGACTTGGAAACAGAGGAGGGGAGCGACGGGGAGGAGCCTGAATTGGGGGCCTTGGTGAGGCGGGGTGGAAGAATGGCAGAAAGGGAAGCGGGTGGACCCGGCTGGGAGAGAAGGGATGGAAGCAATTAACAGGGCACCTCTATAGGTGTTTACTCTGAAGTAAGTCCCGTTGGGCTCAGTGGGGCTTGCTGCGAAGTAAGCGGGGTGCCGGGGGTGCCTCCTGAGGGGCTAAAACTTGTCTCTTGCCCGTGCTTCTTGCCGTGACGCTGCGTCCTCGCTGACCTCTCGCAGGGAAGTGAGCGAACCTCCCTTCCTTGGTGCTGATTGCTGTCTCTTTCTCCTTCCCCCAACTCTCTTCCAGGAAGTGGACCCAGATCTTCGCTGCAGTGCCCCCGAGTGAGTACAATGTAGTCTCCCCGTGAGAACCTCTGTGCCCACCACCACCCGAGAGGGTCTTGGCTTTCTTCCTTGACTACAGTCAGCCTACTCTTTTGCTTGGGGGATACCAGATCTCTTGTCACTTGAGATTTGACCATACTGGGTCTCTTTCCCATCCCCAGTGCTGAGAAAAATGACCTTGTAGACAGGCAAGGATTACCTTGGTGCATCGGAACATCAGGGATCAGTCTAATTCTGGTCAAACTAGGAGGTACAGAGATGGCTTCTCTCTCTGTGAGATGGACTCAGAATGTATCTACATTACACAGCTAAAGAATCTGATACCCTTTTAGCTGCTACAGCTCCATCTTGGGCTTTGTGATTTAGAATTTTCTGTCATAGAGTTCTGCTGCATTCCCCTGAAATACTGCACTAGACCAGTAGTTCTCAACCTGTGGGTCCCCAGATGTTTGTGGACTTCAGCTCCCAGAAGCCCCAGCCACTATGGTCAATGCTCAGGGCTTCCGGGAGCTGAAGTCCAAAAACATCTGGGGACCCACAGGTTGAGAACCACTGCTCTAGACCTTTCTAGTGGAGAATATTTGATGCTTCAGATATCAGGCTTCTGTAGGATGAAGTCCGGGCAGTTAAAGAGATATCAAACTACTTTCCGTAAAGAAGGTATACTTTCAACTCCTGCACTCAGAGGCATCCCTCTAGCATCAAATGTATATTGTTGTTTTTATGCAGTACTGCCACCGTGACATGATGGCATTATAAATTGTTGCATAAGCAAAATGATAGGTCAGCATTGTACAAGAAGGAAGAGGGATGGAATGGGGAGAGGCAAAAAGTAATTAGGAGCATCATCATCGCCTCGCTGTGTTGTTCACTAAGGCCCATATTTGCTTGTGTATTTAATATTCCTTCATTCTTCCAGTATAGGACCCATGGTATCTTAGAGCCTAAATTAAAACAAGATAAAGAATTTAGCAGTAAACAAGACATTCTTGTTAATTGGTTGTTAACTGGGGCAGATTACAGAGATCATACTATGCTCCTATTGAAACACCTCTGTTGGCTGCCAGACACCATTCAAAGGGCTAGTTGTGACCTGTAAAACCTTATATGGCTCAGATGCAGGCTATCTGGCAGACTATATCTCCCAGTATGAGCCAGCCCAGGCTCTGAGATCATCAGAAGTCCTCCTCTTAGCCCCATCACCATCACAAGCATGGTTGGTGGAGACATGAGAGAGGGCCTTCTAAGTGACTCCCCGTAGACTCTGGAACTCCCTTCACAGGAAGGCAAGAATGTCCCCCTCCTTGCTGTCCTTTCAGCGGTAGCTAAAATCTTTTTTTATTCAGATAGACTTTTAAAACAAGCAAGTTTTTAAAGTACAGGCTAGGGGTTGCTGTACTGTTTTAATTGTTGTTTTAAAGAGTTTTAAAATCTTTTAAAGTTGTAGTATATTCCTTTACTGGGGATAATTGTTTTAATACTGTAAATAGTTTAACTTTGCTTTAATATTCACTTTTTGTATACTTTAAATTGTGAGCCCCTTTGAGTTCCAGTTTTGAGGGAAGCTGAAATATAAATAAATATAACAGTAACAACAACCATAATAGTACAATGCTCAAACCAGTACCTCATGATGCTCTGTAACAAGATATAGGTGGTTCTATGTGTGTCTGTAGCAACTGTAAGAAGACTTTGTGAAAAATCTGAACCAGTTTAGCTTACCTTTTCTGTATTCTTTTCTACTAGTCTAGCCTTATCTACCCTGTTTTCATTCCGTGTCATTTTTAGTTCTGTTCACATTAAGAAGACAAACAGCCATAGCCTACTGCTGTTAAATTGATTTGGTCATGCCTGTTCATGCCCAGGACCCCCAGTATTGCTTCTCCCTGTCCCTCCTGGGGGACTGGAGGGGGTTCACTGTATGCATGAGGACACTTCTCATCTATCAGATTGCTATGGAATAACCCATGGAAATGAATTTCTTTTTAAAATTCAGAACAGCATGGCTTGCCTTTAAGATATTTATCTGAAGAAAGTTCATGCAAGTAAAGCCTCCTATTAACATATTTTTCACGTGCACTTCATCACATGGTGTTCAAAAGGTGCCCCCATATTCTGGGGAAGTTTTTCAGAGGCTGATACGTTCTTTAGGAACAGGGATAGGATAGGGAACTTTCTTCCCACAGATTTTCTTAACTTAACGTGACTTAGGTGCTTGCATTCCACAACTATGTGCCATCTATCTCCTGCCCTTTTAAAAATCTTGAAGGCCTTCTTTGGGGGGTACCTTCCTGTCTTGCCCAGTGTCCTCCTCAACTGCCATGTCTCCCTTCTTCCCTTCAGATTGGTGCCAGGACATTGTGAAGAAATTGAAATCTCTGAGAACATTGTCAACAATGGTCCAGAGCGCATCGGGCCCCACTGCTTCGAGCTGCTGCGTGTTTTGGGCAAGGGTGGCTATGGCAAGGTGAGGAATGGACTGTGAGGGGGATGAGGGGGACAGGTGGGGAGGGGAGCAGGAATAGGAAACTTTACTGCATTAAAGATGTCCATGGTGCCCAAGAGACCATTACCATTCAAGATGTATAGCTCTGTGCCTCTTTAAAGCTTTCTTACAGCATGGACTGATTAGATATAGACAAAGGAATCAAGATACCAGACTTTCTGGGTACTTTAAGCTTATCTCACTCACAGAAGCCTACTTCTCACTAAGGTAACAACCTGTGGTTTTTGTCTATGTAATTTCAGACTTTCAGGTGGAGGCTCACATATTTCATAGAAAGTTAGGCTAGCACCGTCTCCTTTTTATGAATGAAGGCAATGTTTTGTACACAGGTGTGCTATCTGAAGCTATTTTTGCAGCCTTTGGAACTCTCTAGAGCTCCCTGCTGGTCCCCCACTGCCCACCCCCTCAAAAAATAACGATTTTCCATTCCTTGAACGTTCCAGGACTGATGGTGTTGTGGGATTTTATTGTTGTTGTTGTTTTAAGGATCACAGCCCTCCCAAAGCCCAGCTTAAGATAATCATAAAATGCACATCTTTTTTCTTTGATTGATTGATTGATTCATTCATTGATATTCAGTCTGATGCCTAGTGCAGATTATGGAGGTTCCCAGAAGTTGAAAATTGCCCCCAAAGCAGCTGAAATTCCACACCACTGGTTGTGTGTGGGCATGTGTGTGCATATGGAGGTGCATTTAGACACATGCCCCATCACATAACCTACACCCAGTATTTATCACCTTAGCAAAAAGTAGGCCAGACCACTGCTTGATCAAGTGACAGGTTAACCAGTACCATCTGCAGAGAAGTTTCCAGTTACCACCTTCTGCTTGGTGCCACAATTCTTGTTGAAGAAGGAGGTGTAGGGGAGAGATAAGAAAAGAGAAAAATGGTAGAGAATTGTGTGTGTTTGACTTATACAAATATTGACGAATTAAAAACATGGATTGTCTGTGCCACAGTGGTGAATATATTTGTTCATTCATTCTAGAAAGGCAGAAGGGCTGGTGAATCTTCTGATGCCCACAGTGACAATTTTGCCACCAGCTTTGCAGATAAAATTGCTTGGTTTTGGTATAAACAAGACCTTATGTGTTTGTGGCTCTCAATTTAAGCTTGGCATTTAAGGACCTGGCAGTGTCTGGTTTTATTTGGATTTATTCCAGTCACTGTGGAAAGTGCACTGAGGGAAATAACAAGTAGCATGTGCAGCTTAGATCGCTGTGAAAACCAGTTGGGAGAAGTTTGGTCTTTAGCTAGATGGGATTCTGTGTGTATAATTGAGGAGGGATGTTATGGCAGATGGCTTAAAGTAGCAGCTATGTGATCTTTATTTCAGACACCAAACCTGGGTGTGAGTGATAACCGGATGATCCTGTTACCAACATGTTTTCAAGCTTTCCTTTTAGAGAAAGTAATTATCCTGCAGTTGCTAGTATGCCTGGGATATTGTTGAGCTTCTGGATCTCTGCTGATGTAGGTTTCAGCCAGGACATAGCATTCAACCTTACTTTGCAACTTCGTCTAGCAATTTCTACCTAAAAAATTAGTAAGAATTTTTTTAACAGAGATGATCTTGCTAGATCTCTTGGACTTTTTCCTGTATCAGATCATGTGGTAGTGGAAGGATTGTTGGTAGGATTGCTCTTGAGTGGTGTTGGTCCTATTAAGGACTTTCCAGAATATGACCTGGTACTGGTCACCCCATGCTAAAGTGTCCTGTGGTGTTTCATTACCTCCTCATCCCGCCCCCCCATACTTCTGCACTAGAGTATCAGAGACACAGTGTGCTACCATTGATGCGTTGATGACATCCAGCTCCTTTTTTTCATGTTCTGCAGTCTCTCTGTTTGCTTAGTATCTGACTCTTTGGGGTCTGGCTGTGAGCAGTCAGAGAGAAGATGAATCCATTTGTGACAAAGGCTTCCTTCAGATGCTGACCTACAACTTTTTTCTGAAATACCTAGATGAATGGCTCCAAATGATTACAGTATTCTTACAGGTGCTTAGAATCCTGCTATATGGGATTCCATTATGTCGAAGTATATCTTGTATTCAAAAGTGTGCAAGGAAAAGAGACCCAGGATTAGGAAGTCAGCCAATAGTTTAGTATCTGTGGATTCAACAAATTCTTGACAAGTTTATCCTCCATCTACCACATCTCTGAGAACTGTTATTACCCCTTGAGTATGATTAGATGTCTACACTGGGGTAACTGTGGGCAGAATGCACAGGATTGAGTCTCTTTAATCAAGATTCATGACAAAGTAATGCATTCTGGATTGGTTCCACACACTGTATGGTGGAAATTCTATGCTCTTCATGCCTGTCTTAGAAAAAGAGAAGGTTGAAGATCCTAAATACATGATAGGGACCTTCAGATGTACTGGTTCCTGGCTTCCCTGGCAGACAAGGCAGAGCCTTCTTTCCTGTTTTAGTGGCTGTGTTCAAGAGGAGTGCCACTGCTCAGTGCCATTAATTCTGTTGTAGCAAGAAAATGGGTCTCGTGGTCATTGCACAAAATCTGTCATGCGGTCCTGATCTTGCTGCATTCTTTGGTTTCCATTGTAGGTATTCCAGGTACGGAAGGTGCAGGGCACAAATGCTGGGAAAATCTTTGCCATGAAAGTATTAAAGAAGGTAAGCAATGTGTCCCATGGCAGGTCTGTGTCCCTTGTTACATATTTTATATTAAATATCTGGGATTTCATTGGTGCAGAGTAGTCCTCACTGATCCAAATCAGTGGAACACCCACATTGTCATTGTGGCTAACTGATCATCAACTTTCTGGTGGAAGGTTTCTCCCATACTTAGCTCAGCTGATCCTTAGATGGCAAATTCATCACTATGGATGTCCTCAGAGCCTTACCAACATGGTAGAACCTGATTTTGTTGGCTTTAATTCCTTCTGGTGTCTCCTGTAGGCCAAGATTGCCTGTAATGCCAAGGACACAGCCCACACAAAGGCTGAGAGAAACATCCTGGAGGCCATCAAGCACCCATTCATTGTGGATCTCATCTATGCCTTCCAGACTGGTGGCAAGCTCTACCTCATCCTAGAATGCCTCAGTGGTATGTAAACTAAGCTAAGTCTTTTTCAGTGCAAGTGGGAGACTGTTTTGGTGGTTTTATCATACAGCTTGGAATTTCAGCCTTTTTATTTCTCATGGATTATTGAGGATAAGAGGGCAGGCTATCCTTAAGGAGGCTGATGGTTTCTCCTTCTCTTATGTTTCCTAGGTGGGGAACTTTTCATGCAGCTGGAGCGAGAAGGCGTCTTCTTAGAGGACACAGCCTGGTCAGTGAAAGTGCTGCCATTGCCTGAATTGGGATGGTCAGGTGAACTGGAACTAGCTGTAGGCTTTGTCTCTAATTTCTTGCAATGGAGGCAGCTGGGAAATGTTAGGAGTGTTCCCATCTGTTAGATGAAAATACCTTGTCCACCTTCTCATATGGCAGTTGCACCACCTCCATAGAGTTTGGATTAACTGTCTTTGCTAATATAAACAATTCCCAACACTGTTTGAAAATCATAAACTTAACCCACACTATGCATGCAGGAACAACCATTGTTCTTGATGAAGGGGATTCAGTGGTTCAAACTCATTGAACAAAGGTGGAGGGGGAGACTCATAGATGTGAGGACTCTGTTCATGGGATCTTTGTTTGTCCCTACCATATCAGATATGGTATAAGATAGGAAGATAAGCCTAGGGTGGTTCATCTTTTCTTCTAGTGTGGCCCATCTATTTGAACTATCTAGATGGCTTTGCTAAACTACCCTGCTGTAAAGACATTCAAAGTGAAGTCATATCTCTGGTTCGTCCATCCTTATTTGAACTGTGAGGGAAGAAGGCAATTCTGCAGTTTATCTGCCCAAGGGAGATTTAAAAAGATGCTATTAATCTTGCCTTTGTTCCATTACTGATGTACATATAGTCTTGTGTGTATTTATTTAGAAGTCAGTCCCACTGGATTTATATAGGTTTGCTTGTAGTTGTGTGTTTAGGATACTGCCTGAATATTGCTTTGATTTTCTTTATATTATCCTGTAGAGTAGATTGTTAAATAGATTATATTGGCCCATTTAGGCACTGTTATTGACTGAATGTGTATAATGAGTTGCATGCTACACAGATTGCATTTGTGCTTCAATTTCTTCCTAAAATGTCTTCTTAAGTACCGTGACTTCACTGTGTGAGTTGCTTCTGTATGGGTTCATCCCATAGCTTGGAAATCTGGCCATACTGGCTGGAAAACTCTGTGAGTTATTTTAAAGAAAAGTAACTTTGCCACATTTTAGTTCATGCTAAGATAGACATGATGTTCATTGTTCTGGAGCTCCGTGGGGGACCAGATCTGGATAGGGCAGTGGTTTTCTGCTGTCACCCCCTACAATTGGCCTTACTCAGATGGTTACAGGCCTTTGAATATTAATTGTGCTATAACACAGAAAAGCTGCTATGGGGAGATTGTAATACAGCCATGGGCAGAGTGCAGCCTGTGGGTTGTATATGGCCCTTGGGGCTGCAAAGTGGGGCCCTTGAAGCTCCCAGCCTCCTAAAATTGTTTTTAGATTTTTTTTCTGGATGACTTTTGCCCCCCAAACTGTGTTTTACACTGTGAACTTGATGGTACTGATGCAAGAGAAGCTGAAAACAGTTACCAAGCAGAGGAGGGGAGATGAGTGAGCATTTCCAAATAAGGCAGCTCTGCCCAATGTTGTTGACCAATGAAAGAGGGTTATTGTATTTGTGTACAGGGGCGTGTTGCCACTTATTCCTTGGGCCTGGTAGGGAGAAGTGCCAAACCTCACAAATGAATGTAGTTGTTCTCATCATGATGATTCTCCAACAAATTAGAGTGGTGCTGAAAGTGGGAGGGTATTAGGTGATACTGGAGATGCTACTGTGAAGATCTGATTGTTACAAGTGCATATTTGTGTCTGTTAGGCACAACTACATTATATTCAGAAGAGAGCCAGCATGGTATAGTGGTCTGAGCATTAGATTACAATGCTGCAGATCAGGGTTCAATTCCCCACTCAGCCATGGAAACCCCCTGGGTGAAACCCCACCATCTCACCCCAGAAAACCTTGTGATATGTTCACTTAGGGCCACCATAAGTCAGAAGTAACTTGAAGGCATACAACAAGAACAACAACAATCTCTGGTTGAAGCCTGAAAAATGGAAAGGATTAGCCTTTTTTGACCTACAGTTCCCAGAATCCCCCAGCCAGCGTGGGCAGTGGCTACAGGGTTCAGGGAGCATTCCAGAAGGGAAGAAAGGAAGATTGGCAAGCCCTGAAAAACATATATAGGTGGCCTTGTCCTTACTGGTTAGAATTCTAGTAATACCACATGCCTTTTTTTTCTGAAGCAGGAAATAACTTTGAATTACCTGTATCAAACAAATAACTCACTTATTCCTGAAGTGATGATATTCCCTTTTCCATTTCCTCTCTTGAGCGTTGAGTCCTTCAGTCCCACGGATGGATTTCTGCTTCACATTGCTCTCCATTCCCAGGACCTTTTTGAGGGACACCAGGTTTTCTGCCATTTAGTCTGCATTGCTTGTTATTGGGTCCTGAAGTGTCAGCTCTTCAAATACAAGGCTGAAAGCACATTCTGCACTGCATAGGTTGCTTGTGTGCATGCTGTTGACCAAACACTTTCCCCCCTCATCCTCATTCTTCCAGTTTCTATCTGAGTGAGATCATTCTGGCCCTTGGCCACCTCCATTCAAATGGCATCATCTACCGAGATCTCAAGCCGGAGAACATAATGTTAAACAGCCAAGGTATGAAAGCCCAGTTTGCAAAGGGCAATGGGGTAAATTGCATTGAGTATGGTCCTTCCTACTCTGTGTCCCTAGGCAAGGCAGAAGCAGGATCTCACCTTTCTTGTTTCCTCTCTCACAGGGCATATTAAACTGACAGACTTTGGTCTCTGCAAGGAGTCTATTCATGATGGAGCTGTCACCCACACCTTTTGTGGCACCATAGAGTACATGTATGTGTCATGGCTTCCTGAGTGTTTTTGGGTAAATCAACACCGGTTCTGTCTTTGTTGGAGTTTGAAAGAGAATTATCTGTGAATTGATAGTTACTCCTTTCTTCTCTCTGTTTGTCTCCCCTTAAATCTAGGGCCCCAGAAATACTGATGCGCAGTGGCCACAACCGGGCTGTGGACTGGTGGAGCCTCGGTACTCTGATGTACGACATGCTCACTGGCTTGGCAAGTCTCAGTTGTGTTGTGTTTGAGGGCTGGGAGGGAAGGAAGAAAGTGCAGGAATGAAGCTATATAGTGGTGCGCATGGGTGGAGAAAGACTGTCGATCAGCAGTTCTGATCAGATCAAGTGAGTCAGCTGTTGCAGTGAGTTTTCCATGTAGGTCAGCTGACTGCTGTTGAAAGGAAGTAGAAGTGATGTGGCCATAGCTCTCTAATCAAAAGCGTGTACAGGTTCTGAATAAAGGCAGCATCTCACTGCTTGAACTGTCAAGGAAGTTTGCTGCTACACTACAAGTAGTTTTTTGCTGTTACTTCCTTCATCATATGGTTAATCGGATCTTGGGAGAGTCACCTTTTCGGAGTTCAACTTCCAGAATCCCTCAGTCAGCCTTGCCTGATTATGGGAATTGTAGTTCATAGTCCAACACAGTCACTTTTTCATACTTGGTTGTTCGTGCCTCTGTCCTTGGGCCCACCAAAACCCAGTGGCTACACACAGTACTCTCCAGGGGCTATACTTACATGCCCCATCAGTTTTGTCATCTGCCTACCTCTACGTGTCTTCCCTTATGCCAGTGGTTCTCAATCTGTGGGTCCCCAGATGTTTGTGGACTTCCCAGGGGCCCCAGCCACTATGGTCAATGCTCAGGGCCTCTGGGAGCTGAAGTCCAAAAACATCTGGGGACCCACAGGTTGAGAACCATTGCCTTACGCCATCTCCTGTTCAACAACTTGACCCCCAGACCACCTTCAGTTGTGAAAGCTTCCAAAGAAAATCTTCCTTTCTCTGAGTCTGTGGTGAGCCCTTTGTGTCCTTGCCTTGCAGCCTCCATTTACGGCTGAAAACCGCAAGAAAACCATTGACAAAATTCTGAAGGGGAAGCTAGTGTTTCCAGCCTACTTGACTCCAGATGCTCGTGACCTACTTAAGAAGGTACCAGTTTGTTGCTTGGTTGTCACAGGCAGATGTGAATTTTGTTTTGTACATTTTATTCCTAACCCTCACCCCAGAGCATTTTACTTTACTATACAGCCATGGGTAGACAGTCTTTGTGCAGTCTCAGGTAAAGTCTTGGTTTAATGCTCAATTAACAGGCATTCTGTGTAAGCAGTCTTGCTCAAATGTTCCTAAATGGGCTCTTTTTATGGCCAATTTTGTAACATTTGAGACCCCAAGTCAGAGGAATAGACTGTCTGTATATGAAGCAGAGCTTGGACAAATTGTTTTTTGGAGGCCGCCATCTCCCATCAGCTCCTAGGTAGCATGGGGAGTAGCCGTGCTGGCTGTGAGATTCTGGGAGCTGTAACCTTTACAAGGCTCTGATTTGAAGTCACACTGAACTTTAGATGCAAGAATTTTCGAGCTCAGTAGATGATCAGTAACCTTTTGTCATGCTGTATTTTTGAAGCTTAGAAGGGCTCCCCAGAGCACACAAGCCTAAGCTGCAGCCTCCTCCTTCCCAGGACCTACCAGCACATGAGCTTCCCTTTCCTTCTTGTTTTAGCTGAAACTTGTTGGATTCAGGACACGGCATAGCTGATATTCATCTTCCTCTTGACCTTGGAAGTGGTGAAAGAATCCTGCTGTTCTTTTTTCTCCTTCCTCTGTCCACTTGTTTTGATGACCTCTGTTGCAACCACTTCTTCCCTTTTCATTTCAGTCCCGCCTCTCCAGCACCTCTCAGCTTTAGGAAACAGTATCTGAAGGTGTCTTATACTGGAGTACTTTGGTGGGCATTGCCGAAAGTGATATCCAGTATTTTCTTGCACAACTCTTAATTCCCACCCCCACTGCACAATCTCATTCAGATAGCACCAAGCTGCACTTCCACAGCCCATCAGTGGCCAGGGGTACCCAGGAACTATCCAGCTTTGGTTACACAGCTAGGAAATAGCACAACCTTCATCCTCTGGGATCTCCATCAGATATGTTGGAAGTCTGAGGACGACCTCTTGGAAGCTGCTCCTTTTCTCTCAGTTAGATGGTACCCAAATGCTGCAGGGGCTGTTCAGTCCTGCATTGTCAAGGCTACAGTGATGCAGCTCTGAAGAACAGAAACCCACACCACCAGTGTAAGTACACTAATGGAGCTTTATGCTCCACCAAAGTACTTGTAAAATACTTTGCCATTTAGCGTACGTGCTGGCATCACACACAGAATGTGGGTGCACACACACACAGATGCTTCATTCAGCTTGGCCTGTGGTGGTGGCTTGTCTCCATCATTAGGGAGGACAGTGATCCTTGCATGTTGCTCATGGGTTTGTGGATACCAGCATGTGTAAAAAAAGGTTTCAGAGAGGTCCAGGTTATGGTGATGTCAGCTTTGAATGTTTGGTTTTGAGTTCAGGCTCCCTGAAGAGCCTGATTCTGTTTTCAAGGCTTACCTAAGGCAATATTTCTTCTCTGTGTTCTTTCTTTTTCCCCAGTTCCTTAAAAGGAATCCCAGTCAGAGAATCGGGGGTGGACCAGGTGATGCTGCAGATGTTCAGGTAAAGTAGAATTAGGAGCAGGGGAGGGATAACAAGATGTGCTCTTGAGGGATATTGTCCAAATAAAGTAGGATAAAAGTCCAACCATGTCCAGGCACGTGTGTATCCTGCTCCTCCAGGAACTAAACAAAAATTAGAATCCTGAACTTCTCGTGAGCTTTTTGAAAGACATGTTTCTGTTTCTCATGGCTGTAGAGCTGGCTTTAAAGTATGTTACCAACACTAGGTGAAATCTCTAAAACTAGAGTTGTGCTTTTTGTGGTATGTGCCGAGACTTTTCAGCAGTAGTTCATGATCATTTCACAGCAGATTATTTCCATACAGTTATATTCTGCTGCTTCAGTCCTCAATCTAATCTGAGGTCACTCTGAAGAAACCTACATGCTCAGAACAAGCACACAGTAAAACTCTCCATGGACTGTAGAGCTAAGAATCTTCTGCATGACATGATACTTTCCTACCAGCAAAAGGATTTTGTACACTGGGGAAACAGTCTGCATCTGTTCCAGTACTGTTGTGCTGAATTGATACTGTTAGTGTTGGTGGGTGGGAAGAGATAACGTTGTCTGAAAGGTGCAGATAGGCCTTGATTCTGTTCTAGAAAAGGGCTGATTTGTCCTTGGCCAAAGAACTGCTAATAGAGTTCTCTTGGAATAAGCCAACTTTCAGCTTCATGTTCTAGTATAATAAAATCCATGAGTGCTGCATCCATTCATGTTTGTCTAGCTGCTCTACATGCCAAGCAACAAAGAGGCTAAGTAGCAAAGAGGTAAAGCTGAGTTTTACTTTTCCAAATCTCTGGACCATGGTTTTTTTCTGCCTGGAAATAAATAGGTATGTCCACCATCTTACAGACTTTCAGAGTCAAATACAGCTGTTGGTGAAGAGATACATGTGTTTCAGGAACCACAGTCAGTCCTGGGTAGCTTGACTTATCTCTTTTTTCTTTCAGAGACACCCATTCTTCCGACACATTAACTGGGATGACTTGCTGGCCAGGAAAATTGATCCACCCTTCCGGCCATCTCTGGTACTGCCACCACCCTCATTCTCCTCCCCTTCCAACCTGTCTTTACAGTATCCTGTATTCCAGCCCAGCTGTTGACTTTATAGGGCTTTCTGAATCTTCTAATAATGCTCTCAACTCAATTTTTTGGAGTCTGATAATTATGCTCTATGAAGGAGAGCTGGGCTGCCACAGGAATTTCATTCTCCCCCTCCTCCATGTTACCAAAAGACGTTAAGTCCTTATGCCTGCTCCCTTTTCAGCCTTTGCTGTCTGCATCTTTCCCTTCCCTGTTGTTTCAAGCGGGCTTATTTTGGTGCTGTGCTGATTTCCTATGGAAGTATGCACAAAAAAGTGGAGGAGATGACGAATCCCATACTGAAAAAAATTAACAGATCGTTGTAAATGGCTGTGGCTACTAAAGCCTTTTCACCTCCCAATGTTTCACCCCTTCCTTATTTTGCTTACCATATTTACTGCTGTCTGCTGCCCCTCATTGCCTTCCTGTGTGATCATCTTATCATGCGATAATTTCATTTTAATTTTGTTCTCCAATTCCTACCCGGTTGTCTGACTTTGATTAATAATGATGCTGCTTGTTTCTCCATTTGCGGCCAACAGAATAGGTCTACCCCTCAGGTCTACAATTTCCAGTTCAGCCATAATGAGATGGTGAAAAGCTGGTGTGTCTGCATGGAGTGACCCTGAAGGTGTTACTCAAGGGAAGCCTTTAAACTAGAATTTTGGAGGGGAAAAAATCTGGCATCTCTGCATCCCTGACATGCCTGCTTACTGACTCCACTTGCTTGCTCAACTTATAGGACAGGGCAGTGCCTCCCCCTTCTGTCTTGGAACAACTGCAATTTTCCACTTTTCTCCAGTATACTTTCCAGTCTGCTTTCTCACAGTATACTGATTTCCCCTTTCTCCTGTCTACCCACAGCAATCAGACGATGATGTCAGTCAGTTTGATACTCGCTTCACCCGTCAAACCCCTGTAGATAGTCCTGATGATGGTTCCCTGAGTGAGAGTGCCAATCAGGCCTTCTTGGTAAGAGATACTTCCAGGAGCTACTTTGATAGGAAAAAGTGGTGAAGGGGTGGTGGTGGCAGAGAACTTCTTGACATCATGATGTAAAGCAGAAATGGGGAACCTTTTTTAGCTGAAGAATTGAATGTTTTGATAGTTGACTTTCCAGTGATTGTTTCCAGCAGTGAACAAGATGATGGCAAGAAATGGAGGGTCATACAAACTCATTCTGGCTGGAAGGCTTTTGATGACATTTGCTTGGAAAACCTGAGGTTACTTGAGTGTATGTCCTTTCCTGGAGGCTGATAAAGTGGTTTTGAATACCTCATGTTTCAAGCACTGGAGTCCATTGCTGCACTCGTTTACTAGGAGTAGGGTGGGCAAGTTAAGGAGTGGTATAGGCACTGTCCCCCTGCCTTTCATCCTTCTCTGGCTGGAGTGGAGAGGGGCAGGAATATACAGTCTTGTCCGTATGATGTAAGATCTGTGAGCATGTGTGTAGACACAATTAAGCTTAAAAAAAGACAAATGTAGAGCTAGTTGGAGGCTATCTTCAAAGCAAAGAGGCATCTTTCTCACAATCACAGCACACAGGGAAGGAAGATCAAGTCCTTCCTCCACTGGTACAGTCTCAAAAACCTGTCCCTTCCAGTTAAGCTTGGGAGGGGTGAGAAACCTTTTTTAAAAAAACAACCAAACATTTGATTCAGAGCAAGGTTTAAAATGACTCCCGAGCCACAGTTGTGCAAGCTTGTAGCAGTGTTGACCAGTTGTTTCTCATGCAGGGATTTACCTACGTAGCCCCCTCTGTGTTGGAGAGCATCAAGGAAGGTTTCTCCTTTCAGCCTAAACTGCGATCGCCACGGAGACTTAACAGCAGCCCCCGCACACCTGTCAGGTAACACTCAAGTGAAGAAGAGTCAGGAGACAGCCTAGACCCTTGAGCCATGTTTATTGTGGGATTGGCACTTGACAGGATGAAAGCAGAGGCAGCTGCATTCTTGCTTATCAAAAGAAGTGCTACCTCTGGTAACTCATCCCCAAGCAGTTCCTGTGCTATTGGCTGTTCTATTTGGGGGCAAGGTGGGGAAGTAAGGTGTGTAAGTGGCTAAATGAATGATCATCTTAACTCGAGGACAATTTTTTTTTCAGCCCATTAAAGTTCTCACCCTTCGAGGCCTTCAAGCCAAGCACAGCAGTGGAACTAATGGAGCTGTCGACACCCCCTCTTGTGCCTGTGCTAGAAGTCACTGCCCCGCTACCTATCAAAACACCTTCTGGCAGCAAGAAAAAGAAAAAAGGGCGAGGGCGGGCACGGTAGCTGTTACTGCAAAGAGATCAGTGGACGGACTGCTGGCCTATCTGAGTGGAACTCTGCTTGCATGGGACGAAGGACAGTGCTGTGCCATAGTGTATGCACGTCCTGATGGGGAGCACATTTTCTCCCTCACTACACACTGCTAGGAGCCACCTTCCACTTCAGCTGCAAGGGCCTGTGTGGTGTTGGTACTTCACCCATGTAGGGAATAATCCCCATACCAGGGACTTCCACGTCAGTATATGGCAAATATTTATGGGAATAGAGGCAGCTTGTGCTACATAAAGGAGTCTAGCAGTAGACTCCTCCCCAGGGATGTTGTCCTTCCAAGAATGAGTTGGGCTAGGGAGGGCTTAGCTCCAGTAGTCACAGCAAGGGCATAGAGTCCGGTTTCCCTCGTTGCTACTGTGTCTGTGTCAGATCAAGGCACAACAGCTTGCCGTGCAAAAAAGAACTCGGGAAGGGTTAGAAGGATCCAAGTTATTCCTTCTTGTTTAGAATTAGGCCCCCTCCAGGGAAACATCTATGCTTGTCTTACTTTTTCAAGCATCCACCGAAGTGCCAAAAAGGACTTCCTCCCTTTACATTGCTCTGCTGCAAATATACTCCAGCCCAGGCCCTTGCCTATTTGGCCTTCTCTCTTCACCTCCTCAGCATGAATGTTATCCTAACTTGTTACCAAGGGGATCATGTTTGGGCTTATGCCCAGAAAATGGGCAGCTTGTTGCACATCTTAACTGACTGCTTGCAAGAATGGCTCCTGTGATGTGCATGGGAGAAGAGAAAGACAAAGCAGCATAATGTCTGTGAGAAAGTCACTTACATGTAGTCATGGGCTGCATTCATCTGCCATCCCTTCAACGAAGAAAGATGTTGAAATACAGGCCTTTCCCCTCTGCTTTATTGTAATGGAGCAAAAACAACAATGAAACTGGCTGTCAGTTATTTTGAGACAGGCTAAACAAGCAAGTGCAGTGCTACAGACAAGAAATGGGAAGCAAGCCAAGCGGGAGAGAGACTCCAGTGCAGCACAAGTTGAGGCCATAGCCTTCTGTGGGGGAGTCCATTTTGCCCTCTTCTCTGCTGTTTCTAGAGAGCTGTGACATGTGTGTGCTTGCTGCTGTCCTCCCAAGTTGCTGTCCCCGAGAAAGAATGTAGATCGCTAAGCAGGGTTTCTGCTCTGCCTTCTGTTGCTCTGGAGGCCCTGTTCTCCTCGTCCTCCTGTTCTTCCTCTTTCTTCTCCAAGGGCTCTTGCTCCAGCTCCTGATCCACTCTCTTTTCAGGTGACTCAGTTGTGGCACTTTTGTCAGACCGTTCCTGTCTGTCTTCCTCATGTTCATTGCCCCCCTGCTGGAGGAGCGACTCTTTACAATCCTCCTTCTCCAGATCATCATGCTGCTGTTCCCCAAGCTCCTCATCACTCTGCCTCTCATCCAGGTATTCATGGGACAGCTCCTCACTCTCTGTCTTCCCCCGAAACTCCTGCCACCGGAGGACCAGCCTCCTCATCAGGCGCTGGGGGTGATACTGTCCTTCTGACTTGCGGTTCAGGTGCCTCCATGCTAGAAACAGCAGGATGAGAAGGAGCAGGAGTGTGCAGACCAGAAGACTCACGGTGACATCATCTCTCCTGTTGCCACTGCCACTGCTCCGTGAAGCCACACCCTGGGCCTCCCCAGGAATCAGCAGGAACAGGGCCAAGAGAGCATGGGTGAAATTGAGTCTCTGTAAAAAAAAGAGGTGCCAGGATGAATCAGTGTCCCACAAACTGGGACCCTTTTTTATTTGTAGAGCAGTTGTTCTCTTAGCTGTATGGATCATGAAATTTGGCTCTGTGGACCACTCCTACATGGTGTTAATTGGTCTCTGTTAAGAAATGGCAGAAAGATGGAAGAGCAGGGCCTTGGGATTGCTTGGAAGGAATCTTCAAAGAAGTAGCTGTGTTAGTCTCATGCAGCATATAAAGGAGGATGGAAGGGGAGGTACAGAAAGGAATGTGGCAGCACCTTACTATTTTTTAAGCATGAACTTTTGGTGGATATAAATCCACCTCTTCAGATGCAGTACAGAGTGATGTTAAAGCTCAGGTTAAAAAACCATATTTATACAGCTGTGAGAGTGGGACAGAATGTAATAGGATCCAGAAATATGCAGATCATGTCTCTTGCCCTAAATTTTAAAGGGGCTGGGTGGAACAATACAAGTCTTTCAGAACTTTACAGTGGCCAGTTAATGTGGCTATATGCAATAAATCTGCTTACCAAAAATCTAGGTCAAAGGATGTGATTTGCATCTTTCTGACTCTTGATACATTCTGTCTCACTCTGACAACTAGGTAAATATAGGGGGCTCTCAGTATCTGCTACGATTTGGTTCCAGGACCCACCCCTGATACAAACATTTGTGGATTCTCAAGCTCCGTTATGTACAATGGTTCAGTAAAGTGGTGTCCCTTATATAAAATGGCAAGATCAAAGTTTGCTTTTTGGTTTTTTTTTTTTTTTTTTTTGCAGGGGCGAGGGAGGGTTTCAAGCTGTGATAGGTTGAATCCATGGACATGGAGGGCCAACTATATGCTTTTCTACAGGAGGAGGCTTTAATGTCACTGTACTGTATGGAAGTGGGTTTACAGCTACAGAAAGTTCATGCTAAAATAAAACCCAGTTAGTCTTAAAGGTACTGCTACATTCCTCCCCTTCATCCTGTCCTTTTTATGTTGAAAGCCGTCTGGGTTTTACCTGTTTACCACCTAGCTGCTGAGACTAGGAGGGCTACAATTATACAAAACAGCAGTGAAAGGAAATCCAAATGTTTCGCTGTTTCCAAGATGTTGCTGAGTGCTGCAACAAATGTGAGCTTAGAAGGTTTGCAGCATCACTACAGACCACCATGTTTGTGAGTTGTGACAAGAGAGGAAGTGTATCTTGACACAAATTCCATTTTTCTGGTTGTATCCTACCATAGACAATATCCACATGACACTCAGGTCTGCTTGTACCCTGCACTCAAACTCCACTAATTGTGTGCCAAGAAAAGCTTAATTCTGTGATGATAAATTATGGAGACAATGAACAAGGATGTGCTTAATTCTTTTTCTGTTACTTTTGCATTATTTGTTTTATTAGTCCCAGGGAGCAACATAGTGCTCTGTGGAGCCATAAAGTCTCACCTCTGGCTACTAAAAGTCTTTATTATTACATTGATTCCTGAGAACACAACAAACATGATATGCCTGCTTCCTCACCATTATGACTGTAAAGGGATGCAAAAACTATGGTTTTTTAAAGAATAAAAGCCAAGATTCTCAGGAAATTGAATTCTGTGTTTCAAGTCACACTGTAGGTTTTCTGTCCTCTTCATGAAAGAATTACCTTTTACTTCAAGAAACAGGGGTGTCTTTTTAGGATGCTTTGGTCTTTGGTGATGTGTCAAGCAATGAGAAAGGACTGTACCATTCATATTACCCATCCTCCCAAAGAATCATAACCCTCTAGTTTGGGGAGGGGGCATCTCCTTTTGCCATGCTGCTTCATCTAGATGTACAGCAAAATACTGTTTGAACAACCACACTCCAGACAGGGGTCTTTTGACACTACACAGTTACAGCATTATGATACTGTTTTAAGTACCATGGCAAAATCCTATGGAATCCTGGGATTTGCAGTTGGGGAAAAAGCCTTTCGTATTCTCCAGATCACTCCTCACCGCAGTGCGAATCCCAGGACTGTATAGGGTGCTGCCACCAATAACAACGGTGGGGAGATTTTAATAACAAAGCAGGCTAGTAACTCAAAGGGCACTGGGGAAACTCTGCAGAGGCCTGGTTAATTAAGTCCTTTATACTAGTCTATGGTACTGTAAGCCCCATCGTTCTCAGGCTTCTCTGTTGCCATGGTTGTTAAAGTGGTGTCAAAGTCCTTCAGTGGTGTAGTGTGAAAGGGCCTCAGATGTGGAAATATGATTAAGATACTGGTACAGGAAAAACAGGACTAATACGATCTGCTGAAATCAAGGACCAGAAATAATCATGGTAGCATTCTCTGTTGCCTAATCGCTTCTGTTTCATGGAGACATTGGCTGCTGCTTACACTGGCATTAAGGGAAAACAGAGTGGATGTGGATCTCCTTTGGTTTTATCTTTTGATACTTTCATTTCCATATAGCTCACCTACACAATGGCCACTAAATTGAGTTTCAGAAGTGAGAACAAATTTCTACATTGAAAGGTAGAGAATACTAGTAAAAAGCATGTATAAGAGGCTCAAAAATCTATCTAGCAGCTGTACAATTGTTCTGTACTAACCTTCAGTTACCTTTACATTTTGATGTATAGGTACCCCCACTCTTAGTGTGGTAAAGGCTGTTTTCACTCATCCTGAAGAAAGCATTGACTTTTGATGTGTTGGAGCTGAAAGCTTATTCATGTACAGTATTTTTCCACAGTAGAAAACCATGAAGAAAATATCATTGTGGTGTGTTAGGTGCCCTGCATAAGCAAACAAGTGATTCTTCTTTTGTAAGGCATTAAAGCGCCCCAAAGGTCCAGCGAGCAGCTCAATTTTTGGTCTCCCAATTCCACACCCTGTTGGCGTGTAATGGAGTCTTGTCCTTTAGAAGTTTTTTAAACAGAGGCTGGATGGCCATCTGTAGGGAATGCTTTGATTATGTATTCCTGGATGGCAGGAGGTTGAACCTGAGGGCCCTTGTGGTCTCTTCCAAATCTATGATTTTATGAGACCAGAAGTTCTGTGAAAGCAGTTATTTGTACAATACCCAAACTCTTTCCCCCCCAGAGCTGTAGGCAAGAGATCACATGTTAACATTCAGTCTCTGCTACACTTGCTGCACCATGGAGGCTAGGGACTTTTAAGGTTAGATCATTATCTCCTCTGTTCTTCCTTGCTTTGCAACAACTTTCTCTGCCAATGCTTTGTTCCTTCCCTTATACTACCTTTTAGTTGTAGGAGTTCATTCTGTGCTTAGGAGCTTTGGGGCTCAACTGCTTTGTGTGCTTTAAGAAACAATCACATGAACAAGCTGGTCTGACTGGTTCAAAGAGCCTGACATAAACCCCACATGTCCTGTTTTATTTTGCTTTAGGACTAGACAAGATCAGTCTGACCCAAGAACAGGTCTTATGTATGGACACTGTCAGTTCCCACAAGTAGTAGAGGTGACAACTTTAGCACCTTCTCAAGCAAGTTACATTTTCTTACTTCTGTTAAAACTTCTGTTAAATTACTTCTGGTACGTAATTGCAAGACCTGCCTCTTTATAGAAGTAAGCAACCACATACTTAAGAAATGATACATACATTATTCTATCCCTCCATCTTCTAACCGTTGTCCAACAGGAAATGGTAACATGTTTGAGGGCTTGGTATATATGTTATAGTAGGCGATGGTATTACCCTCATCAGACCTTCATTTTCAAGAATTATCAGCAAAAGCAGGGTAGAGGTGGTGTTTTGTTACTGAATACTAATATGGAACCCATTTGTGCCACACAATCACGTTCACCACCATGGCAACATCCTATGGACTTCTGGGACTGGCAGTTTGGGAAGGGACATTTAGAATTCTCAGCCAGAGAGCTCCTTTGGTGCCTCATCATATTGCAAAGTGGAATCATAGTGCTGTAATAGTGTAGTGTGAAATGATCCATTTATCAGAGTAGTTGGCTTTCTAATCCAGTGGTTCTCAACCTGTGGGTCCCCAGATGTTCATGGACTTCAGCTCCCAGAAGCCCCAGCCACTATGGTCAATGCTCAGGGCTTCTGGGAGCTGAAGTCCACAAACATCTGGGGACCCACAGGTTGAGAACCACTGCTCTAATCTAAATAACTATCATGCCCCCCTAAAGGTCTTCTACTACAACATTTCTGTGTTTTTGAGTAAGGCCCAAAAGCAGAGTTTGAGGCCTATGAGAATGGGAGAGGGAGACGGAGCAACAAAAAGAGACAGAGCGACTGAAGAAGGAAGAGAGAGGTCTCTATAAAGGTAAGCAAGGGAATATAAACGAGACATTTGGTTTGACCACATGTTAAGGGGGCAGCTTTATAATCTAAGGACTGCAGGAAACAGGGTTTTTTTAAAAAGCTTTTAGTCCCATTTAGAGTAAACCTATTGAGTCAATGGGAGGTGCATAGGTGTTGACTTAGTAACTGATTCAATGTGTCTACGCCTTAGTGGATGATCTACTTCTGGGTATCGACAGGGGAAGTGTGACCCTGCTGGTACTCTTGGGCCTCTCAGCGGCTTTCGATACCATAGACCACGGTATCCTTCTGGAACGCCTGAGAGGGCTGGGGATCGCGGGCACTGCACTTCAGTGGTTCCGGTCCTATCTCTCGGGTAGATACCAGATGGTGATGCTTGGGGACAGCTGCTCCTCCAAAAAAGAGCTTAAATCTGGCGTCCCTCAGGGCGCCGTCCTGTCCCCAATGCTATTTAACATCTACATGAGACCGCTGGGAGAGATCATCAGGAGGCATGGAGCAAGGTGCTATCAGTACGCTGATGACACCCAGATATATCTCTCCATGCCTCGGATAATAGCATCGACTAAGGGTGGCATCTCGCCTCTAAATGAATGCCTTGAAGCAGTAATGGACTGGATGAGGAAAAACAGACTGAAGCTGAATCCAGATTAAGACGGAGGTGCTTGCTGTCAAGGGCCCTAGCCCAGGTATGGAGGTTTGTCAACCAGTTCTAGACGGGGTCACATTTCCCCTGAAAGACTGTGTCCGCAGCTTGGGGGTGCTCCTGGACTCGCCGCTTCAGATGACAGCTCAAACTGATGCGGCAGCCAGGAGCGCCTGCTATCAGCTTCGGCTGATACGCCAGCTGCGCCCCTTCCTGGACTTGGAACACCTAAAAACAGTGGTACATGCGCTGGTAACTTCACGGCTTGACTTCTGCAATGCGCTCTACATAGGGCTACCCATGTGCTTAGTCCGGAAACTTCAATTAATTCAGAATATGGCAGCCAGGTTGGTCACCGGAAGATCTAAAACTGACTACATAACACCTATATTGAAGTCTTTACACTGGCTGCCTATTAGTTTCCGGCCACAGTACAAGGTGTTGGTTTTTACCTTTAAAGCCCTTCATGGCTTGGGGCCAGCCTACTTGCGGGATCGCCTTCTCCCATATAATCCGCCCCGCACATTAAGGTCCTCTGGGAGGAATCTACTGCAGCCAATCAGAACTAGGTTGGCTGCAGTTACCCAGAGGACCTTTTCTTCAGTCGCTCCCAGGTTATGGAATGGCCTGCCGGAGGAGACCCGGCACATTACCAGTCTTGACTGCTTTAAAAAAGCAGTCAAGACTTTCTCTTCCGACAGGCCTTCCCAGACTAGTGTTCCACTGCCTCTCATCAATTGTCCCTTTGTTTTTAATTGTTTTTAATTGTTTTGTTTTTAACTTTTAGTTTTAATTTTATTTTAATCTGTTTTAATAGTTGGTGCGTTGGGGGGATGGTAGGGTTGGTGAGTGGGGAGGGTGGGCTACATTTTGGTATTTTAATATTTATATGTTTTGTAATGCCGCCTCGATCCATTTGGGAGAGGCGGGATAGAAATAAATTTTATTTATTATTATTATTATTACTCCAGTAAAGACTGGCAGTTGGATTTAGGCCATATTCCTTAACAAGCTGCACCTTGCTATCTTGCCAGATCTTCTAGCTATTCCACATAGCTCATAGGATTGCCAGGTTGAAAACTGGGGATTGCTCTTGCATCTTTAATAGCTTAAAAGAGGAAATTCCAGCAGGTGTTGTTTGGCACACAACCAAGTAACAAACAACACATGCCAAAATCCCCTCTTCTACAGAACTGTTAAAAAGATTCTGGAGCTCTTTCCAGTTTTCATTCTGGCTACCCTACATCATGAAAGATCCAAGTAACAAGAGCCCCCTTTACTTGAGCGGAGAAACATTATCTTGATGAGCAACACAGTTTGATCTAAGGGAGGGGTAAGCACCCTTGTCTTTTTCTCACAAGGGCCACATTTACTTAGTGAAAAGTGTCAAGGGCTTCAGATGAGAGCACCTGATGCCCATGATGGTCAGGAATAGAGGAAGGAGCCAGTCAAGTCACTATTTTGCTGTTTCTGCTGTTCTCTTTTCCCAATCTCATCCCTCCTCCCTGGAAATCAATTGAAAGGCTGAAGGTTGTAAGACAAACAGAAATCAGCCAGCAAAAAGGACAGCGGAAATTTGCCAGTGGAATATGTTGGGAATAAGAACTGAAAGGGTGGGATTTTTTTCCTATTTAAGGTGCACTTCTAAAGCTGCAGTGTCTAAGTTTATCACACAGGGAAACAGGATGCAGTGCATGTGTTTAAGAGGTCACTGCTTCCATTGTTTCATATACAGGAAATAGAGTATGCAGCACCTGAAAGCTTTTCTTTCATTGTTTTATGTATTTTCCATGCTACATTAAATCTTAAGAATAGGCTAGAGGCAACATGGACCCCCCCCCCCCCGTAGCAATAAAAATAAATCTCTGACACCTAAGGACTGTGGTGTAAAGTCCACTGCATGTTTTCTTCCAGTGGTATAGTAGGATAAAGAGCTAAATTAACTAAGGCAGAAGTAACAGTACCACTAACCAACAAGGGATAGCAATGCCAAAATCTTAAGACCTTAGGAACATTAACTAGCCTGTGCAAATAGTTCTTATCCATTCTTCTGCACCACAGCCCTTCTTAACCTTTCTCTACTTAAGGAGAAGAGAGATGGCACATTTTACTTCAAGTCAGAGAACATGAAGTAAAAGAGTCAGACAGAGAGAGGACTCAAAAAGCTTAGCTGGTTGTTGGCTCATTGTAGCAGTTACGTGTAGTATCACACCTTCTTTCCTCTGGATGTCTCAAGCACCATAAGCTTCCTTGCTGCTTCAAACAAATCTCTCTTCCTACCTCTACTCCAAATCCCTCCTGTTTTCAAATTCTCCCAACCCTTTCAGACCCAGTCACTTACCATCCTCAGGAGTGGAGTACTTTCTTGCTGCTGTGCTGCCTGAAGCCTTGAGTAAAATGAAACTCTGCCTGTGTGTGGTGCATCAAGTAGGGTGCTTCCTGCTTGTGCTCATCATACCATGCAGGGGATTTGTTGCAAAGGTTTGCTTAGCACCCTATGCAAAAGGCCACCTATGATTTACTCTGGGGGTGCAGAGGAACTTCCCTGTTTCAGTGAGTATCACTTGTAGAACAACCCAGATAACCTATCCAAATAAGCCTTAATGGAAGGAAGAAGGAGTAAAGAAGAGACAGATTGACTGGCTAGAATCAAATAAACATCCAAGGAGCAAGCTTTGTACACGGTGCCTATTTTGCTTGAATACAAGATATCAGGGAATCTAAAACACACCATGTTAAGCACTTTGGGCAGCAATCAGTGTTTACTCTGCCTTATTACCTTAATATTAGGTCAACATTACAAAAGATGAATAAAATCCTACATTTGTTTCTACCATCCCTCCCTAAATGGTGCTAGTTGAATTAGAATAAAGTGCGTAATGGGTAGCCACTCCAGCTAATGGCAGTACCAAAAAGAAAACCAGTACATGTCTGCTCTACTCCTCCCAAATCCAATGGGCAGGGACAAAAGTAAAGGACATACTGATAACAGAAAACACCATCTACAGACAAAGCTAAGCAAAGTGTTGTAGCTATTTTCTTGCCCAGGAGGACAGGGTCTGGAAGTACCCTCCCCATACTAACATGCACCACAAAATGTGATCACATACCTTAAAGAAAAATAGTAATTGCTAACTTCTCTCTCGTGCTAATATTTTCATAAACAAAGAGTGAACGGGGATCAGAAAGTGCTGCACTACTGAGGTGTGGAGGCTCTGCACACATTTGCATTCACTCTGCGGTGCTGTTTCCTGTAGGCTCCGCAGCATAGTTGAAGAATGCCAACCACAAACTTCCTACCACCTCCAGAACAGCAGCTAGCTCTTGCTGCTGTGCTCAAGAGTGAACAAGCACTGCACCTGCCACTCATCACCCTTGCTCTCTTGTAGAAATTATGGCTCAGCTGATGCCTGCCATGCATACTTATTTTTGAGAAGAGCCCACAAAGGGTATTGCTAGAAGCTGGACACCAAAGATCATCATTACATTCTCTATGCACTTTTAGCCATTCTAACACACACACAGAAAAAGAGAGCAGAGAGAGCTAGTCTATGTTTACAAGTTAGGATGGGGTGGAATATTTCCCATGTTTTCCACTTTTGAAACTTAGCCACTTTCCAGCAACAGCTCCTGAAGCAGCACACAAAACATGTTTTGTTGTCTTTATAAAGAACAGAAATAAACGAACATAAAGGCAGCGCAAACACACAATAAGGAATACAATAGACAATACAGATAAAAGACAATCAGTGCAGCAGTCTCTAATTCATTCAAACTGAATGCTGGCTGGAACAAGGTGCTCTTCAGCAGCTTACAAAGCATCAAAAAGGGTGAGCAAAGGGTAGCCCAAGGCTGTGTTTGCAGTCTTCTAACCCCAAGACTCCAGGAGTGGCAATTTACCTTTTAAACAGGTTGCAGTCCCACACAATTTAACAACCCAAAATACCCATTATATAAATCCAGAAGTGCATTCTGATCACTTCCAGGTTTTTAATTTTTTTGGCTTACTGGCAGTCAGTGAAGTCCCTGGATGGGCCTCATGGGGGGAAGATTTGATCCTAGAACTGCCACAGTTGCATACTTCTGCATGAAAAGGAAAATAACTAGAACAACCTTCCTCCTTTGGAGAGAATGTCAAAGTCTGGGGGCCAAACCACATAACCCATGTTCTGCATGTTGAAGCAGCCCTACCAATCTGAAAGGGAAAGAAGGATCACATGGGAGACCAGGCAGTCCTTTAAGTACCCTAGGCTCAAATCAGGAACGGCTGTAAAAAATATCTAGTACTATCATTTGGGATCAAAAACACATCTGGAGCCAGTACAGACTAAACAGCACAGAAGCCCATCTTCCATCTAAGGAATGCATACATGTTGAAATGCATAAATGTATGTACACACTCACACACACACACAGTCAACATCTCAGTAACAACATCTTGGACCCGATAAAGGTTACCGTCTAAAAAAGGTAGCCATGCAGAGAAAGCATTTTGCAATAGCTTAAGCAAAATAGGACCAAGACATTTGTAACAGTGGCCATATCTGCCTTCTCTAGGAAAAGGCACTCCTGTCACAGCTACCATCTGAGCTCAGTGTCGCCTCCAAGCTGCAAATCTAATTCTTCAGAAAAAAGCAGTTCCATCCAAAACAAAACTTAACCTACTCTACCAAGGACACAGAGTCTGCTTGCTAGCCCATATCTAGTCAGTCACAGAATCCAGACACTGATCAGGATTTTCATTGGCCTTCTGGAATCTAACAGATGAGAAAGGGTTGAGCATCACCGTGGGTGATGCACAGATGCCACATCAAAGGCCAAAGAGGAATGTAGTCCCCCATCACTGCCTTCTGGGACTGGTTAGAAACAAATTAGGGACAAACTTAGAATGGCATTTCCAATTATAGTCTCACCATGACCTGCTGCAGAATGTGGTGGTGAACATGTAGCTTTTCAGATATTGTTGGACTGCAATTCCCATTTTTCCTAGATAGTACACCAAGTTGTGAGAGATCATAGGAGTTGTGGTCCAACATCTAGAGGCCTATACGCTTCCCCTTCCCTCTTTAGAACCATTCGAATTTTCCCTTAAAAGAAGGAAAGCCTCTGTCCAAGTCTCCAGCGAGCCATCATAGAACAAGGAACATCACATTAGATGGAAACAATATTCTAAGCTAATAGAAGGCAGCTTACTATGAAGCATTTATAAATTTACCCCACCCTGTTTTGCAGCTCAAACTCTGGCTATTTTAATCAAGCCAGAATAGGCAAGGATTCAAAAATGTTGTCCGTACCCTTAGGGTTCATAAACGGAAAGACATCCATTAAAAGCAAAACAAAAGAGCTGGAACCTGGAGCACATTCACAGCTCACCAATCAACCTGGAGTCCAAGTTAAAAACAGATCCAAATGATTACCATATGACAAGAATTTCACTTTACTGGCCAGAACAGGCACCCAACATCTCACACACACATACCTCTGCAAGGGCCAAGACATAATTGACTTCTTACCCACTCTGAAACATTCTGCTGGCAGGCACAACGTAATAAAACAGTAAGACTTCTTCATCTCCATCTCTGCCAGGTGACAGGCTCTAGACATCTTGTTGCAACTCTCCTCCCTCTCATCATGGTCATCTCTGCTTTGACTCCCCATCTCACAAAAATACCAAGGACGTGCTCAGATAACGGAACTGCATTCAGGAACACATATGCCTTGACTCTTGCACTCTTCTTCACCCGCACATGCCCAAACCTGATCAGACTACATTCAGGGAACTGGGAGGACTGTTTATAACAAATCCAGGCTCTGGATAAGCAATCAGGAAGATGCCTAATCATTTAAAAACTGAGGAGTGGGAAAGGCAAGGCAATGGAAGTTGTAGGACAGAATCTATGATACCTTCCTAGTTTAAAAGGCTGAGGTCCCATAGACTAGGGATGGTCATGTAAACTTCAGGACTAAAGATCCTGCTTTATCAAACCCCTGAAATGCACCAATTCAGCATTCTAACTGGAGTGGGATATCTCTAGTTTGCTGTTTATTAAACCATAAAGACTCAGTAAGATTTGCCAGTCTACTATAAATCACCCAAGCTCCCAATCGACCTTCTACTCACCTCTTTTGTAGATTGATTTAAGAACCCCAGTGAACAGGGGCTTCTTTTAAATTTTTACTGTACCAGAAGACTCTGCTACCTTTGTGTCCCAATCAAAAGACCTTCCAAATATTGCCAAAATAAAACTCAGATTGTACTGGGCTTACATGTGTCATACTATGAAGGTAGGAATACCAGGATAAGCCAGATCAAAACTATTAAACCTGTTCCCCAAAGAATTAGCTTCTTCCTCCTTTAACAGGGGTTTCACTGGGTTAGTATTTGAGCTAGCATTAATAGACTGTTATATACTATGTTAAGACACAGTTTTACCTCCATTTCTCTACCTTCTGGAAAGAGTCCTTATCACTTAAGTCTGTAGTTTCTCACATGGGGCAGGCCACCTAGTATCCTCCAGATATTTTCAACTGCAACGTTCATCAGCTCCAGCCAAGCATGGCCAACATCCAGGGGTAATGAGTGCTGCAACATTTGAAGAACACCAGATTGCCTACTCCATCAAAAGTACACCTCTCTCACATCCCCCTGTTTTTTAAAGCAGTTTGCTTTTGAAAATAAAACTGGGAAGGAGTTTGTTGAATAGAGGAGCTTTTCAGCAATATTATTCTCTTGCCAGCAACACAGTGCAGAACTGCTCATTTCATTCAAAAACAGCAACATGACCTTCGAGCTTTTAAAATTCAGATTAAAAGTAGCACAGAATAGGCTTACATTAACATTCAAAAACAACAACAGCGAATGGGAAAGGCTTGAATATGTACACATTTTGAGGAAATGCAACTCTCTGCAAATCTAACATAAGAGCAGAGTTTGCCAACCAATTTTCCAAGTCAAGAAAGTGAATGATAGAAATTCAGGTCAGGAAACCATATTTCTTTATTACATACATGCAACTTTTCACATAAAAGTCTGATTTCCTGCAAACATACAAAAATGTCTGTGTACCTCCTGAAGTGGCAGTGCGAAAGAGAGCTGGTTTCTTCAGGCAATTATCTGTTGCGTAGCACACTGCGTTTTCCCATGTCATGATAATGTCAGTGGAACTATGATCCATGGCTTGGTGGAGGCAAACATTTCAGCAAAGGGCCTCCACTTACCTTGAATTCATCTCCAGGTCAGCGGGAAAGCAGAGAGGGGCAGCAACAGACTTCTGCACAGAGCTGTGGCTTTATAAAGACTTTTATTTGGAATGAAAATATAGATATCAACCCTGAACAGTCACTCCCTCACCCTCTTTAATTTAGTCAGAACCTGCTTCACTTTGAGGGCTGGAGGGGGACAGAGGAAATGAGAGACAGAAAGAGAAGGAAAGAGAGATATGGTCCCAGAGGCAACAGGCTTCAGACCATGACTGGATGGCAGGTTTCTTTCACAGTCAGGGCCACTGGTCATCTCTGTGGTCTCTTTCCAAAAATGAGGTTCAGAAGAGGAAGCAGAAGAATCCTCAACAGGATCTTAGTGGTCCTAGCAAGGGAAAGGCGGTGAGAAGAGGCATGGCCACCCCCAGCACTGAATCATAGGAGGCACTAGCTTCTAATAATCAAACCCACCTCCCCCAAGAAGTTGGGAGGAGGAATGCCAGCCTTCTCCCCAGTGGAGGGCACAGGCATAGCAGACTGAGCTGTTAGCCAGTCCTGATTCCCACTGGGGGGGGGCATGCAGGCCAACCACAACCATGGAAATGGGACAGCATACAGGGACCCTGATGAGTAAGGCAAAAGGGCAGATGTAGGGAGACCAGCACATTGCCCCTTGGATTGTATGGGGTACAAGGTTAATCACCAGAAGAGGAGATTTGTTCCCAGACACAAAACAAGGAAACATTCCCAGTAGCAGCAAGAAAGGGCAATGTCCCTGTCTCACACCACAGGGCACAGAGAAATGAGGCAGTGTAAAGGGATTACTGGCAGCTCCAAAAACAAAAGTGGGGGAGGGAGTGAAGCAGGAATGAAAGATCCATGTTGATGTGGTCTCCTCCTCCGTGGTGGGCAAAGCCCCTAGACGTCACCATTCTCGATGCGGCTCAACTGTTCTTCTAGCCGTGCAATGCGCTCACCCTGAGCAACCACAATCGCTCGCAGGGATGCCACCTCACGCAGTACCTCTTCCGTAATCTGTCCTCCATCCTGCAAATGGAAAAGTGGTGTCATGATGCTCTTTCAATAGCTCTGCAATGCCAGCTGCTCAACCCAATCCAACCCATGCTTTCATACTTCTGGAATAAGTATACAGGCAGAGCAAAAGCTTGGTAATGTTGTATCTGTGGACTACAACTGGCAAAATTCTCTGAGGCCAGCATGGCGAGTTCCAAGCTCAGAGGCGAACACTCCCACAAAACTCATACAAAAGAGAAGAGGTAAAGAAAGCCATACTGGCAAAGGCCTCTGAGCTAGGTCAACACTATCACACACACTGCGTCCTACCTGAATCATACAGAAACCGCAGGAAGTAAAGAGGCTAGGGTTACGACTTTAAGCAATAAACAGCTCACCAGATTTGCTTATTTTACACAGGATGCTCTGTCTCTAAAAGCCTGGTTTACAAGGCTTTCATGTCAAAACTTCCAAGCTTACTTTGGTGTACGTGGTAAGTGCAGAGTAGTAGAGGTCCATACTCTGAACCTTAATCCAGAAGCCTTAATCCAGTCTCTTTCAACCCAACTGAAATGGCATCACTTTTCCATTATACCCACCATATGCTAGAAACTTGCTTTTCTAGAAGCTAAGAGAGCCTTAAGATGAAACAGTCTACAGAGAAGAACAGGTTGCTTACCTGTAACTGTGGTTCTTCGAGTGGTCATCTGTGCCCTCATACATTAGGAGCTTTTGCGCCTGCGCGGTAGCGTTCGGAAGATTCTAGAGCTCGTTAGCTTTGGCGGGAACCCCTCCCCCACGGCGGTACTGCGCGTGCTCCTCCCGCCGACTAACGGTCTCTCCTCAGTTCTGGTCCGCCGAAGCAGATGGGACCTGAAAAAGAGGGGAAGGCAGGGCGGGGATGTATGAGGGCACAGATGACCACTCGAAGAACCACAGTTACAGGTAAGCAACCTGTTCTTCTTCTTCGTGGTCTCTGTGCCTCATACATTAGGAGACTGTGTAGCTTACCAGTAGGATGGTGGGTCAGGTCCCAGACCCTACAGCACAGAAGACAGCACAGCACGACCGAACCGGGCATCTCTCCTGGAACGGCAGTCGAGCCTGTAGTGGCGCACAAAGGTCGATGGCTGGGACCAGGTCGCCACACGGCAGAGTTCCGACAGGTCGACGCCTCGCAGGAGGGCAGCAGATGTCGCCACGGCCCTGGTGGAGTGGGCCCAAAGCAGGTCTGGCGGAGGCTTCCTGGCAAGCTCATACGCCAGTAGAACAGTCTGCACTACCCACTTAGAGAAGCGCTGGGTGGACACTTTGTGGCCTCTCCGACGCCTGCCATAACAGACAAACAGGTGGGGTGTCCGTCTGTAGGCTGCAGTCCTGTCCTTATAGAAGGCCAGCGCCCGACGCACATCAAGGGAGTGGAGGGAACGCTCCAGAGGTGTCGTCGGGTCCGGGTAAAAGGCCGGCAGGATGATGTCCTGGCTGAGGTGGAAGTTAGACACCACCTTCGGCAGGAAGGAAATGTCAGGCCGGAGGACCACCTTGTCGCGATGAAAAACTAAGTATGGCTCATCGCACCGTAGCGCCGTCAACTCTCCCGCCTGCCTGGCAGAGGTGACGGTCACTAGGAACGCGGTCTTCAGCGCAAGCAGCCTGTCGTCCGACGTGGCCATGGGCTCAAAGGGCGGCTTCGTCAGCTGGGACAGCACCAATGACAGTGACCACGGCGGTAGCGGCGGCGATACTGGCGGGTAAAGGTGCTGCAGGCCCTTCAGGAACTGCTTGACGGTACCGCCCCTGAAAAGAGCGGCCGACGGAGATCGTGGTGGCTGGTATGCCATGATCGCGGCAAGGTAGACTTTGAGCGACGGAAAGGCCAGGCCCTGTTGCCGGAGATGGAGGAGGAAGTGGAGCACGGTACGCAGGGTGACAGGTGATACCGGCTCTCGACGTTCCTCGGCGAAGGCCACGAAGCGCTGCCACTTATAGTGGTAGTTCCTTCGCGTGGACTCCTTCCTGGCCGCGGTCAGGACGTTTCCGATGGCTGGATCGTCTAGAGCGATATCCTCCAGGCATGGAGGGCCAACAGCGGCAGGTCCGGGTGCAACACCAGTCCGTCGGAGTGAGACAGCAGGTCCGGTACCGTTGGAAACCTGAGAGTCCTGCCCCGGGCGGCCTCGATCAGGGGTCCGAACCAGTGCTGCCTCGGCCAGTACGGCGCTACCAGGATCGCGTCCGCCTGGTCTGCGATGATCTTTGCGATCACGCGGCCCAGGAGCGGGAACGGAGGGAAGGCGTAGATCAGCCCTTCGTCCCACGGGAACTGGAAGGCGTCACCGATGGAGCGGCGATCGTGACTGGCCCTCGAACAGAACAGGCGGCACTTCGCGTTCTGACTGGTCGCGAAGAGGTCGACGGTCGGCTCGCCCCATCGGTCCCGAAGCATCCGGAAGGCCTCGTCGGACAGGGACCACTCGTGATGGGAGGTGGTGTCCCTGCTGAGAGCGTCCGCCGTGGTGTTCTCCTGCCCCGCCAGGTGAACCGCCACAGGGTGTATCCGGAGCGGGATGCACCAGTTCCAAAGATCGAGTGCGATGGCCAGCAGCATGGTGGAGTGCGTCCCGCCTTGCCTGTTCACGTAGCAGACCGCCGTCGTGTTGTCCGTGAGGATCAGCACCGTGCGGCCTGTGACCAGGTGTCGGAACGCTCTCAGGGCCTTGTGGATCGCCAACAGTTCGAGAGAGTTGATGTGGAGGAACAACTCGTCGTCCATCCACCGGCCTCGGACCCGGAGATCTCCGGTGTGCGCTCCCCAGCCGAAAAGCAAGGCATCCATCGTTATCGTGACCGACGGCCTGGGTTCGCGGAACGGCATGCCCGACAGCAAGTTCCGGTACGACAGCCACCACAGGAGCGATCGACGTACCTGTTGGGGCAGACGGTACCGGCGGCGCTGGTCGTCCCAGAGTGGATCGAAGGCCCTGACGAACCAGTGTTGGAGCGGCCGTGCGCGTAACCTGGAGAGGTAGGTTATGGCGGTGGTCGAGGCCATGTAGCCGAGGAGCTGTTGGATCCTCCTCGCTGACAGCGTCGAGGCCTCGAAGGCAGCGGACGCCGCCCGACAAAGCATCCGCGCCCTCTCGTCTGGGAGGAAGGCCCTCGCCGATACCGAGTCGAGGGTCGCCCCAATGAAGTCGAGAACCCGGGCGGGTTCAAGATGGGACTTCTTGGGGTTGACCCTGAGTCCGAGCCGAGTGAGAAGGGACAAAGTCCGATGGATGTCCCTGTACAGTTTCTGTTTGCAGGACGCCACCAATAGCCAATCGTCCAGGTAAGGGTAGATGGAAATGCCTCTCGTCCGCAGGAAGGACACGACCGGAGCCATGCACTTGGTGAACACCCTCGGTGCAGTGGAAAGCCCAAACGGCAGCACCCAGTACTGGTAGCTGGTGCCGTCGATCGCGAACCGAAGGTATCGCCGGTGCTGCGGGTGGATCGAGATGTGGAAATAGGCGTCTTTGAGGTCTATGGACGCAAACCAGTCCCCCCGGCGGAGGAACGGGAGGATCGACGGCAGCGTGATCATCTTGAACCTCTTGGGGCGGATGTATTCGTTCATCCCTCGGAGGTCTAGGATGGGCCGCAGGGATCCGTCCGCCTTCGGCACCGTGAAGTACCTTGAGTAGAAGCCGGTGGTCTTGGCTGAAGGCGGGAGCCTCTCGATCGTTCCCTTCTCGAGGAGGGACTGGACCTCTTCCAGTAGAGCCGAGCTGGCCGGGGTGGAATAGTAGACACCCTGTGGCGGAATAGCCTGGAACTCGATGGTGTACCCCAGGCGGACGATGGTAAGTACCCAGGAGTCCGCAGTGATCTCCCGCCAGCGGTCGAGGTGCCTGGCCAGGCTCGGGTGGTGGAACAGCTCTACTGGGAGGGCGAAGGATGGCACGGGTGGAGTCCTGCGAAGGCCGTCGAAACCGGGACTTCGCTCCCGACGACGACTTCTTAGACGACGAAGATGGGCACCGTCTGGGAAGTCTCCTGGAAGCCGAAGAGGTAGACGGCCTCGACGCGGTCGACCGCGGCTGGTATGCCGATGAAGAGGAGGACCTTCTCCACGTAGGCCTCGGCTGGAAGGAGCGGCGAGTCTGGGCAGGCTGGTTTATGCCCATCTTCTTCGCTGTCAGCCGGGCCTTGACGAGGTGATCCATGGCCTCGTCAGTGGAGGAATGGAACAGCCCTTCGCCGTCGAAGGGAAGGTCTTCAATCCTTCGACGGCTGTCCTCCTGGAGCCCACAGGACCGGAGCCACGCGTGGCGTCGGAGGGCTACGGCACCAACCATCACCCTCAAGGTAACCTCCGCGGCGTGCCTCGAGGTGGCGAGCTGCTGTGTAGCCACCGCAACGGCCTCGCCAAAGATCTGCATGGCTGAGGCGCGTGACTCCTCCGGCAAGTCAGCGAGGAGCGGGCCGAGTTGGTCGAACAGGTTGTGATGGTATGCCGCGAGGCATGCCATCGTGTTCACCGTCCTGACCACCAGGGACGATGCTGAGTAGAACCTTCGGCCGAAGGTATCGAGCTTCCGTCCTTCACGGTCCGGAGGGGTGGTATGTGCTCGATTACCTCCCTTCGTCTGCGCCGACTCGACCACGATGGAATTAGGTACAGGGTGTTGAAAGAGGAACTCCGCGTTCTCTTTCTGTGTCCTGTACAAATGCTCCAGCCTATGAGGAATAGGCTGTGCTGACGCCGGCTTCGCCCACAGCTGCTTCATCGCCTCCACCAAGGTAGGCAGGAATGGCAGCGGTGCGGTCGACGGTAGACGGGCTTCCAAGTACTGGAAGACCGGGTCCTGGGCTTGGGGAGCAGGTTCGGTCACCTTCAGGCCAAGGGCTGTGGCCATCCGGAGGAGAATCGCCGAGAACTGGCGGACGTCCTCCGGCGCAGACTCCGGAGCTGGCTCTTCGAATCCCAGTGGTGGGGACTCATGAGAAGAAGGGGTGGACTCGGCAGAATCGGAGTCCGAGTCGTAGGAGCTGCCAGATGGTGATGGTGACCTCTCTGCCTCCTTCTCCTTGGCCGGCCCAGGGGCCGGAGTTGCCAGGACTGCCGGAGCTGCAGGCTGCGTCGGTACCGATACGGCCGATGTCGTGACCGGTATCGGAGTTACCTGCAGGGGCACAACCGCGGGCCTGGGACGGTGTGCCGCCTGCGTGGTGGTAGTCGCCGCTACCGCTGGCTGGGCCACGGTGGGCTGTGGTGTCGGGAGGTGAGGGCTCAGGGGACCGACGGCGACTCGGCGAGCGACGCAGGGGTGACCTCTCATAGTGGGGGTAATGAGCCTCCCGCGGTGGCGAACGAGACCGGCGACGAGGCGACCAATACCGAGGGTCCGGGTGGTACCGGTCCCTGTAGGATGGTGAGTACGAGTAGTACGAGCCAGCCAGTTCGTGCCACACCTGCTCCTGGGCGTACCTTCCTAGGTAGGCTGGAGAATACGCTCTCTCCCCCGAGCGATGCCTCTCCAGGCGCATCTCCCGATATCGCGGGGATGGAGGCCTGGCCCGGCAAGCGGGACTCGTCGCGTCGAGAGGCTGGGCGCTGTCTGATCACAGTCTCCTCTCGGCGTTCTGCCGAGGGTGTACGGCGACTCGGCGGAGAGATCTCCGCGATCAGCTTGGGCGGTTGAGGAGGCGAGGCCTGTACAACCTGCTCCTCGTTCGACACCTCGAGGATTATGTCCTCCTCCGGAGGCTCCTCCTCCACGGGGAGCTCCATCAACAGAGGTTCCTCGGCGGGCTGGGTGGGTGGCGGAGTCGGGGGGTCGCACCACCTTTGGTGGAGAGCGTCGTTTCTCCTTACGCTTCTTCTTCTTCCCTTTCTCCCCCAGGCCCTCAGTGGCTGGGTGCTTCTTCTGAGCTGCGGTCAGCGGCCTGGAGGAGGAGGTTGAGGTCTGCGAGCCCGCAGGTTCCTCACGTGCCCGAGTTGCCGAGATCTTCGGAATCCTTGGCAACTTCATTATTGGTACCGAGCGCGGTACCGATGTCGACGAGGTCGAGGGCACAGCAGCCGCCGCTGCTGCCGAAGAAGAAGACGACGAGGACGGGCGTTTCTCGGCCATTGTCACTGGTCCCTTAGCACGAAGAGACTCCTCCCAACAATGGGACTTGAGCCTTGCCGACCTGTTGCGGAGAGTCTGGTGGATAAACCCTCTGCAAATAGAACAGGCCTGAACGTTGTGCCCCTCGCCCAAACAAATCAGGCACTTAGAGCGTCGGTCGGAGAGAGCAACCTTCCTTCCACAGGAGGCGCAGCGTTTGAAAAGAGCTGACATAAACGGAGGGCAAGGCAAGAAAGAACAAAGTCCGAGAACGCCAAACACAGTCCAAGATCCGAAATCGTCGTCAAGCCAGAGAAAAGGTCAAAACCAATCGAGAAATTACCAAAGACAAGTCCGAAATCCGAGAGGGGTAGTCAAAAGCCAAATCCGAAGTCGAAAATACCAAAAAATAGCAATCGAGAAGCAAGCCAACAAGCAGAACCTTCTGTACGCTGAGGCGGACAAGAAAGAACTGAGGAGAGACCGTTAGTCGGCGGGAGGAGCATGCGCAGTACCGACGTGGGGGAGGGGTTCCCGCCAAAGCTAATGAGCTCTAGAATCTTCTGAACGCTACCGCTCAGGCGCGAAAGCTCCTAATGTATGAGGCACAGAGACCACGAAGAAGAAACAGTATAAACACAGCCCTGCCCAAAATACAACACTTCATACTGCCTCTGACTCCTTGCACTTGGTACTACTTATCTACTTTTGCTTCCACCCTCACTCTCAACCCCTCCGCACCTCCTCTTTGGCAAGACAGAGAAACACTCATCCATTCTTGGAAAATCCCCCCACCCCATTCCGCACATACCCCGCTGGCAGCACTGATGCTAACGGTAGGCGTGGCAGCAGACTGAGACATGGCACTGGGGTGTGTGGCACTCAGCCCGGCGCTGGGAGTGCCAGCAGGGCGGCTCTCATGCAACAAGCTTCTCCGGTTGACTTTGAAGTCCCGTTGCTTTGTGGGCACATAGGCTTGGCGCAGCGAGATCAGGATGGGTGGTGCAGTCTTACCCGCCACCCACTCCTCTGCCTCCATGGCTGCTTCCGGCCCAGCTGTGTCAGGGTACAGGTCGTCTTGGAACAGATCTGACTGCAAAGAGACAGGAAAGTTAGCACATGCACTAGTGTGGTTTCCTGGCAAACCTTGGAAAAAGTCTAGCTTTTGGACTAAAACTCACACAATCCCCTAGGCAGCATGGCCAGGATTCTAGGAACTGCAGTCCAAAAAAATAACTTTCCCAAGCTATGCTCCCTTTTGGTGGAATCTGCTCTCTTTCACATGAAATATATAAGGTAAGATAGGCTACCAACAAATTTGCAAGGAACTTATCCACTCTTTCGGCCAGACAATTCAGCTTAGGTTAAAACTGCCAGGGGACCATGAGTGTTTGAGAAGAGAATTGTTCTGCAAATATAGAGACCAAGGTCTCAGTCCTGCATTTCAAGTACTAAGGTTAGTAAGGACCCTTCTGCCTCAGAAACCATGAAACACCAATTGAGCATGAACAGGAGGAAGACAGGTCTGGTGGACTATTGGCTCAAGATCAGTATTGGATTTTTTTTAAAAAAAGAATTTTCACCCGCCATTGTTTAATATCTTATGCTAATTAGAAACTGTCTCTCCTACTCAAAAACATACTACCCTTCTCTCTAGTGGTAACACAAGAGGACCTCCCACTTGAAGTCAGAGGACATATCTCTGCTGCTCCCCACTGAATGACTCTCTTTGAAGGGGTCATTCCCTAGACAGTGGCACTGGGGCTATGGCAATTTTCTATTGTAATGAAATTTGCTACATACATTCAGGGCGCAATTCTGTGTTCAAGTTCAAAAAATTTCAACAACTGTCTTCAAAAGAGGTGAGAGGGAGAATGGAAAATAAACACACTCATTGCCAAGATGGCTGGGAAAATTGTGACACAAAGCCAACATCCCCTGAAGAATAAAAATATATAAATGAAAGCTGGTGTGCATATTCAAAAACTTTTGTATTCAGAAAACTTAAACTCAGCCTTTGTATCCACTTTGAAAGGGGCCAAGGAAACCTATAAAGTACAGTTTTCCTTCCACGTTTGTGGATTTGATTTGTGAAGCATGTGCTTGCCTCTCCTTCTCCATTTTCCTCCTCCCACTCCCTTGCGTTCCTCACCCCAGGCTTGCGGGGCTTGTGCATAATCTTGTGCATAAAATGGACTTTTTTCCTTTTGGGAGAACAAAGCCCTCCTCCCACTGCTGGAGGCATGTCCTCTCTGCCATGTGGCTGCACATTCTGTTGTATAATAGCCACTGACTGGTCAGGAGCAATCTTTGCTCCTACCCCTCCCCTCTGGGGGGAATCTCCTTTCTCAAGATGGCGGCTGGAAATATCGGGAACGTCAGAACTCGGCATTCCTTTCTTCTCTGTCTGAGAAGAAAGTACCGGTAAGCCCTTTATCTTGTTTTTTTTTCTCCCCCCAGGAGCTCTGGGGCCAGAGGCAAGGGAATGAGAGGAGGATTGTGGGGAGAAATTATTCATAGATTGTCCTCTTTCATGAGGGTTCTGCACCCCAAACCTTCGAGAATGTGGAGGGTCCACTGTATGCCTATCAAATGCTGTGTATTATACAGCACGTTTTGTAGCTGCTATATACAATTACATTGGAATCCTCAGTTCAAACCCCACCACAACAACATTTTCTTTTAGATGGTTTAAAAGAAGGCAGCCCATAGATCCATGGATGCAGAAGATTTGAAATGAACATTTATGTGTTTTAGTTTCTCATATACAATATAGGGGGGTGAATGTGTCAATATATGTGTGTGCGTGTGTATGTACCTCTCTCTCTGTATACATATAGAATTCAAAGACATAGCCATGTTAGCCTGGATCAATAGGCAAAGGGATCTTGCAGCACCTTTGAGACTAATTCAGAGAAAGAAGTTGGTAGCATAAGCTTTCATAGACTTAAATTTATTTCATCAGATGCATGGAATGCCTCTCTATATATAGGTATTTATATACAGTTATCTTATTTTAAAATTACTTTATACCATTTCAAGAATAAAAACCTCTCCAGGCAACCTCTCAGGTCGAACTACTGACCTAGATTACAGAATGGTAAGGATACTGTACCTCAAACAGTCTGTAACTGCCAAATATTACTTCTATGTTCACATAGTTATGTACAATATAGAGCAGGGGTGGGCAACTCCCCCACATCCAAAAGGTTCACACACACATTCACTGACCCTGGCACAAATATCCTCACCCCACTACCTGTAAAAAGTTTTATTAAAAGCATTTTACAAGTTGCTGGAACACATACACCACCTAGGAGCACACAGTTCCAAATTTAACATGTTTTGAGGAGCATCTGGCTTAGTTTTGGGCCTTTTTCCAGACAGGAAGTGACCAGAATTTTCCAGTTTGGAGAAAAGCCCCCCATAAGTGAGACTGTCTCCCATAGATGGAACTGAGGGAGAGTTTTTTTCAGCAATATTTTTCTTACTGAAAATCCAATGTGCAGGACTGCTTTTGATCTTCTGAAGGTCTCACGTAGCTAGCACTTTTTCCACCCTTGATGTAGAGTCCCAGGCCTGATTCAGTATGTAACAAAACACAGACATGCATATAAAGCTTGAGATCTCAACACTCTGACCCAGCAAGAAACTGGGGAATGAGACCATGGACAGGGAAGCCAAATTTTTTCTTTCAAAGAGGCACAGCAACCTCTCTTGAAACCAGGAGCAAAGTGTTCACAGTCCTCCATGGTTTGTGGGGAATATAAGAGGTGAGCGAGGCTCTATCGTACATTCAAATATGTTGCTGACAGAAAAGAGAAGTGGCAATGGTTTTTGCTTCACAATTCTCACACAGAACTGTCATGCCAAGCCAAGGGCTTCCCTGCAACCACATGTAAGTACACATATCCCTGCTCCCAAGCAGCAGCAAGTGAAAACAATGCAACCTAACAGGGAAGGTTACTTAATCCTTCCTCACAAGGACCCACCTTCCTTGGCACTGTCATGATAATAGGTTCACACTTGCGCTCATGGAGTTTGTAAAACCTGAGGAAACAGAGAGAAATATTGATAAAGAGAGAATTGAGTTAGTAAAGCAAGAACAACAGAAAGCAGGCAGTCAATGACTTGACAGACAGCCATTTTGGCACCTGTAACCTCCATCTGCTCCCACAGCTTACTGCAAATACCTGGCAATCTCACACTTGTTGACATCCAGACCCCGCTTAGGCATCCATCCCATGCCACGCTGTGGCTCTTTGCTAGTGAAGGTATTCAGGAAGTGGATGTAGGGTGCTTCTGATGTGATCTCAAAATATCTGATGCTAGAGTCTCCCTGGAAAGAAAAAGCTTTTATTGAAGTTGACAAAAGGTCTTGTTGTATAGAATGGAGCATCAGTGCCTTTATACCAGGCAATCAACTCTGGCAGGGTCAGAAAAGACACACAAACTATCAAAAATGCCGAACAAATCCAGAAGAGACTTGTAAGTCACTTCTGGTTTTAAAAAATGGATTTGTTTGTTTTTAACGTTACCAAATGCAGGGGCCTCTGCAACTCCTGGAGGCAATTCATTCTTTTTTTGGTCCGAAAGGCCAGTCTAGGGGACAGAGGAGCATGAGCCCAAAGGCTACACTGTGCCCATCCTGCCTTAGATCTTGGTCTTGGCCATAATTGCACTGGAAGCACAGCCAACAAAGAAAACACGGTTTCCAAATTATAAGTAGTTCATGGTCACCAAATAACTACTCAGAAAAAAAAAAAGCAAACACAGGTGGGAAAGAGTAAGAACGATAAACGCCATTTTCAGATGGGATATATAGTACTAAGAAATGGAACACCCCCTGCAACTGCCCTCACCAGCCACTCCATGAGAAAGCATACCTTGCCACAGACATAGATAACGTTGGTATCAGGGTCATAGAAGGGCAGAGGGCCCCATTGCTTGAGTCCAGCTCCTGCAATGCCATGGGCTCCTCTAGATTTTCCTGCAACACACAGATAAAGCACACACAAAGAGGAACAAAGATACACGTTATAGCAAAGGTGGACAAACTAGTGACCTAATCAAATCAGTGACTTGATAAAAAAAGATATAAGTTTAGCAAGATTCTTAATAAACTCATGCTGCCTCCTACAGATCACCGCACTGTCTTCAAGATACTTGCAGGCAGGCTCCTGTATAATCCGTTCTAATATTTTTCCTGGTATTGAGGTCACACTAACCAGTTTGTAGTTGCTTGGATTTTTATTTTTTTACTTTTTGTCTTTTTTGAAGAGAATTCTATTCAGAAATAGGAGCAGAAGAATCTTGTGGATAGTTTGGCATCAGTCACATCCAGGCCAGAGATTTCTCATCCTTCCATTGTAGCCACTTTCAGGGAGTATTTGCCATATCATTATTGTCACGTACAGAAAGATAAGGGAAGTCAGCCATTCTACCATCCATTGTTCTAAATCATGGAAGAAATCCTCACCGCACCCCACCCTCCACACGCAGAGCAGAGACTTTCCCTCTTCATCCATTCCCTCTGGCCTCCAGGCATGGATGATGTAGGAGTGGCAACATTAAGGAACGGCAGCTCTGCTCTTGTCCTCCAGATAATTACATTTGCATTGATATCATCTGAAGACCAGGCTAGCATTGAGGTCATTCTTTAAGCCTTGCCCATTTTCTTCAAACACAGATGCGAAGAGAACCATTCCACTGCAAGGAGAGAAATTATACCACTTTCTTACAACGGAATGGCAAGAAGAGTCTACTTCTCAGGAACAAAGAGGGAGATTTGCTCCCATACTTAACTGAGGGCCATTTCTTGCAGAATAAAGCACCTCTCAGGATTCCAGCCAAACTTCCCACTCACCGGGTCCCAGAGCGCCAGTTGCCGTTCACTCATCCGGCTAAAGCCTGTAGTGAAGATCTTTCCATCAGCCAAGAAAATGGCCCGCATAGGGCGTGCTCCCTCATGGGCTCTCTCCTTTTCCTGTGGAGTGAAATGGATACGCAAGAGATGAAGCAGGCTCCTTGAGCAGCACAGATTTTCCCCAAAGCTTTGCTTTAGTATTCACTACACTGCTAGATCCAAACATGGTTACCTATTAGAAAAGGTGGCACTCAAGGATATTGTTGCCCAGAAAGAAGTTGCAACCATACATGCTAGACTTTCAGCACTCTTATAAGAAACAATAGCCCAGACAAGGAGGTTTGTGTGTAAAAGGTCCAGGAGTCCATCCAGTTACTCTCAGCTAAAATAAACGAGACCTTCTAGCCCAAGAGAGTCTTTAAGAATCACTGCCAGCCAGAACAGACAATATGGGACCAGAGCAGAGCAGAGCAAAGTTACTTTTTGCTAACCTTACTGGCTGGAGGATTCTGAAACTGTAGTTCAAAAAAGTACCTTTCTCCAGGTCTGGGACTACATAGAGGAAATGGTACAAACCAAGGACTGGCCAGAAGAAATGTAACATCCTATGAGTGAACACATGGATTATCTTATTTTCCTTCAAAAACAACAGCTGTGGGAGAGGGAAGCAGTCTTGGGATCACAAAGAGTTTATCCTCGCACACATACACTGCAATCTACTAGAAAATCTTTGTCTCAGCCTCCAGAGCAGCTAACAACTCTAGACAGAAAGCTGGAGATTTACAGAACCATCCCTCTCAAGACCAACAGAACACATTTGCTAGCTTAGACTAGGCCAACCATTCAGGCCCTCTTTTCAATTCAGGGAGACAAGTGAGAACTACCAAATGCCATCTCCTCTTCACTTGTACTTCAGAATTACATGGCCAAACATACATAAGCGCATATACATTTATATTATACAGAGATGTATGTGGCATTTTCCTCACACTTGCAGAGCACTTAAACAATTAAGTACTAGTAAAATAAAAAGATATCCCAAAGTACAGAATAGAATCTTACTTGCTAGCAACCAGTCAGAAGCTCCAGGACACCCTAAAATCCAAAGGACAAATCTGCCTCTGCCCTCCTATGTCCAAGTTCAGTCAGATTGACAGGTACTACAGACAGACCCTTAAAGTGGTAGTCACATATCTGTGAAATTTCTTCTCAAGGATATATATAACCATTTGACTCCACTAGTACTAACACTTAAATGAGCCTGCCTTGAAAACTTGTTTGTTTTGAGTAGCTTTCAGCTCTAAATTTCTATGTTTTAACAGTTGATTGACTGTTGTTGTTTGCCTTCAGGTCACTTCTGACTTATAGTGACCTTAAGTTGAACCTATTACAGAACAAGATTTGTTTAGAGGGCATTTGCCTTTGGCTTCCTCTGAGGCTGAGATAGTGTGACTTGTCCAGGGTCACTTGGTAGGCTGCTATGGCTGATTCAAACCCTGTTCTCTAGAGTCATAGTCCAATGCTCAAACCTGCTCCTGTTCGACAACTGATGACCACCAAGGAGCAGCAGGGAAAACAGTTGGGGTAAAACAAGAGAGGGGAAGCTCCCATGACAATTTGAGAATTCACTGTCTGAAACAGGGCTCTTTCCCACAGATGCACAGTACTGACAGTTCCGGCAGGTGCAACCTCTTCCATTACACCATCTATGGGGTGCAATGCCATCAATTTATGGGTGGCACTCATATCTACTACTCCTTTCCACCCCAATCCAGGGAGGTTGGCTTGATCCTAAATTGGTCTCTGCCATTAGGGTTAGGAGAAACACACTGAAACTTAATCCAGAGAAGACAGAGGTGCTCCTGGGCAGTTGAAAGGCACTTGGGAAATAAGGATTCAGCCTGTGTTAGATGGGGTAATACTCCTCTAGAAACACAGGTCTACGCCTTGGATGTACTCCTTGATTATGGAATACTCCTTAAGCCTGGAAGCTCAAGTTTCAGCAGTAGCCAGCAGTGCCTTTGCACAATTAGAGCTTGTGTGCCAGCTATGCCTGTTCCTTGAGTCATCAGGTTTTATTGCAGCAACACAAACTTTAGTTACATCCCAAATCGATTACTATAATGTGCTGTACATGTGGCTGCCTTTGAAGAGTGTTTGGAAACTTGGGCTGATCCAAAGAGGGGCAGCCAGATTGTTAACTGGGGCTGGCTAAAGGGAGAACACAATTTCCTTATTGCAACAGCTCCACTGGCTGCCAGTCTGTTTCTAGGCTCAATTCAAAGTCCTGGTTATGACC